>JAKSZU010000008.1:68196026-68691026 GCA_026018925.1 Tupaia tana
TGTAATAGCTTCTAACCATTTTCCCAGCTTGTCCTTGCTGTCTTACGCACAGAAAATATATTTTCCCTGTCACAAACCCAGTCATATCTCTCCAAAAGCTACCCATTGGACTTAGGGTGAAAGCCCAAAATCTTAAAATGGTTAGTCATACCCTCTCTGAACTAAACCCTCTTTACCATCCTGCCTTCATCCTCTACAGTTCTTTCTTGCTCCTTCGAGACTGTTTCACTATTTTCGCGCTGATGCCTTAGTTATGATCCCACTATAGAGGCTTTGCAATGGCCATCGCCTCTGCCCAGAATTCTTGTCCCTCAAATGTTCACATAGACAACCTTTGTCTTCAATCAGGTTTTGGTTCATTTTGTCAGTAAATCCTTTCCTGCTTATTTAAAATTGGATCCCCATTCCCTTTATCATTCCTTATAGCATTTATCATTCTTTCTTTCTCCCTTTTCTTCTGCCTCTCTCTCCTCCTTCCCTCTCTTCTTTCATTCCCTGCCTCTCTCTTTCTCTCACTCTTCTCTCTCATTGCTCGCTCTGTCCTTCTCTCCTTTTCTTTATCATACAGTTGATTATATAATTACTTCTCTCTCTTTCTTTCCTCCCTTCCTTCCTTCCTTCCTTCCTTCCTTCCTTCCTTCCTTCCACTCCAAAAAATCTCTCCAAAAAAAAAAAGAAAAAAAAAAAAAAGTTATGGTCTTGTTTTTAATGGGACTTGCAAGCTAGTGTGAATATGGTAGCTATAAACATGAAAATTGTCACAGGTGTGAAAAAGTATACTTACCAACTGAGATAAATAGGAGAAAAGAAATGTGGTTTAAAGAAAGAATATCAAAAGGAAACCCAACCAAACTTGGAGATTAGAGAAAGCATCCTCTTACATAGCCAACCACAAAGTTCAAATCCCAGCCCCTGTGGCTTAGAGAACATGCTGGATGCCTGTGTGTGTGTGCACCAAATCCTGACAGGGTGAAGAAATGGAGAGGTAGGGATTGCAATGTGACCACAGCCCACTGGGTTGGGCATGGGGGTGCTCTGTCTCTCTCCCTCTTTCTGTCTCTCTCTGTCTCTCCCTCATGAGTGCATGCACCCTTTAGCAAAATTTGGATAAACACTATCTTAAAGCCATTTTTAAACAAGATGTATATGTAAAGGTCATACAATTAAATAAGTTTTTAAAAATTACTAATAATGATGTAAAATGTTTTCAAAGTACATACTTCATATGTTAATTTAAAGTATAATAGTATTTTTGTAGGGAGAATAGAAGAATCTGTTTATGAGAGTATAAGGTATTATAAGCTTTTATTAAGAGAAATTTTTGTATTTAAAAGATGTTTTGATAAGTATTTATTATATCTATGCAGAGATTTCTTAATATTAGAGTTACAGCATTGTCCTAAATTACCTAGTACCTATTTATAATAAAGTTTTCATTCTTTAATTTATATAAGATGATATATTGATTACATTCTAGTCTTTAAAAATGGCAAATAAATAATTGCTATTCATAAAATTAAGACTTTGGTCCATTTTCATCTCTAATGAGAAAATCCTGGAACCAGTAATTCCAGTCTCAGAAGGCCCCGTTCACAACCCACAACCAGGTATGACAGTCTCCTACCAAATTCTTCTTTCTCCTCAAATAATCGATCTACCCCTACATTCACTGACTAATTCAACACACATCACAACTATTTATATTACACACTATATTGAATGTTGAGTGAAATGAAATTAAACATAGTTTCTGACCTCCAAAGCACATAATCTAATAAATTACATATATTTCTGGAGATCTATTGTTCTCTGTGTCATGCATAGAAGAGAATGATCTCAAAATTCAACTCGAATTATTGATAACTTCTTAGTTGTCTTAAAGTTGCTTAGTACTTACATATTTTATCAACGCAATCGTGCCGAGAGTTATTATTTCCCATTAAAAATAATAAAAGTGATATAAAAGAGGCTAAAATAGCTACCAGAGGTCAAGATACCTGTAAGGAAAGATCTAAGATCAGAAAACAGGTCTTCATAGTAAGAATGACATCAACTGCATTCAAGTGTCAGCTGCCTATAAGCATTAGGAGCACATGTTAAACCTTTATAGCATGCCTCCCTTCCAGTCCTCTTTTTAAAAACCCTGCTCCTAATCAGAGTTTCTAACCTAAAACTCCTTACTCAAAACCTCAGTCCAGGCTCTGATTATCACGCACACAGTTGATCCAAGGCAGGAAGCAGAGAAGGCAGCACATATTTCTTCATAAAATAAATTTCATATTGTATTGCACTTCAAAAATCTAAAAGAACTGGGGGCCAACTTTGGTCTTAGAGGCTATCTTCATTACCATAGCAAAGTATCTATGGTAATAAAAGACTAGCAAATCTGATAAAACATTTAAACATGTCAATAGACTCTCCCCCCAGATAAACACAACCCTAAAATACCCTATTTTGACTTGTAGCCAAAGAGATTACAAACCACAGAGATGGGACTGAATTTGCCTTGTACGGTCTGTTTACACAGCAAAAATGTATTCAAGACCTGGAGCTTCTCTTGGCACCTGACTGAGATTCAGAAATATTTCCCCTGTGCTCTGATCTTGTACGACATTTCACACATGAGTGCTCATCCAATCACACAATGTGCCAGATCTCTCGGAATCCTTAGGAATTCTAAAAACCCTATGTGTGTATGCATGATAAATCCAGAGAATTGGAATAGAGATGGTCTTCTAATACAGAGTAGTAAATCTACATAGGGCAGAGTGAAGTGTTGTATCAGCGGGGAATTTTCTACACAATCTTTCACCACTTATACAGCAATACAAACCAAGAAAACTCAGGAGTATTAATCTGGTAAAGTACCTCCAGGGAAGGTGTAAAATTAATACTAAATAAAAGAAAAGAAAATAGAGAACAGAGGAAACACGCTAAGACTAAACATCATTTGCTTCTCAGGACCATGTTTTTTGTTTTTTTTTAAGAATTTTATTTATTATGTTTTATATTTGTTACAGGGCATGTGCATTCACCAGAGAAAGAGAGAGAGAGAGAGAGAGTGAGAGAGTAAGAGAGCCAGTGAATGAGCAAGCTGCCAAGTTCAGGATTTGAACCAAGGTCAGCCATGTGGGAGCCCAGTGCCTTAACCACATGCCACCTGCTGGGCCCCTCAGGACCATGTTTATAATATGATGATTTTTTGTGCAGTTTGAAAACTAACTCAATAAGTCTTTGAATGTTCATAAAACAAAACTTCTAATTGGGAAAAAAATTTATAATGTCAGTAAATACAGCATAGTGTTGCTTGCCTATGTATTTGTTTTAAACATGCTCCGTGCCCAAATATCGCAGCCATCAGATATTCTCTCAGGTTTTCTGAGGCTTAAACCCATGAAAAACATGTATTAATTCAGGTCATATTATATATAAAACACAATAAATAGGTCTTTCACCCTTGAAAGAGCATGCTAAATTTAATCCTGTCGGCATCTGTGGGTGCACTGCTCTGCAGTTATTCTGTAAATCTTGAAGGTAAACTGATGCTCATTTGTAATAGTGAATACCTCATTCTTAGGGTTTGCATTATGCAGAGTTTATGCCCTGAAACCATTTCACACAAACATGAGCCACTTCCCATGGGATTATTTTATCTTTTAATGCACAATAGCCCATAATAACATGGTGAATTTTAACTATATAAGCTATAAAAATCTTCACACACTGCTAGTAGTTATACCCTCACTGCTGTACTCATCTCCTTACTTTCCAGGGTCAGCCAGGTTAACACGACCACTTAGATCAAAACTTTGTGCAGTGGCTGATGGATGACACTTGCCATTAAAGATGCTACAGGAAATAAGAAGTAATTAGGTGTACCCCATTCGCTGTAGCAGCAGGCATAAAATATTAGTACAAGCAGACCGGGAAATGTTCACCTCTAAGAACTCACCTCATTAAAAAGGAGACATGATTTTAGACATGGAAATTTAGACAAGGAAATTTTGTTTCTTAAAATCATGGCTACATTTTGCAATATCAAAGAAGGCTAAAATTAATCAAATATAAATTAAGTTAAAAAAGTATCACTGTTAACGATTGAGATGAAAGGATATGCACTACTGGATATCAGAAATATATAAAAACGTTGATCATGATGCTGGGTCTATGGGCATTTTTTGGTCAAAGTAATACTGAATGAAAAATTAGTTTTCTCTTGAATTTTCAATATTAGTTTTGTGACCAAAGACACCAAAATCTAGTTTTCGTATTATTATAAACCCCTAGTATAGATTCTCCTCTTGGAAATTTACTCATGACTTCTGAAATTTGATCTAATTCCCTTCCTTGACTAACTTTCAGAGGTTTTTCATCTGAATATTTAATCTTGGTAATAATGCAGTTTCAATCTCTTCAGACTCTGCCCATGCTTTCTTTGTCATATCCAGTTTGTCTAGACTGGTTATTCTCAACTAGGAACAATTTTCCTTTCTGGGGTACACTTGACAATGTCTGGGTATATTTTTAGTTGGTAGAACAGGATAGAGCTTATTTTCTGGCATAGAGATAATGGAGGCCAGGGTGGCTGTCAAATTTCCTACGATCACAAGACAGCCCCTACAACAAAGAATGGTCTAGCAAATAATGCCAAAGTGCCAATGTCGAAAAACTTGCATCTATACTTACATTTTCTCGCTTCCTTTCTAAAATGGATGATAATTAACAATAGGTTTATAAAATAGAGAGGGGAAAACAATTATGCACATTTTATTCAGATTTTAAAATTCAACATTTTGTGGGAAAGCAAGTTTTATAAGCAGGCATGTCTTTTATTAATTTAAATTTTCAGAGATTAGCATACATAGAGAAAAATTACTTGAACATCAAACATCTATTCTGTAAAATGTATCCAGCTGAACTTTCTGGTTTTAGCCCACTGTGATTACAAAAATGCCTGGGATTTCTTTTGTTCTTTTGATCAAATATTTTAACCTTAAGTTGTTTCTTTTTTTCTTTTTATTTAATCACTGTACATCTGTACAATGTACAACATGAATTTAATGCATATTAGTAAAGTCAAAGACATTACCATATGCATTCTCATCACAGATAACTTTTCATTTTTGTCTAGTAAGCATTCTGTTTGTTTTAATCCATTAGTTTTCGTAGAATTCATGTAGGCCTTAAATGAAGTCTGCCTTCTCCATGGGGTATTTGCATTAAACACTAACTAAAAGCTGGAAATAAGGTTCTCCAGTCAGATCTATTTGGAAATGTTGAGTTAAGCAAAATAAAAACTGTTTTGCTGTAGAGCTTTAATTCTTACAGGTCCCAGCAATTCGTGAATATAAATAAAATAAGAGCCCCTAAAGGAATATAGAAGGAGCCCTCTTACCCTGACTTTAAAGAAGTAGACAAGGAGAAATGATTTTTATGTTGACACAGAACGAATTTCATTGTATAGAAGCAAGTCATTATGAGGTATTAGGATAGGGCTTGCTGAAAAACAGTGTTATTGACTTACAGTGCAGCATTATGTTTTTTTTCCGGGTCCTGATAAGGCCAGGGAAATAACAGACAGTGAGTTTGCTCTCTGCTTCCTTTAAACCGTAAATACTTAAATCCATGTGAGCTGCCAAGACCACTGACCTAGATGTGTCAACCAGAGGAACCAAGGGAATCAGTAGGGATATTCTTTTTTCTTCAACCTTCTCTTTACAACCACGTTTCTCTTGCTTACTGGTCACTTGTAAAGTAAACCAAAATAAGCAACATATTTGGGTAGGAATTCTCAGAAACTGGTGATTTCTGTGATTTTGGAGATAACAAACTTCCAAGAAAGAGAGAATGTATGTATACACACACACACACATACACACACACACACACACACAATGTTGGGCCAGCTGGTGGCATGATGGTTAAGACTGATGGGTTACATGTGCCCAGACCTGACAGCTTGAAAAACATACCGGGAACGTGTGCATGCATGCCCAAATCCTGAAAAGAGAGAGAGATGGAGGAGAAGAAATTTCACCCATGGTGATGGTTCTCTCTTGCTTTCTCCCCTTTCTTCTCTCTCTGTCTCTTCCCAGTGAGTGTATGGACCTTCTATAAAATCACACACATACAAAATAGTTTATTTATATTTACTTATTTTGTTCATGAGATAGGGACACAGGAGTGGGGGGGAAGGGGATAGCAAGGCAGAGATATAGGAACTCTCAACAGGGTTTTCATGCTACAGTCCACCATCAGTCTCACCAAGCCAGGATCATGATACACACATGTATGTAACTATTATGCTTAGGCAGGTTCTAAGACGTAAATCCAGGACCTTTCCAGTGTAGGTCCAGTTATATTCCCAATGCTATACCACCAACTGGCTCTTATTTTACGTAAGTTTTAACTATTGAATATATTAGCCATGTATCTCAAAGGCAAGCTATCAGTGGAGCACACTTGGTGAAGTAATGCTGTGATAGTCAAGGAATGTATGAAAGAGTGTTGTGGTTGCACAGGAAACTAATACTGAAACAGTGTTGTGGATGTTGAAAAGGTGGAAGTATCTTCATAGGACATGCTGTTAACAGAAAGGGAAAGTAGGAGAGACCAGCAGTTAGCATAATGGCTATGTCGCTGGACTCCCAGGTAGTCGACCCTGGTTCGAGTGCCGGACCCAGTGGCTTAAACTCACGCCAGGCGCGTGTGTGTGCATGTCCAAGATCCCGAGAGGAGAATGGAGGACAAAGGATTGCAGCGTGGCCACCCCTGCCCGCCCCCCCCAGGGAGTGATTTCTCGCTTTCTGTCTCTCTGTCTCTCTTTGTCTTTCTGGCAAGCATACGCGCACTATAGCAAAAACCTCTCAAAAAAAAAGAAAAGGAAAAAGAATGAGAAGGTAGGAATAGAGTGTACTCATATGACTTAGAAAGTGCTGAGTCAATTTAATAGTTATCTGTGTTTTAATATATTTAATTTACATAAGACTACAGAATATTTCTGTTCTGTTTTTTATTAATCTAAATTATTTTGCTTATACGCTGTGATTCTGCTTTTGAAGGTGGCCTTATGTGATCAAACAAAATAGATAATTTTTGCTCGCAGGGTAGTAAAATAACAATTCATTGTGCAGTACTACCGTATTTCCTTATTATTGCCATTGATTTTTGTGTTATTTCAAGCTAGTCTATACACTCAAATGTCAAAGCTGTCATTCAAATTTGAACATTGATTTCAGGTCTCTAGTTCATATATGTCATACTTTTGGTCTTTATAAAAAGATCCTACCAAAAGAATGGTCATTTTAATAGATTTAGACATCAGTAGTCTATTTATGAGTGGAAGGATGGAGGTGCACTGAGCTAGTATTAGTGACAGATTAAATCTGTATGCTGAAGTGTTTTCTAGAAGTTACTATGATAAAACATTTCTGCATGCCTATTAAAACTTATGGAGATTAAGTAAATGTTTTTACAGCTGTATACTTTTTGTCATGAATTCTTACATGTTCAAAAGTAGAGATTAGATTTCAATGAGTATCAATCACTTTAAACATGAGTACAACAAGGCTGAGTCCAGCATCAGCTCAGGCTTTTACTCTTCCATATGGAAGAATAAACATAATGGAACTTGAGGGCCTTAGCGAATGAACACAAATAAGTCCTTGAAAACCATTGTGAATCTCTGCTGCAATGTTTTAACTTAAAATAAAAACTGAATCCCATGAAGAAAATTATTTTGATTCTTAGAGAATCTAATCAGATTAGAATCTTGGAGATATTGTTACTGAGGTCTCCTTAAAGCAGAAGGCATGCATTGCAGGTCACTGTCTGAATGCCTTGCTGTCTTGAAAAAGAAAAATAGTGTATGCATACTCGTTATTTAGTAGGTTTTAATTTTTTTTTTTTCAAAATCAGGAAGGCTGAAAGAAAAGCCACCCTACATGTACACTGAAATGAGTTAAAAATTACAGAAAAATAAACCCCCAAAATTACTTAAGGGCAAATTTTGAAGCTTCTCCAGTGTCCAAATAGAAGACCTCAAAGTCCCTTCCTTATGAGACAGCATTTCCAGTGGAAGGCAACAGGTGAGTGGTTTTAGTAAAATGTAAGGAAAAACATCAGAGAGCGGCAAATTGAGAAAAGAATAAAAGTGGAAATGCCTGTATTACTTTTCAACCATTTTGAAAGGGAAAAACAAGGCAATGGGAGATTGAAAGAGATAACAATTCCCCAAGAAGAGAGTTTGTTTCAGAAATTCACCAGGATAGGATAGACTGTACTAATGCCACCCCAGGTTTTCAGAGACTTAGAATCACAAGGATGTTTTGTTACACTGCAGATCCATTATGCTGTCCACTCAGGAATGCTGACTGATATAGCAGCAATTCTCAATTATTTCTAGATGTTGTCACAATGGAAAAGACAGAGATCTGGCAATAAAATGGATGTCACATGTTGCCTTACAGCTGCTCCTGAACTTACAGTGAGATTGCATCCTGAAAAACCCATCATAAGTAGAAAATGTCGTAGGTTGTAAATGCGTCTAATATGCCTAACATATCAAACATTATAACTTAGCCTAGCCTGCACTTAAACATGCTCAGAACACTAATATTAGCCTACAGTTGAATAAAATCATTCAGCAAAAACCCTATTTTCTAATAAAGTGTTGAATATTTTATCTAATTTATTGAATACTATCCTGAAAATGAAAAGCAGAATTGTTATATGGATACTCAACCCACAGTTTCTACTGAATGTGTATCCCTAATATACCATCCTAAAGTTGAAAAAAAATCTCAAGTTGAAACCTTAGATGTCAAAGACCATGTGTTTTCACTTCTGCTTGTAACGTATTGTCTAAACTTAGTCACTGGCCCCACCCAAATGCCAGCAAAAATAAAGTGCAATTTTATCATTTGGTCTGATGATAGAGACCTGGAAATATTTTAAAATTGTTAGAAAAAGGACAAGATACAAGGGAAGTATATGTGCCATACTTTGTCGAACTAATTATCAGTTCATGGACATTTGGGTTGGTTCCATACCTTAGCAATCGTGAATAATGCTGCAATAAACATAGATGTGTAAGCACTTTTCTGACTGAGCATTCTCCTGTCCTTTGGGAAGATAGCAAGAGTAAATTGCTGAATCATATGGTAGTTTTATTTGAAGGTCTTTGAGGGACTTCCATATTGTTGTCCATGATGGTTGGACCAATATATATTCCCACCAACATTGTAGGAGAGTTCCCCTTTCACCACATCTCCACCAGCACTTATCATTTTTTGTTTGTTTGTTTGTTTGTTTGTTTTTTAAATCTTCACCATTCTGACTGTGGCTAGGTTGTATCTCCTTGTGGTTTTGATCTGCATCTTCCATATGTAGAAGGATGTTGAGAATTTTCATATGCTTTTTGACTGTTCATATGTCTTGCTTAGAGAGTTGTTTGTTCAGCTCATTTTCCCACCTTTTAATTGGGTTAGTAACTTTGTTCTGGGTAGGCTGCTTGAGTTCTCTGTGTATTCTGGTTATCAATTCCTTCTCTGAGGTATAGTTAACAGAAATTCTCTCCCATTCTGAGGGTTGTTGATTCACACTAATTACTGTGTCCTTTGCTGTGCAGAAATTTCTTAATCTGATGTAATACCACTTGTCTATTTTGGGGATTATTGCCTGTGTTTTGGGAGTCTTACTTAAGAAGTCTTTGCCTACTCCAATGTCTTGTCTCCCAAGGTTTCCACAGTGTTTTTCTCCAGTAGTTTTATAGTTTGAGGTCTTAGGTTTAGATCTTTGATCCACTTTGAGGTAGTTTTTGTTAATGGTGACAAATAAGGGTTCAGATTCATCTTTCTTCAGGCAAATACCCAAATTCCCCAATACCATTTGCTAAAGATGCTTTCCTTTTCCCACTGAATTGACTGGTATCCTTTGTCAGAGATCAGTTGGCTGTATGTTTTGGGGTTTGTCTGTTTCATTTGTCCTCATGTCTGTTTGTGTGAATGTTTTGAAGTTATAGACATAAAATACAGGTGGTTTTTAGCAAAGGAAAAAGATATGTGGCTGTTGATTACACATTAATTAATTAATTGTGTTTAATTAATTAACTAAACAAAAGTGGCTGATCCTGTCTGAATGATAAAGAAAAAGAGCCACACTAGAAATATGACCAAGAGTAACACGATAGGAAAAGGTGATTCTTTTGTTAATAAGAATATATTAAATTGGGAAATCAAAGTTAACTTACATAATAAACAGTGCTCTAATTTTATGACTTAACACAAAATATATGTATTCTTCTCACCTAAATATGGCTGATGGCAGTGTTCCTAGTGAGGCTTCTAATACTGGAGAGTTCTTTCTAAGCAGGAAACTAAAAGGATTCAACCTCCTTACTTGCAGAGCCCTACCAGTTAGAATTATTTACTTTGAAATATGAAGGCAGGAAAGAGCGTGCATGGGAGATCACAAAGGATGATTACAGGGTCAGGTCTACTTAACTTCTGCCTATAATCCTTGAGTCAGAACTATTTGTTGTCACCTGAAAGCAAATACATTCAGAAATGCAGTCTTCTCATGTTCTAAGGAGGAAAATAAATAGATATTGTGCACTTATGGCATTTTCTGTTCTATGCTCTCTTCTCTAGTCATAAACTATGCAACAGTCCTTCCCATATGTACAATATACTCTCACTTGTTCCAAAAAAAGACAACAAAAGCCCAAGTAGTCACCATGCTCGGCACCAAGTTGGATATTTCTGGCTTTTATGCAACCGTCTATATCAACTCTAGATTTAACTCTTCTTTGTCCAGCAACCTAAAATTTGAAAGACAAGTTATTTGTAATATCTTTTCCACATGCATACACTCACACAGATCCAATTCACAATAAGGGAGCAAGGATAAATTCATTACAATGGAATTTTTTGGAAAATTAAATTTAGAAGACACATTACAGGGACCAGCCGTAGGCATAATGGCTATGTAGCTGGACTCCCATGTAGTTGACGGCCGTTCGAGTCCCAGACCCAGTGGCTTAAACTCACGCTGGGCAAGTGTGCATGCATGTCCAAGATCCCAAGAGGATAATGGAGGAGAAGGGATTGCGGCGTGGCCATCCCCCATGGGGGGTGATTTCTCGTTTTCTTTCTCTCTCTTTCTGTCTTTCTGGAGAGCGTATGCACTCTATAGAAAAAATTTTTCCAAAAAAAAAAAAAATGACACATTACAGATAGTATTCTATAGTAGTTATGCAATACTACAGGGAAAGCATAAAGTATGCCCCGGTTCTAATGCTGAGGATAACCTTTAACAATGCTTTGATTCTGCTAACTGGAAGGAACACATTTTTCCATTATTCTCAATGGCTCCTCTCCCTGTATTCAAGTAGGTTTACCCTTGTGCATCATTTTCCTTGGTAATATCTTTGACATGTGAGTGTGTGGGGGGGAGGGGGCAGGGAGGTAGTCATTCTCATCTCAGGGACAGAATCTCCAAAGCCCACCACTTCTTTTGGAAGGTTGCAGGCCTATGGAGATTTTAAAGTTGAAATTTTAGAGGTTTTATTAATACAGGCATACATTTTTTTTCAATGATTAACTCAAACTTAGTTGGCTTCTGATCTATTTGCTTTTTGCCTGTGCCATGTTCTGGTAACCACACCCAAAGTTCTTTCTTAGGCTTTCCCAGACTCCCAGTCCTGATCCCTTTCTCTTTCGACTCTTATTCCCTCTTTGAAGTTAATAACAGCTACCTTGAGGCTTTCTGGAACAATAATTAGAAGACTACACCCTGAACTTGATCTTTTCCCTGAGTCACTTTATTACTTTATTCTGCTGAGTTGGTTTACCTAACGTTTATTTCACAAAGCCTTCTAAAATTGCATTTCTTAATACATAGGGTCTAAAAGATGTTGGTTTCTTCATCTCATTAGGTTCAAAAACGTCTATGATCTTCTATATTTTCTTATACATGTGAATTCTTTCCCGAGCTAACCTCTAATCTTTATTAATTCACTAATATAGCAGGTAGCAGTCATCATACACTATTAAGATTCTGAGTTATTTTTGTTTGTTTGTTTGTTTATTTCTTATCTAGAGTTAATAGATTAGTATCCCTATTATTTGACTCCTGAACTATTACAGGCAACAATTACACTGTCTATTTTTATTTGTTTGCTGTAAATAGATTGCACTTTGTTTAGAATCTGATATCAGTATTCTCACTGTTATGGGAGCTGAATTCAAAATAACAATGTTTATATTTGTCATCAAAATTTTACTACCCTGGGACCAGCAGTTGGCATAATGGCTATGTCGCTGAACTCCCATGTAGTCGACCGCGGTTCACGTGCCGGACCTGGTGGCTTAAAACTCACGCCGGGCGCGTGTGCGTGTGTGCCCAAGATCCCGAGAGGAGAATGAAGGAGAAGGGATTGTGGCATGGCCATCCCCCCTGGGGGGATGATTTCTCGCTTTCTGTTTCTCTGTCTCTCTCTGTCTGGTGAGCACATGCGCCCTATAGCAAAAACCTCTCCAAAAAAAAAAAAAAAAAAAAAAAAAAAAGTTTACTACCCTAAAATCTCAGTGGCTTATAATAAACAAAAGTATATATAAAATGGTATGAGAAATGCATATTATGAAGAACTATTTATGTATTTCAACATTTTTTGCACATAGTAAACTAGTTCTTTTATGCCAGCCCACTAGCCAAGTAGTTAAGGAAGTCAGATCCCACGTGGCTGATTGCAGTTCAAATCCCAGCACTGGCACCTTGTGAAGCATGCTGGTCACATGTGTATATATGACCAAAATTACTATAGGATAGAGAAATGGAAAAGAAATGGATTATAATGTGATCACTCCCCTACTGGGGGTGCTTTCTCCCTTTTTGTCTCTCTCAGTCTCTCTGTTTGTCTCTGGTTAGTGCACACACTGACAATGAAAAATAAACAAATAAATACAATCTTACTTTAATTCAATTATTCCATGCAATTGTTTAATTCCTCTCATAAATAGGAATTGAGAAAGAGTACATACATATACATGCATACATTTACACATGTATATTTAAAAATGTATACATATACACATACGTAAAATTTATGCACTTACAGACACACATATGCTCGTATTTCTCAGCCAATATAAAGTGCCATAGTATGTCCCTGTTTTGATCGCTGTCTTGCACATTTTTCCTCCAAAATGAAATTTCAGAGTCTGTGCTCTTTTATCATTTTCTACCCCTTTCCATTGGGAACTGACCAGCCCTTAGGGAAAAAGAAGCAAGGGAATTGTGTGGAGGCTTTGTAATCAGAACTGGAAGTAGTATACATCACTATTAGCCACATTATTTTGACCAGAAGTATTTCCTTAATTCAACTTGGCAGAAGTTGTCTTGGAAATGTAGTCTTTAGGAGGGCTTAGGAAGAAAAGAAAATAATGCATTTAACACATAGCATTTTCTCCAATACAGCTGAGTCTTGGATAAGAGTGTGAACTGTACAGGTCCACTTACATGTAGATTGTTTTTCAATATATACTATATTCTCTTATTTTTATGATTTTCTCAGTAATATCTTATTTTCTCTAGCTTACTGTGGTCTAAAACTGATTTAATAATACATTTGTAAGCAAATATTTGTTGACTATGACTATATGCCAAGCACAGTTATTGACAGGGAATGAACCAAGTATAGCAATGAACCAAATAGAGCAAAACCTCTACCTTCATGGAATTCATACTACATGTGCAATTAAAGGTAATAAGTGTTATGGGAAAACAATTGTTTAAAAAGGGAAGACGCTATAAAAAGTTGGAATTTTTCTGATTCTATTAGCTTTGAGGAGTTTACAACTAACTTCGAGTCAGTTTATCAAGGAAGGGCTCCTTGAGAAGATTATGGAAGAGTAAATGCTTGAGGAAGATGCGGTAACAGCCATGCAGGGAACACTCGCTAGACTAGGCAGTTGACTGTAAAGACTTGGCTTTTATTCTAAATGAGTTGAAAATCTACTGATGGGTTTTGAGCAAGGAGTGATGTGGTTTCAATTTACTCTGAAAGGATCAATCTGGATTCTTGTTGAGAATTTTTATTAGAATATTAAAGATATCATAAGATCAGTTGGAAGTCTTCCTCATTATGGAAGCAAGAGTTGATGGCTTGAATGAGGAATGATGGGGAAGATCAACAGTGATCAAATTTTGGATATATTTAAAGATGAATCCAACAGAATTTGTCACTCTTTCATTCAAAGTTATTCAATGAGATCAAGACATGAGAATTGTTCTCAGGTTTTGGGTTAAACAAACAGAAATATAGACATGTGTTTACTAAGATTTGGAAAACTCTAGGAGAAACATATTTAGGGAAGATGGGTAAAATCAGATGAGGAGCTCATTTACAGAGATGTTAACTTTTGACTTCTAGTAGGCATCCTTGTGGTAATATCACATAGGAAGATATTACATATATGTACATAGATATCCTATATTTAGAAAGATGTATATCTTCCTCTATAAACATACATTTAATTATGTGTTATATAATTAGTAATATGTCAATATTTAATATATAAATATGTGTATATACATGTAAACACACATACACATATATGTCTGGAGCCCAGGAGAGTAGTCTGAACAGAAAATTGAATTGGGATGCCTGAGTATAATGATTGTGATTAACAGTAAAAGGCTGCTGAAGTCATGTAGTTAGTGGATGTAGCTAGAACAAAAGAGATCTAAGGTCTGGGTCTTGAGCATCCCAATGTTTAGAAGTGAAAGATTAAGGGGTCAGGAAGGAATGATCTGAAGGAGATTTACTATGAAGGGTTAGCAGAAATATGAATTCCAGCAGTATCTGCAAGATACGTGGGGCCAGTTGAAGTATTTTATTTGTCTAGTTGGGAAAAATAACATCTTATTTGTATACTGTTAGGAATTATTTAATGAGAGGTGAGAGAGAATAGGGAAGATAGAGATAATCGCTGAAATGATGTCTTTGAAAAGCAAGAAAAATATGATAATAAATAGAAAATTAATGAAAGATTTGGCCTTAGGTCAGAACATAAAATTTATAATCATAAGACCAGAAATAATGAATGAAAAATGATAATAGCAGAGCATGTGAGTATTAGTTTGGATACGGGGGTAGATGTCATGTGGGAAGTGCTCTTAGTCAAGGTCACTTTTTAGACAAAAGTTTCCAAAAGCAGCTCAGAGGTGGCAAGTATCTCGTTAAAGAAGTACTCCCCAGAGAAGCCACTGGGAGTTGGGAAAGGATACAGAGGGAAAAGAAGCCAAGCAAGTCTGTGATATTGGCAAAATTCCCAAGAGTAGCTTTGGAATAATCACAGAGGAAAATGCTGGAAGCTAAATTTTATTTCAGAATTTCTGATGGTGGAACCGTAATGTGTTTGCTGTTTATGTTGCTTTTATATTTTCTTTTTGCTGTTTCTGTAGGCAGGCAAGGTTGCATGGGCTTTTAGGTTTTTTAACAGTGTTAGCAAAACCCAAGAATCTGGCACTTACTAGCTCTGTGGATGTCCAGAGGCAGAGTGCAAGGCATCCATTTGGCTGGTGGAGATTGTTACAGATGCAACACGTGGGTGATTTGGCAGATGCAGTCATGAAGCAGCAGCTCCCCTCCATTCCCTAAAGCGAAACTTCGATGCCACTCTTCCAGCCCTTCCAACAGTTCCACAAGACTTTCAGTACCTTGTAAGGGCATCCTTCCTATGTATCTTGGAAGGATTTATTTGATTTATTTGATTTTTTATTTGATTTTTCTAATAATTTGTATTAGGATCTGCACTAGGCTCAGTCGTGGTGGAATAAATAGGTGGTAGTGCACAGCTAGGTAATACAAGTGTCATGTACAAAGGCCTGGTCTTTGACCTGAACATGGGCCACTAGAGATTTTTAACTGACTGGGAGACTAGGGGTAGGATAGCAACAGTAGAACTCTGTCAGTGGTCCCTATCTTTTTCTCTGTCTTTCTAATTGAATAAAAAAATAAACAAATAAATATATCTGCTCTGATGACATTAATGGTACATTGACTTGCACTTAAAAATATTTTAGCTTGAATAGGAAATTATTTCATCAACAAGAAAATGACCACCTCACAGAGTGTGATGGTTAAGGCTCCTGGTCCCACATGGCCAGCTATGGAGTTTGAGGCCTAGACTTGGAGGCTTCAGAGACATGTCTGGCGTGTGTGTGTGTGTGTGTGTGTGTGCATGCCCAAAATTCCTAAAGGAGGACAAATAAAAGAAAAGATATTATGGTGCAACCATCTTTAATGGGGGGATGGGGTGTGATTTCTTATTTTACCTCTGATTCTTTTACTCTCTCCATTTTTTCTCTCCCTAGTAAGCACATATGCCCTCCATCAATGTTTAAGAAAAAAAGAAAAATAATATAACTCAAATTTGTCAATATATACTTAATAATTGGCTATCTTTTTTTCCTGTTTTTTTTTTTTTTTTTTTTTTTTTTTTCTGTTTCTTTATCTTTTTATATTTTCTTCAGATAGGTCTTACCAAGTTTCAGTTCTCCTTCCTCAGACTCCCAGCTTTCGGAATTACAGTTGCTGCCACCAGACCGGACCTTTAGGTTGGGCCAGAAACCTAGCCTAGAACTCTCATGAGGCCTCAGCCTACCCTGCACAGTGTCTTGGCAGTGAACACCACAGCAGCTGGGCCCAGATTTCTTAACTGAACAAGTTTGGAGGATTATAACAGAAAACTGTAATTTATAATATGTCATGGCTCCAAAATTTTGGGACAGATGGAATGACAATTATTTAGACACTCGGCCTTGAGTAAGTAAACAAGACTCAGGATTTAAAAATAAAAGATTTATTTATTTATTTCCTTTTGTTATTATTATTATTTTTTTATTTGACCAGACAGAGACAGAGAGAGTAAAAGGAAAAAATGAGAGAGCCACCAGGTCTGGGACTCAAAACATGGTTGGCCATGTGGGAATCCAGCACCCCTGATCACCACACCACCTGCTGGCCCCACAAGACTCGATATTAAATTTAAAGAAATATCTAATCTACAAGAACAAAATGAAAAGAGTAAGAAAAGAGGTAGACATTTTCTTCACTGTAGAACCAAATCTGATTTCCTCAATAAAGGAAGAAATTTAAAGCAGAGGCCCATCAATGTGATGGATCAAACTGCATCAATTACCCAGCATTCCTACCAAATTGTTCAATTCTCATCCAGTTATGAAGAAACAATGAGACAAATCTAAATTGATGACATACAGCAAAACAATCTTGGCCTCTTTAAAAATATCAATTTCGGAAACCAGCAGTTAGTGTAATGACTATGTCGCTGGACTCCCACATAGTCAACCGCGGTTCGTGTCCTGGACCCAGTGACTTAAAACTCACGCCGTGTGCGTGTGCGTGCGTGCCCAAGATCCCGAGAGGAGAACGGAGGAGAAGGGATTGCGGCATGACCATCCCCCCTGGGGGGTGATTTCTTGTTTCTGTCTCTATGTCTCTCTCTCTGTCTGTCTGGCGAGCGCACGTGCCCTATAGCGAAAATCTCTCCAAAATAAATAAATAAATAAATAAAAATATCAATTTCATGAAATACTTGTAACCAAACAATTAAGGAAAAAAATCTTAGGCAAAACTTTAAAATCAAAAGGACCAATGAAACAGAGTAACAAAAAGAAAGTACAACGCTAAGATTTTTGGATGATGAAAAACTTAGTAAAATGACTGAAATATAAAGAATGTTATTGAGACAAATGTGGAAATTTGAATCTGGGCCCTATATTAGATAACAGAATGATGTTGGTGTTATATTTCCTCAATATAATGAACTTATCATAGGTATGTTTTGTTTCTAGGAAATATTTGCCAAATTACTCAGGAGTAAGCTATCTTAATGTCTACAATAAATCCTCAAATGGTTCAAAAACACACAAAGTGCAAATGAGAGGAAAGTTATTACAAAATAACTGAAAACAAGAAGTTGAATTTTGCTTCTAAAATTATATATAGATTATGACATGGGTACCAATTTCTGTGAAATAGATTTTAGCTCTTCCTACATCTCACAATGAAATGAAACAATATAAGGTGGGACATAGGTTAATCTGTATTCACTTCTGTATTTTATAACATTTTGTAAACCTAAATATATACAATAAAACTTATTTCAAACAATGGTGGACATAGAGTGGGTGTGGTTCATTGTACCATTTTTTATCATTTTGCTGCAGTGCTAAAATGTTTCAAGATAAAGCACTATAGATAAAAAATAATGCATAATTGAAGCCACTGTACTTATATTGCCATTTAAAAACTGATAAAAATACAGAAGAATCACAGGTAACTGGATTCTTTGTCTGCCAGGAAACCCAATCTATCACCTTGTGTTTTATGCCAAGTAACACCTAAAGACCACTGGGTCTTTAGTTTTTAATTATCGACCCAACTGTCAAAGGTATTATAAAACAAAGCAATAATTTGAAACTTTCTTATTCATGTCACTGTGAGCTGAACAAGTAAGCAACAGCAATAATCAAAGAGTTCCTGGAACAACTTTACCAAGAAGGCATGATTTCTATTCATTCATGTGAGCACTGAGAGATAAGTGTTTTGTGCTTCCAAAACTCGTATTTTTAAGAAATTATATTTAAAACATATCTAAGCTTGCAATCTGGATTTTAGTGCACAAATGTTCATGTTTGTTTATTTATTATTTATTTATATTTTAAAAAGAGATTTTTGCTATAGGGTGCATGTGCTTACCCAAGCGACACAGAGAGAAAGAAAGTAAAAAATTATCCCTGGGTGTATGGGTACATTGTAATTCCTTCTCTTTCATTTTCCTCTCAGGCTTCTAGGTATACATACATACGCACCCAGCATGAGTTTCAAGCCTCTGGGTCATGGAGTCTAAGAGCAGTCAGTCATGTGGGAGTCCAGTTCCTTAAACACTATCCAACCTGCTGGCCCCCTTCATTACCTTTCTCTTTTAAATATTTATTTATTTATTTATTTATTTATTTATTTATTTATTTATTTATAATTTGACCAGAGAGAGACAGAAAGAGAGAGAGAAAGCAAACCACCAAGTCTGGGACTCAAACCACAGTCAGCCATGTGAAAGTCCAGTGCTTTAACCACCATACCACCTGGTTGTCCCTATTACTTTTCTTTTCTTTTTGAAGAGGTTTTTGCTATAGGGTGTGTGCACTCACCAGACAGACAGAGAGAGAGACAGAGAGACAGAAAGCTAGAAATCACCCCGGGGGGGATGGCCATGCCGCAATCCATTCTCCATTCTCCTCTTGGGATCTTGGGCATGCACACACGTGCGCTCAGAGTGAGTTTAAGCCACCGGGTCCAGGACACGAACCACGGTCGACTACATGGTAGTCCAGCCACATAGCCATTAAGCTAACTGCAGGTCCCCCTATTACTTTTCTTAAAAGTCAAAAATTGTATTTGCTCACTGTCTGAAATGGTTGCTTGTATTTATTTTTTTTAAACTATGAACACAGTAGATTTGAAATCCTGAAGGAGAACTTAGACCTAAAAAGAAACTATAGATATTTCTGTGGACACAAGCTTTAGCTTCAGGAGAAGTTGTAAATCAGAATCTTTTATATAGAAAGATGGATTTGGATATTTGCAACACACCGCTCTCAGTTATCTAAGTAACTGATTTTCTGAAATACACAGTTTCAACAATATCAATTATTTGACATGTTTTATTTCTCTGACCTTTTATATTTTAATCTTTCCTTAAATTCATTTCTGTTAACACTGGACAATTTTATAGTGGTTTTATTAAAAAAAACAAAACAAAAAAAAAAACCTGCTATCTATTTTGTACAATTAACATTACCTACCATTTTTTCCCTTCAGCCTACCACTGTCATTGATTCTGAATTGTTTTAAGAAATAACAATAGAAATCTCCCCTCATTTGAAATGGGTAAATTTTTGATCAGCTTCAGAATATTAGATGTTGCAGCTGTGCAAATAGGAGCAGAAAAAAAAAATGTACCCTCAAAGCTATTTCATTACTTTGTTTTGTGAAATAAATTAAACAGCATATACCTGGTTTACAATTTTATGTTGGATTGTGCTAAGAAAGTAAATACAGTATTATTGTTTGGAGTAATACTGACAGATCCATTTATGATTTATTGAATTGAATTCTGATTTTGAAAGCATTACATTCTTTTGCATTCAACAACATCTGAAAATAGCACATATCTTAAAGTTATTTAGAAAGTTTCAGGCAATATATAACAAAAATCTAATATAAAATAATAGGATCTATATTTTATAGCAACAAAGAGAACATAATAGAATATGACATAAAGGCAGTCACTGATTAAAACATTTAAAGTATTGGGCCAACCTCATAACCTAGTAGTTAAGGGAGCCAGATTCCACATGGTCTTCTTTGGTTCAAGTCCCAGCCCCAATAGCTTAAAATTAAAACACAAAAATAAAAAAAATTTAAAAAAAAACATGAAACACTTCATTATTGTCATCTATCCCCAATGATTATATTCCAGAATAATTGATCACTTATTCAACTTCAGATCTATTTTACTTTTGTCTGGAAATCTCTCCCATCTGCAAACCACAAAGGCATCCAACTTTTCCTTGTGGCTAGCACAGTAATAGAAATGAAATAAACGGGACTAACATGAAAGAATGAAACAAATGGGACCAGCATATTGCATAATGATTACTTCACTGTACTTGACCATAGTTCAAGTCCTGGACCTAACAACTTAAGAAATTCACACCGGGCATGTGTTTATGTCCAAGAGAAGGGATGGTGGTGTGGCTATCCCTTTGGAGGGGAGTGATTTCTCCCTTTTTTCCTCTCTGTCTCTCCAGTGAGCACAAGTATCCAATAGCAAAAGTATCTAATATATATATATATATATATATATATATATATATATATATACATATGGACAAAACTAAAAAAATAGAAACAATGGGAAATGTAGGGTAATAAGTGAGTAAGATAAGTGTTTGATTCAAACTGAAGGGTCAACAGCTAAAAAGCTGAAGCTGGTGAAATAAAAAGCCAAGTGAAAATATATCTAAACAAAACAACAAAACAATGAAAAAGAAAGTTTAAGGTAGAGGTAGACAAATAAAGACAAAAAGTTAAAGAACCTTATCCTCATTTAGTCCTGGGTATGCTTAGAATAACAATGTTCCCTGCCGTCTCTTCCCAATTATAATTTACGAAGTGAATTAGTTCTTAAAATTGCTACTAAGCTCTCTTGAGATTATAATACACAGAAGCAAGGGAATGCATTTCTTAAGTTTTCTGTCCTCTTTTGCTATTAGAATAAGAACCAAAATTATTTAAAAGGCTAACATGATCTTGCATCAACTGAACTTTACTCAGCCTCAGCCTGAGTTTCATCCAAGTTGCCTCATTTTCCATGCTCTAATGATGGTTTAAGTTCATTTTCTGAATCATATCATTCTGGTGGCCACAGGGACTTTGCATATGATTCCCATGCTTAGTATTCCCTCTATCCTCCCCTTCACTTGTCTACTTAACTCCAAACTGTCTTAAAAATCAACATCTTTCACTTGAGGTATTATTTTGGACACTCAAGTAGTCAGACTAGCCTAGGAAAAATTCTCACAGCAAATTGTGACTTTCTTTCATAACCATTTACTCACATTTATATTCACTTGTGTGATTCTTAAGAGTCTAAGAATTAGGCCAGCCATTGACCTGGTAATTCAGGCAACAGGATCCCACATGGCCAAGTGCATTATTTGAGTCTAAAACCTGGTGGTGTGAGTTGCTGGGTGTATGTGCATGCATGCCCCCAAAACCCAAAACAATGGGGAAATGGAGGTTAAGGGAGTGTGGCATGACCACATCCCATTGAAGTTGGGGGTTACTATCTCTATCTCTCTGCCTCTCTCTTTATGTCCGTCTTGAGCAAGCATACACACCCTCTAGCAATTAAATGAAAAAGGATAAAATTGTGATATCAAGTTGATTGATTATTTTTAGCCTAGTCTAAGAAAAAAAATTTGTGATCACTTGATTAATGCATATAGGCACATACTTTATTTTTACTTTACCTCTTCGATCAAAGCCACAGGCTTATCACACAAAGGAGAGAATGTCTTTCCTGTCACTCACACATTTAATCACAGTTATATGATGATTTAAGGGGAAATTATTTTGTCTGGAATTACACAGAGGCAAATTCTCTTTCATTTAATAAATATTAGAGTTTCTTCTTTTGTTTCCTTCTTTTTCTTTTTCTGTTTCTTTTTCTTTATTTAATTTTTTATTCATTTATTTCATTCTTTCTTCAAAAAATATTAACTGGCCTCTATAAGCAAAGAACTGTGCTAGAAACAGGAAATATAAAATGAAAATAAAACTATGCAATTTTCTTTGTGTGCAATTTAGTATAACTAGTAGGACATATTTTAAAAGTGTGTAAAAGTGAAACTGGTGTTACAATAAGGCAAGTACAATATTGATCTTGTCAGCAAAACAAATTTCATGCCAACTAATTCAACAGAGGGAATTTAATATTGGTAATTGGTCAAAAATACATTCCAAGAACTAAAAAGGCAAAAGCAAAAGTGAGTCAGCCACAGCAGGAAGCTGCCATTACCCTTAGAGTTGAAGGGAATAATGGAGCAAGAGGAATTGCTAGAACTCATGAATGGGGATACCCGGGGAAATGGTCTCACAGGGACATATTCACTAGTGAGAATATTTCGCAGAAAAGAGAAAAGGAGGAAGAGAGTTACTGTTTACTTTCCTCCTCCCTCGTACAAATTTCCGTCAGCCAAATCCAACTGGCAGACTTTTGAAAAAAAAATATGGAAAACATCATTTCAAGAATGAGAGCCAGGCAGCCCATGGGATACCAGGCAGCTGGGATCCCACATGATGTAGTTCAAGCCCCAGATTGGCAGTTTGGAAAACACGCATGGCACAAATGAGTGCGCATTGAAAATTCCAGCAGGAGGGAAAGATACAGGAGAAGGGTTGCTGCATGATCATTCCCCGTGAGGATGCTTTCTCATTTTCCCAACTCTCCAAGTCTCTCCAGCAAGTATACATTCTCTCTGGCAAAAAACTACAAAGAAAAGAAGGAATAAAAAGAGTGTGACCCCTGACATACACATTGGTCCAGTGATTCACACGGCACAGGTGATGCACACTGGAGCCATGGGAGAAGGCCCCTGAACACACTGGGGATGCTCACGACCCTGGATCCCTAGAAGTCTTAGGGCTATGGGAGAAGGTTACAGCATGGTGAGACCCTATTGAGGATCTCTCTCTCTCTCTCTCTCTCTCTCTCTCTCCTTTCTCAAGATATAAATAAATGTTTTAAAAAAGTAAATACACAATAGAATATAGAAGAACAGAAAAACCTCTCCCAAAAAAAAAAAAAAAAAAGTGGTTCTTAGAAGAAAGATGTAACTAGTAAAAAGTATTAAGAGAACATATAGCTGGTTTAGAGGTATCAGGGGAAAACTTGGAGAAAGACTACCTCAGACAGAGAAAATGATACATCAAAGTGTTTGACAAAAGAAAAGGCATATTTCTCTCTCTTTCTATTCCTTAAATTACATTTGAAATAACAAAATTGCATCTTAA
Source organism: Tupaia tana (assembly GCA_026018925.1). NCBI lineage: Eukaryota > Metazoa > Chordata > Mammalia > Scandentia > Tupaiidae > Tupaia > Tupaia tana. The sequence continues at coordinate 68,219,692 of JAKSZU010000008.1, forward strand.
TTAAAAAATTTAAAAAACTGAAGCCAGTTAACTTTCTTGTTAACAAATACTTCTATCCTTTTTCTTAGCAACGATAAATAACATTGAGATTATTTTCTAATCAGCCTCTAATTATTAAAAGAGGAAAAATAAGGAAGAAGCAAAAGAAAGGGAAAATTTTAAGTTTCTTTAAGATGTGCATTCAATGTTTGTATGTGTGTAGAGCATAATGTACTTCTTTGATCTCTTTGAGGTTTACTGATGCATGAGAACCATTTCCAAACAGTCTCTGATGTTTTCTTTATGGCATCTAATTACTCTTAATCTTCATCGATAAATTTTTATCATTCTTCTCAGGAAATAAATAAAAACTAATTACAATGTGATGACTTACTCTATTGACTTTTTTTTTTACTATAGTCCTAATTTACATCCCACAGCAATCACAGGCACTGAAAAATAGAAAAGGGACTTACATAATAAATAGTGAATGTCATAAGAGTACGCAGTTTAGACCAGCAACAGTCCTCTGTTGAAGAACAACCAATCTTTGCTTATAGTCCCAATATAGGTAAATACTTGGTTTTAGCATCATTTCCCAAAGCCTTTCTAGCTATCATTCATGGATTACAGGTTTTCATGTCCATAACATGGAACTAGGAATTAACAGAATACATTAATGTATGGTTAGAAGGGGGCCAACAAGTGAAGTGGTGATTAAAGTGCTGGACTCTCACAAGGCCAACCACAGTTCCAGTCTTGGACCTGGAGGCTCGAAACTCAAGCCGTGTACATGTGTGTGTGTGTGTGTGTGTGTATGCTCAAAATCCCAAGAAGAGAATGAAGAAGAAGAAATGAAGGGATTATGGCATAGCCATCCCCTCCAGGTGATGATTTTTCTCTTTCTCTCTTTGTCTTTCTCTGTCTCTCTGGCAAGCTCACATACCCTATAGCGAAAACTTCTCTCTAAAACAACAGCAACAACAAAAACACACGTACATGCAAAACATAGAGAGATGAAAATGTCTTTCTTATTTTGACATGAACTTTTATTGCATACAATTGGCACAAGATTATTCATAAATTGCTCTCTATTTTACTAGCCTCAATGTCAAAGTTTGGGTAACTGACTCAAATGCGAACAAAGAATTTAGTGAAGTCCACAAGTACTTGGATGCTTGGTACAAACTGTTTTTTTTTTTTTTTTTTTTCTTTTTTTTGAGAGGTTTTTGCTATAGGGTGCGTGTGCTTGCCAGACAGAGAGATAGAAAGCGAGAAATCACCCCCAAGGGGGGATGGTCATGCCGCAATCCCTTCTCCTCCATTCTCCTCTTGGGATCTTGGGCACGCACGCACACGCACCCAGCGTGAGTTTAAGCCACCAGGTCCGGGACTCGAACCATGGTCGACTATGTGGGAGTCCAGCGACATAGCCATTACACTAACTGCTGGCCCCCAAACTGTTTTTTGTTTTTGTTTTTGTTTTCATAAACAACACTCGTGTTTGACTCTCAAGGCACAAGTCAATCAGCACATCTTCCTGGAACTCTGTCAGTCATTCAATTGTTGTTTTTCCTCAAAAGGGAAAAACTACAGGAAGACATTTAGCCTCTCCCCCACCTGTAAAAGTGAACATTTTTCTATAGATGTCACTTTCATCAGTTTGAAAAATTTCAGCTTTAAAAAATACCAGAACGTAAGTGAATTGAACATTATTTCCAACCCTGAAGAAGTCCTTTTTCATGGAAATGTTCTCATCACTAAAAAAATGCCTAATACCAATAAACGTAAATCTGACTCCCCAGATTGAGTTCACTTACTACAATAAATAGAATATGTGACCTTTAGAGTATGGGGAAATCATCTAATATTTGTGCCTGGTGTTGGCAGGGATATATAAAAGCCGGTACCTAGCCATTAATGGTAGTTTAAATAAGAAGAAATTGGTTATAAATAAACACACAAAATACCATTACAGCACTTATTCTGAAAATCGGTACTGAAGATATTGCAAAAATTCCAACTGAAATTCATGCCAGGTACCTAAGCTAAGGTTCAGCTGGCCACTTGTCTAGTATTTTAAGTTATGCTCTTGCTCTGATTATTTTTCCTTCTAAAGTGTAGCAGACATAAAGTGCACGAACCTTCTATGTATAGCGTGAGGACTTTGAATATGTGTGCACTCATGTAATCATTACCACTTCTGCAGGATAAAAGTCATTTCCAACATGTCAAAAGCTTCTTCATTTTCTTTACTAATCAGTTAGCTCTCCCCAAAGTTAACTATTTTTTCTGATTTTTCTCACCAAAGATTAATCTTGTCTGGTCTCAGACTTAATAATAATGTACACATCATATATTAATTCTACTACTCAATGCTGTTGGTATGACTCATTCATGCTTTTTTGAATGCAGTGGATTTTTAAAAAAATTGAGTATTCTTGCTGAATATACCATAATTTATTCATACACTTTACACTTAATAGAAATTTAGGTTACTTCCAATTAGGGAAGTCAATTTTATTTTTAATAAATAATAAAATTAAATATCTAAGTGTTCAAAAACAGGCCAATCTTAATATGTAATATAATGGCTTCTTACAAACTCAGGAAAATAAATAATATTGAAAACTGAGTAGTAACATGAATAATATAAAGTAAAAATATGCCTAATGCTTAATTGAATGTAACTCATGAAAATAACTACATAAAAATTAGATATGGTCCAAAGAAAATAAACTGGGAGAATACATGTTAAAATACAACTGATTAATTTGTTAATTTGTTACATAATACCCAGTATAATATATTATGTAATAAAAGCCACTTCAATAATTTCATTCCTCTTTAATATTTAATCAACTTTAATTAGGTAAAGTGTATATATAATATAATTCATTTATATAAAGTATTTAGTTCAAGAGTTGTGGCTAAAGTATAAAATGGTGTGATCACAACTGCTATGAAAATGTAAAAACATTTTAATAAACTCAAAAAATTTCTTCATTACTCTCAGCAAATCTCCCCAATTCCTATCCCTGATCAACATAAACTCTGATCTATTTTCTATAACTATTGTTCAATTTGCCTTTCTAGAATTTGAAATACATAATCTCTTTCATCCTAAGTATATTTTTGAGTTTCATCCGCATTGTTATGTGTAGTGAAGGGCTATATTTTTTGTTGCTGGCTAGTATTCCATTTAGGTGAATACATAACAACTTCTCAATTATCTGTTGAAGAAGTATACATGGCTTATCTCCAGAATTTTGATTAGTATGAATAAAGATATTTAGAACAAATGTAAAACACTTTTGTTCAACACATATTTCATTTATCCAAGTAAATTCCTTGGAATGGAATTGTTGGATTGTAAAGTAAGTCAATATTAACTTTATGAAGGAACTTGAAACTCTTTTGCAAAAAGTGGTTATACCATTTTACAATCCCGCCAACTGTATGAGAGAGTTCCATTATTGCAAACACTGGTACTGTAAGTCTCAATGTTAGCCAGTCTTACTGGATAACACCATGAGAGGCATGTATTGGGATTTAATTTGCATAGTTATGTTGCCAAATTCCAAAGATTTTGAGCACCATGCACTTTTCAGCCAATTTAATCTTGTTTTGTGATGTGTCTACTTGAGACTTTCATACTTTTTAAAGATGATTTGTCATCTTACTACTGAGTTATAAAATTCTTATATATTCTGAAGAAAATTTTTTATAAAATAAATATAATATTTTCCCCTCTGCATCTTGTGTATTAGGCTTATGATCAATTTTAAGTTCTATTTTGTGACTTGTGGTGTGGTAAAGAGAAAGTATTTTTTTTAAATACAGATATCTAATAGTTATTCAACCAGCATTTGTTGAAAATGAGGGTTTTTTTTTTTTTTTTTTTACTAAATCACTTTGGCACCTTTATTAAAAATTAATTGAAAAAATATATAGATGACTTAAATCTAGAGATATAACTATATATGCTAATGCAAACATAGGGAATTTTAGGGGACATCCAGAAAGCTCAAGAAGTGCATGAATAATAAAATTAAGAAATTATTTTCCTTTTCACGACTGACCATGACACTGGTGATATAAAAACAATGGTGGGGAGACCAGTAGTTAGCATAATGGCTATGTTGCTGGACTTCCATGTATTCGACCGCAGTTCGAGTCCCAGATCCAGTGGCTTAAACTCAAGCCAGGCACGTGTGCTTGCGTGCCCAAGATCCCAAGGGGAGAATGGAGGAGAAGGGATTGTGGCGTGGCCATCCCCCCTGGGGAGTGATTTCTCGTTTTCTATCTCTCTGTCTTTCTAGCAAGTGCACACACCCTATAGCAAAAAATTCTCAAAAAAAAAAAAATGGTGGTTAAAGGTTATCATGTTTTGTCTTAGCTCAAGTTGAGGGAATGGCATGAACCAGTATTAATACTCATTGTAACTTTACTACCTTACACACTCATGGAGCAGAAGAGCAGAAAGCTTCAACTTGTACTAAACCCTTCTATATGTAGTCTTTGTGATGACATGGGAATATATGTATACTTCCTGTTATATAAGAAGTAGTGATGGTTGTCTCAAAGAAAAGTACATGTGTGATGATTACAACTCATAAGTGACCTCGTCACTTTCTTCACGGAACACTATTTTTATTTGAAAAGATAACAGATACCCTGTAGGCAAACTATGATTATTTAGGTTTAGGTATTTGGAGACATTTTCTTCAAAATTAATGAATAAACTTGTTGCTTCAAGAAAGCAACTGACATTTTTCTTTGCAAACAATATACGTAGAGCTTTCAAGTAAAAATTAGAATTTTAGAAAACATGTTGCCACCAACATGACTTTGAAATCATTGAGTCTGAAAGATCTCGTGATGAAATGGCTAGTGATATTATTAAATGTATTTTTTATGTGAACTGAAATCGATCAGCAATTACAAAATTTGCATCCAAAGACTTTCCTGAATACACCAGGCACATGTGATGTATTCAACTTGAGTCTGACTGAAGCTAGCGATGAATCTCACCAAGATGGTGGAAATGCTGTCTCTCTTTTTCTCTATAATTCTCTCTCTCTCTCATGGAATAAATAAATAAACTTTTAAAAATTTTGAATTTTGTTTTTATGACAAGATAAAACACAAAAAGACATTGGTTAGACAAAAGGCAAACCTCTTTGGTACTTAAGAGTTCTAAAAGAGAAACCCCAGAATTGCCAGGTTCAGGGGAGAAGGTAAGTGCATAGGAGCTAGCTAGACCTCCCAGGTTCCTTGTGGATTACCTAATCTGAATAATTTCTCAGGCTCTACAGAATACAAACTACATCCAGTTGTCTGATACCTAGCCTTAAGGCTATTGAATCAGGTATAGAGTAACACTAACACCCTATTGTTGGTATCTGATTAAGGATATAGTTGTGATAATGAACTTAATTAGCTACTCAGGAAGGGAAACTGACTCACGGCTAAGTAACAGACTCAAAATTGGGTCAAGGAAACATTCATAAAATATTTTTATTATAGCATGATGCTACAAAATATGCATGGAAAAAAGAGCAATGCAAATTAAAAATATGAATGTATGTTTAAATTTTAACACAGCATAAAAGCGTATCTATATGGCTTCAGATTAAACATTGTAACTAATCTATCAGAAATTTATACTTGTGTAGATTTGGTGAGATAATACAAATAATAATCTACCTCGATATAAAAAGTCTTTAAATACTGCCTCAATCCCCACTACTTAGCTGCGTGAGAACTTCTATTTTTCAAATAATTGAATCAGAACACATTTTAATATATTGAAGACAGAACAGATGTGGTTCTGTTATTAAGTCAAATAGTAGATGTTTTTCAAAAATGTAAAGCAACACTACTTTTTCACTCTATTTCATTTTGAGAAATATAGATTTTTAATTAAATTTATTTAATCCATAGTGGATTTATAACTTTGATTTTCAGATGTCAATTTTGTTCAAACCAATAGATGGATTCAACATAATTTTAAGCATAATTAAAAAGAAAATGTCACTTTGAAAGAATTACCTTGAAAAAGGAAAAATAAATTCAAGAAGTCTATTATCTGGTGTCAAGAATTGAAAGCTACAGTAACGAAGGAATGAATAAATAAATTGAAAATATGTAATATATAATTTTCAATTCTGAATATTAATTTCTTTTTATTTTAAGAGAGATATTTGCTATGAGGCATGTGTGCTCACTGGAGAGATAGAGACAGAGAGACAGAAAGCGAGAAATCACCCCTTGAGGGGATGGCCACATCACAATCCTTTCTCCTCCATTCTCCTCTCAGGATTTTGGGCACACATGAAATAACACCCAGCCTGAGTTTCAAGCTGCTTGGTCCAGGACTCAAACCATGGTCAGCCATGTGGGAGTCCAACAACATAACCATCACACCATCTGCTGGTCCAGTTTCTCAGTATAATTTCTAATATGGTAAATGTCAATATTTAACCAGCAAAAAGTAAGATCTTGGGGTTTTTGATCATTTAAAGTGCAAAGGAGTCCCAAGTTCCAAATGTGTGAGAACTTTTTATTACTCTACATTAATATAGAGTTAAATTTATTTTCTAAATTTTATTACAGGCATTTTCTATATGTTGATAAAGAAGATTGATCTATAATTATTGTAGTTGCCCTTAATAGTAGCCTTTTTTTAGTTTGGGTATCATTGTAATGTTTGTCACACTAAAATAGTTTGAATGTCTTCCTTAAAATCTCTATCTTGAAACCAGCAGATGGCATAATGGTTATGTCACTGGATTCCCACATGGTCAGTTGATTGCAGTTCAAGTCCCAGATTGGGCAGCTTAAACTCACGCAGGGCATGTGTGCATGTGTGCCCAAGACCCCAAAAGCCGAAAGGAGAATGGAGGAGAGGGGATTGTGGTGTGGCCATCCCTCCTTGAGGGTGATTTCTCACATTTTTTCTCTCTGTCTTTCTGGTAATCATGCCCTACAGCAAAAGACTCTTAAAAAAATATATCTCTATCTTTTAAAGGGAATATATAATATTATTACTTCTTTAAAAAAATGTTAAGAATTTACCAATAGAATCACAGACGGCATTTAATTTAGAGGACAGTTGTAATTATTAAATTTCTTGAAAAAATATACCATTATTCATTTTTGTATTGGTAATTGAACTGGTTTAAGTAAGTTATATCTTTTAAGCAACCTGCCCATTTCACCTCAGTTGACATAACATTTTTTAATTTATATTTAATCATTGTATATTTTTATAGTACACAATATGGTTTCTTAAATTATACATGTAATGCATGTCAATCAAGTCGAAGATATTATGGTACACATCATCCCCATCATGTAACATTTTCATAATATTTTCTTATTATCTCTTCAACTATTGTGGATCCACTAGTGTAGTCTCTTACTTTACTAGTGATAATGCTAATTTTTCTTATCTCCCACTTATTTATTTATTTAATATTTATTTATTAATCTTTTTATTTATTGCACTTTTCAGATTGACAGATCTGGGACTCAAACTACCGTCAGCCATATGAAAATAGAGCACCTCAATTACCATGCCATGGGCTGCCCCCCCCCCATTAATTTTAACCAGCTAATTAAATATTTATTATATTAATGAGTCTAGTTTAAGAAAATAACTTTTTGTTTAATATGTTTGTATTTATTTTATTTTATCTTTTGTTGCCATGTGCTCCCTAGAGAGATAGATAATGAAACTACCCCTAATGGGGATGGTCAAATCGAAATATTTTTCCTCTATTTTCCATCCCATCAGGACTTGGGGCCTACACATATATGTACCTATGTTTTTCAGGCCACTGGGTCCAAGATTCACACCACAATCAGCCATGTAGTATCTGCCTCTCAAATCACAGGTCTTAGCCACTGTGCCATGTGGCAATTCCATTCATATATTTTTATTACTATTATTACTATTATTACTTTAAGAGATTTTTGCTATAGGACATCTGTGCTTGATAGAGAGAGAGAGATACAGAGAGAAAAAGTGAGAAATCATCTCCCAGGGTTGGTGGCCACACCGCAATCCCTTCTTCTCCAGTCTCCTCTCAGGATTTTGGGCATGCTCCCAGTGTGAGCTTTAAGCCACCAGATCCAGGGCTCAGAACATGGTTGACTACATGGAAATCTAGCAACGTAATCATTATGCCATCTACTGATCCCAATATTTATTATTTTAAACCCTCTTATTTATATTTTTATTCTCTATTTATTATTATTATTATTTATACATTCAACTACTATACATCATTCAAATTGTGAAGAGACTTCACCTAGCATGATACACACCTCAGACATTTGTTATTATATCTTGCCCACTACTTAATTTAAACTTAACTTGCTCTCATTCAAGTTTCTTAAATTTTAAGATGTTTCCTTCATTCTAATACGAAGATCTAAAGTAAAATTTTCTTTCTATGTATTTTTGGAGATGTATCCCACAAATCTTGGTTGACCATATTCTCAGTTTCTTTCAGTAAAATATATATACATATATATCCTAAATTAACTTATGATTTCTTCCTTACTATTTAAAACTATATATATTTCTAACTTTTCTTTGAAACTTTCTCTTTGATCCATGGGATATTTTTAACTGTATAATTTAGTTCTTATATGTTTAGAGATTTTCCTAAATTCTGTTGCTGGGTGATTGTTTACATCATCCGGCTGATTCATGTTGTTCGATTTTCTGTAATCTTGCTGTTTTTCAGTCTGGTATTTCTATTAGCTGCTGAAAGGAGGGTGTTAAAATCAACAATGATGATTACAAGTTTGTCTAATTGTCCTTTTATTTGATCTTTTTTCTTACCTTATGTGTTTTGAAGCTCTGTTGTTCAATGTAAAACCATTTCAGATCATTACGTCTCCTTAGTAGATTGTTTTTTAAAGTAACATTCATTTTTGCCTTTAGTAATTTTCTCTGAAGTCTTCTTTACCAGATTGCTGTATAACCTCTCCTATTTTGCCTTTTTGTTTAAATAACTATTTATTTGATATATATTTTTCTATGCTTTCACTTTTAGCATATCAAACTAATTACATTTGAAGTGAGTTGCATAAAGAGCATATAGTTGGGTTGTGTCTTATTTTTTATCTACTTTGTCAATCTGTCTTTTGATTGGTATAATAATGCAATGTGTGTGGAAAGCAATTACTGCTATGTTAGAGTTTAAGAATATCATGTTATTACATGTTTTCTGTTTTATTCCTTGGGTTCTTACTCCTTTGGTTTCATATTCTTGCCTTCACATGGATTACTATTTTGATATTTTTTAAGTGCTTCTGAGTGCATATTCTTCATCATAGTTACTCCTGATAGTCTCATATACATGTACGACTCTCCACAACTTAGCAGTATTAAAATGTTACCACCTTGAGCCAGCTGTGGAAAACCATACTTCCATTTAGATTTGCTTAATATCCTGCTTCTGAATATACTTGCTTTGGGCTGGCCCATGGCCTGGTGGTTACATGAGCTGGATCCCAAATGCTAATAGGAAAGTTCAAGTTCCAGACCTGGCAGCTTGAAAAACATAATGGGTGTGCACATGGGTGCCCAAAATTTCAAAAAGTGGGAGAAATGGAAAAGGTATTGTGTTGTAATCATTCTCCCAAGGGGTCTACTTTATCTCTCTCCTCTCTCTCTCTCTCTCTCTCTCTCTCTCTCTCTCTCTCTCTCTCTCTCTTTTTCTCTATGTGTATGTGTGTGTGTCTCTGTCTCTCCAGTAAGTGCACATATCCTCTGACAAATTAAAAAAAAAGATTACACACGCACACACACATATATACTTTGAGTATCACATGGTATAAGTTTTGTTTCAGCAATCAAATATAATTTGTAAAACACATTTGAAAAGAATAGTCAATTGCCTATCCCCACAATATTGCTCTTTGCAATGTTTCTTTTTTCTCACACTTCAGATGATTTATATTTTTATTTTCTTTCTGTTTGATAAACTTTATTCAATGTGTAAAAGTAGGTGTGCTATACTGAAGGATGTATTTTATTTCCAATGCATTTGTGAAGGATAGTTTCATCAGACATAGTTAATAGTTCTTTTCTTTCAGCACTTACAAATTGTTTACATTTTCTTTTGGTCTCCATGGCTTCTGATAAACATTTAACTATCTTTTGGTTATTTTCTGCTATAAGTAATGTGACATTCTCTCTGGATGCTTTCAAGATTTTTTCTTTGTCTCAGCTATGATGTGACTTGGAATGATTTCTTTGGTTTAACTGTTTGTGATTTTCTTAATTTCCTCTATCTGTAGGTTTGTGTCTGTCACCAAATTTGGTAAGATTTATGAATTATTTCTTTGAATATTCTTTCAGGCTCACATCTTTCTCCTTGCAGTATACCTATTATATGACTATTAGATCTTTTGGTTTTCTTCCTCAGGCCCCTAAGATGCTATCCATTATTTTTTTTTTTTTTTTTATTTTCTGTTTAGATTGGGTGAATTTTATAGCTCTGTCCTCACGGTCAACTAATTTATACTCTTGAATTCCTGCTAAAATAGTAAAGCCATATGGCAAGTTATACTGTTTAATTTCTATGAAATTTTTTGTTTTATAATTTCAAGTTAAAATTTGTTTTGCTTTGTTTTATCTTGCCATAGACATGTACACACACTGGAGAGACACAGAAGGATAAATTAAGAATTCATCCCCCTAGAGGGGATGGTCATGCTACAATCCCTTCTCCTCCATTCTCCTGAAGGGATTTTGGGCATACATACATACATGCCCAACATGATTTTCAAGCCATGGGTCCTGGTAATGTGGGAGTCTTGTACCTTAACCATCACACTGCCTGCTGGTCCCCAGTTGATTTTTATTTTTTTAGAACTTCTCTTTGCTAAGTCTTTCTTTACATTTTCTGAATTTGCACTTTTTAAAAATTAACTTAATATTTTATTTGAAACAAAGTAAGTGTACATATTTGTGGAGTACAGAATGCTTTTTCAGTACATAAACACAGTGATGATTACATCAAACTGATTAGTATGTCCATCATATCAGACTTTTGTGTTAGGAGCAATGAAAACCCTCTTTTAGCTAATCTGAAATATGTCATAAAATTGTTTAGTTACTCTGCCATACTATGCAACACTCAGACTTGTTCTCTTACTGATATAAATTTGTATCATTTTAATTTTTCATTTCTTTCCAGAGATTTTGGATTGTCGAACTATTTTTATGATAAACACTTGCATTTTTTTTAAAGAGGTTTTTGTTTTGTTTTAGCTATAGGGTGTGTATGCTCGCTGGAGAAACAGACAGAGAAATAAAAAGTGAGAAATTATCCCCCACGAGCAATGGCCATGCTGTAATCATTTCTCCTCCATTCTCCTCTTGAAACTTTGCACACGCATGCACCCAGTGTGAGTTTTAAACCACCAGTCTGGGACTAGAACCGTGTTCAACAACATGGGAGCCTAGAGACATAACTATTATGCCATCTGCTGGTCCCCACTGTCACATTTTGTCATATAATTTTATCATCTGATTCATGTGGTGTTGGGGATGAGTTGTCTTCTCTTATTTAAGTCACAATGTTCCTGGTACTTGTTAAGATGGGTGATCTTTTAATCGTATCCTTAATATTGTACTATGATATGAAGAGACATTGGGTCCTATTGAAATCTCTTCTTTCAGCAGACTCTTATCAGTTGGATTTATTACAAATATCCTGACCTACATTTGTAGGCTGAGGTTCCAATTACAGTTTGATTTTCAGAACCTATGCACTCTTATTTTAACCTGCTTGGTTATCCTGGTACTTTTGGTGTATCCACTTATTCCTGCCAATGCTGACAGTCAATCAATAAAGAATTATTGAACATTGTCCTGAAATACATTCGAGGCAATAGACACATATTGCTGCAAATAAGGCAGACAAGACCTGTCTCTTTGAGGAAGTTAGACTGAACTAGAGAAGACAGAATAAACACATAGATAAATAATTAAGGAAATGGCTGAGGAAGGAGGATCCTTTACTACAGGATGTGATCTGGAAAGGAATCTGTGAGAAAACTATATTGGAAATAAAACCTGAATGAGAAGAAGGAATCAAATATGGAACAAATTGAAAGAAAGCCTATCCTAGACAGAGGCAAAAGTGATGTGTAAATGCCCCCGAGATGACAGAGCTTGCCATGTTTATTGAAAGGTTATGACTAAGAACAGCTGGAGAGTCTCTGGTAAACCAGAAGGAACCCAGAATTGTCCTTTAAGAGGACAGTTTTCAAAGAGGAAGAGACAAATTTGTTGACTGATTATAGGCTCCATTGCCTGAGGGCAATGCCAGTGCACGGACCTGCCCCCGTTCTGTGAGTAACTAAATATAGCCAAGCAAGATCCTGAATTACATGTTCATGAGAGCAAAAGTAGGAAGAGAAGGATAATTATGAATTGATTGTTCTTAACTGGAAACGTTCTTTGATATTCAAATGTAGAAACATAGCACATATGTACATTTATAACTAAATCCGTTTATTATGATTTTGGTGCCTAAAATAAGTTTTCCACCATATTCCAAATGATACCCCCCAAATATCCAAATCACATACACTTTATTTCTTATCTGTAGGTTAAATACACAAACTCACAGTAGAGACAGGTTTTTATCAAATCATATTAGGTTTTTGTTTGTTCGTTTTGTCTTTTCTTGTTGTTATTGCAAAAACATTTCTAAGATGTATACAGTAACATCCCTAAGTATCTTAAATATATCACTTAAATATATACAATAAATAGGTATACATGGCAAGTCAGGTCAAAGCTGCCTGCCTGTTACTGATTCAATTTTTGCGATATTCCTAAGTTTCTAGAGTAGTATTTTAAAAATGTGGGAGCACTTTATTATATAATTTTTCTTTTTTAAGATTATTGATTTCTTCTTAAGTGATAAAAACAGAGAGAGAAAGAGACAACATCCACAACAAGCTCTTGACACTGCAGATGATTTCCAGCTTCAACCAGCCCCAGATCATGAATGTACATGTGCCCAGCGTATTAGGGTGGTCCCTGGATGTGAACCTTGACCCTTTCCATGAGGATCAGCCTTCTGGAGTATTGTATTTAACCACTCTTCCACGACCTGGCCCATGTGTTTCTTAATTTTAAAGAAATTGAAAGATAGATAAGAAGCTAATTCCACTGATAAAAAGTGCATTTCATAAAGTTAACATGACATTGATATATATAAATATATATATGCACATATGTTATATATATAATTGAACATTGTCCTGAAATATATTAATATATATATATTCTAAGCAATAGACACATGCTGCTGCAAATAAAACAGATAAGACCTGCCTCCTTGAGGAAGTTATGCTGAACTAGAGAAGACAGAATAAACACATAAATTAATAATTAAGGAAATGGCTGAGGAAGGAGGATCCTTTACTATAGGATGTGATCTGGAAAGGAATCTGTGAGAAAACTACACTGGAAGAAAAACCTGAATGAGAAGGAGTTGAATATGGAACAAATTAAAAGAAAGATTATCTTCTCTCTCCCCTGATATATATATATATATATATATATAGAGAGAGAGAGAGAGAGAGAGAGAGAGCTGAAGTAAGCACTTCCCTTTAAACTATGCACCTGTTTTTTGTTTGTTTGCTTGTTTGTTTGTTTTTGAGAGGCTTTTGCTATAGGGCATGTACACTGACCAGAGAGATGGAGACAGAGAGACAGAAAGCAAGAAATCACCCCCCGGGGAGATGGACGTGCTACAATCCCATCTCCTCTAGTCTCCTCTAGGGATCTTGGGCATGCATGCACACGTGCCTGGCCTGAGTTTAAGCCACTGGGTCTGGGACTCGAACCATGGTAGACTACATGGGAGTCCAACAACATAGCCATTATGCACCTGCTGGTCCCTGAACCTGTTCTGTTTTTGTTTTTGTTTTTTTTTAATGCACACAGAATAAATGATATTGGATAGTAGTTATGGTACACTTCTAGAATTAGCGTTTCTGGATTTGAATTCTAAATGACCTAGTCACCAGGTTAATAAATCTGAACAAGGTATTTATTTTTCTAAATTACTCCCTCTGTAATAGGGGATGATAATTGACAACATAATCCAATTTAAAGCATAAATGCCTGGCATAAATAAGCAGTCAATTAATATTACCTGATTATTATTATTGCTATTATACACTAAGACGTATCATACTTCCATGAGTTTCCTGAGTGTGGTGATGTGTACAATGAGAGCTTCAATAATTATGATGATAATAAAAAGTTTTATCTGAAAAAAAATCAGTATCTGAAAAAAAATTATGAATTCACAAAAAGGTATGCAAGAAGACCATTCTCACTATTTCTAAAGGTTGCTAATATAGCAGAAGGAAGCAAATATTGCCATTGGTATTTTTATGTCAACTAATAGATTTTAGTCCTCTGAGGATGACTGGAATATATAATCTAGTGTCTCAGTTGGTAAAGATTTTCAGAGACTTTTCAGAAATTGTACTAAGGTCTAGATTTTATTAGGAAAATTGATCTTGACTCTTAAAGGTCAACAGAGTAAAGACTTGACTTTGGTTCCTAAGAATCCTACAAAATAAGCTGCATGTAAGATACCTCATCTGTTTTATGAGTTAACCCCATCTGGATTTGCACCTGTGATTTCTGGGAGCCTGTGCACTTAAAGCTCTAAGCACTTCCCTTCAACTATGAAGAACAGAGTTTTAAAATTACAAAATGTACTTTAAGGAATGCCTTCTCTAAGCCAAATACATTTAGCAATAGAGGATAAAAGTGATGGTGCTGCAAAGCAGGTGGCAATGTAGAATTTACTGGTGTAGATCCATGGCTCCATTCCCTTCAGCTAGAGAAGATGTGAATGTACCTCACAGTCTGGCATTTAGCCAAGATCAAGAGCACTTTGCAGTTGTATCCAACTTACTCATTCAGCTCAAGAATATTTCTCTAATGCATTACCAAAATAAACACTTAATACAGAGAATTCCATGAAAAGTGGTAAATTCTATGCAAGATGGTAAAGTCATGTTTTATAGCCTTCTTTCCTAAAACCTACTAAAATAAATAAAAATAATTGGATATAATAGTGTCTCTATGATTAGGAATTGCCATAACCTTAGAAGAAGAAACTTAGAAGAGTATCAGTTATAAAATGTTGGACCAAACTAAACAACTCTGAATTTCAGGTGACATATCCCCAGTTGGGAAAATGACATGGTGTCAAAAACAAGGAAGGGAGTTATGATGGCACCTACTATGAACTCGTAGGTGGAGAGATGAGACTGGGATGTGAACAGGTTATACAAGGAAAGAGAAAAACATCCTGAGTGGTTACTTCCACCACCTGAAATGGCAAAAGGAGGGGAGTCTGAGGAAAGACATTAAAGAGAAAAATAGAGAGGCAAGACATTTATGATACTAAGAAATGGGTTATTATCTGTTGATGGTAATGTGTACATCACGTGAGAAGTGTATTCATGTTGGAACATTCACTTTACAAGCTAAGTGACATATGTGATTGAACATATAAAAGAAATTAATATTTTAAAAAGATGACTAATGTGTAGACTTCTTGGACAAGTTGCATTATTTTTAGTTGCATTATTTTTATTACAGCTGATTATCTTCCTACAAGGACGACCTTAGGTTATAAGGAAACTATATATAACGTGAACAAAGAGAGAAATACTTACATATCCACACAAATCTGATCTTTCCTTCTTTTATTTGTCAGAGGGCACGTGCTCTCACTAGAGAGTGAGACAGAGAGGAAAAGTAAGAAAGCATCCCCTCATGGTGAATGGTCTCAGCACAATCCCTTCACCATCTCTGCCTCCTTTTGTGATTTTAAGCACCTACACATATGTGCCTCGCCCATTCTTCCAGCTGCTATTTTGGGACTCTGACTTTGCAATAGGCCACATAGTATCCGGCTACTTTACCCACCATACCATCGGCTGGCCCAATCTGAACTTTCATCTCGCTCTTTAACTCCCTGCCAATCAAAGGAATGAGGAAACGGAAAGAAACCACTGAATCAGGGTATTCAATAAATCTGAATAGAAATTGTTTGATAAGAAAACTCTACTAGCTGCTTCAGCTGTTTTACTACAGTCTTCAGTCAAATAAATGAATAAAAAGATACACAAATCAGCAATTCTCTTACATTAACATTTAGTCACTAAAAGGGCTAAATGATACCTCTAAAGGAGTGGGGAAAAGGAGAAGGGAATTGGGAAAGGTCAGTAACATGTTTTAAATGTGTTCCCCTAAAATTAAGGTGACGAAATTTTGTCCTGAAAGGATTAAGAGGTAGAACTTTGAGGAAGTGATTTAAGATTAAAGTCATCAGGACGGGACCCCCATGACTAGATCTGGTGGGTTTATAAGAACAGAGAATGAGACAGACACAAATACAGATACAGACAGGACACGTGCTCTGCTCTTTCCCTGTTTAAACTCTTGCCATCTTAGGATTCTGTAGAGGGTAGAGAAAGCCCTCACCAGATGTTAGTGCTTTATCTTAGAGTGACAAAACTATAAGCCAAATAGATCTTTATGTTTTATAAACTATTCAAAAATTCTATTTAGTTATTAAGCAACAGAGAATGGACTGAAAGTAAGAAAAATTATTTTTATTTTTTTAACTATTGATTATTTTAATTTTCATGAGGTCGTTTTGCTTTCTTTCTTTTTTTCTTTTTTTTTTTTTTTTGCTATTTTTTGAGATGTTGTTGCCTACCCCAGTATCTACCAGAGTTCTATCAGTATTTTCCAGAAGTAGCTTTATAGTTTGAGGTCTTAGGTTTAGATCTTTGGTCCACTTTGAGTTGATTTTTGTCAGTGGTGAGAGTTAAGGGTTCAGATTCATCTTTCTGCAGGTGGATACCCAATTTTTCCAGCACCATTTGTTGAAGATGTTTTTCTTTTCCCACTGGAGTGAATAGTACCCTTTGCAAAAAATCAGTTGGTTGCATGTTTGTGAGTTTATTTCTGGGGTCTCTTTTCTGTTCCATTGGTCCACATATCTGTTTTTGTGCCAATACCATGCTGTTTTGATTATCAAAACATTATAGTATATTTTCAAGTCACAGAGTGAGATGCCACCCACTCTACTCTTCTTGCACAGGGTTGCTTTGGTAATACTAGATGTGTTATGATTCCAGACAAATTGTATGATTGCCTTTTCTAGATCTGTGAAGAATGTCTCTGGTATTTTGATTGGGATTGCATTAAACATGTACATTAATTTGGGTAGAATTGCCATTTTGATTATATTAATTCTTACAATCCAAAAATATAGTATGTCTTTGCACAATTTTTGTACAATTTTTTTATTTCTTTTTTTAGATTTTCATAGTTTTTCTTATAGATGTCTTGACATCTTTGGTTAGATTTGGTTCTAAATATCTCATACTTTCTGTGGTTATAGTAAATGGGATTACATTCTTCAGTTTTACCTCAGTCTGCTTGCTGTTCATATATAAAAATGATATCGATTTTTGCATGTAGATTTTGTATTCTGCCACTTTACTGTACTCATTTATCACTTTCAGGAGTTTTTCTGTGGATACTTTTGGTTCTATGTATACATTTATGTCATCTGCAAATAGAGATAATTATTCTTAAACAAGTGTTATTATTATTCTTGAATAATTATTCTTCCAATGAAACCCTTCAACTTTATTTTTTTAATATTTATTTATTCATTCATTTATTTTAATTTGACCAGAGAGAGACACGCACACAGAGGGAAAGTGAGAAAGCAAGCCACCAGGTCTGGGATGCAAACTGTGGTCTACCATGTGGGAGTGTCTAGCACCTTGATCGGTATGCCACCTGCTGGCCCCAAACCCTTCAACTTTAAGTGAAAAAGGAAATAAACCAACATGGTGCCAATGCTATTAATATTTGGCAAGAAAAAAAAAATGGAAAAGAAGAAAAAGACAATCATGTAAATGTCAAAAAAGTTACAGAGTAACTTTGGAAAAGTGATACAAGAGTTGACATATTTTCATTTGGGACCAGCAGTTGGGGTAATGGCTATTCGCTAGATTCCCATGTAGTCCACCGGGGTTCAAGTCCCAGGCCCAGTGGCTTAGACTCACACCAGGCACATGTGCATGCATGCCCAAGATCACGAGATCTGTCTCTCTGTCTCTCTCTGTTTTTCTGGCAAGCATATGCACCCTATAGCAAAAACCTCTCCAAAAAAAAACTAAATTTATTTTACTTTTAATTATTGAATACTACTGTCAGTACAAAATGAAAAAGAAAATAGGATAACATGAAATAGGAGCCATCTTAACTAAAGAATAATTTTGGGTGAAAAATTTCTGTCGAATGCCAACTTCTCTAAAACTAGCATGAAATACATATTTCCCAGATCAGCAGGTGGCAAAGTGGTTAAGGCACGGACTGTCACATGGCAGACTATTGTTCAAGTCCCAGACCTGACAGCTTGCTTTCTCACTTTCCCTCTCTTTCTCATACTCTCTCTGTCTTTGTCTGGTGAGTATGCATACCCTATAGCAAAAGTAAAATAATAACAATAATAAAAATAATTATTTTATTTTTTGGAGAGGTTTTTTCTATATGGTGTGTGTGCTTGCCAGAAAGACAGACAGAAGGTGAGAAATCATCCCCCAACAGGGATGGCCATGTAACAATGCCTTCTCCTCCATTCTCCTCTCGAGATCCTGGCACGCACGCACATGCACCTGGCGTGAGTTTTAGTCACCGGGTGTGGATCTCAAACTGTGGTCGACTACATGGGAATCCAGAGACATAGCCATTATGCCATCTGCTGGTTCCAACAATAATAAATTTTAAAAATACAAATTGCCCAATAAAAAATAGAGTAGGGCATAGATGATATTTTCAGAAAATTATACATAATTCAAAGGAAAATCACAGGGAATTTTTAAGCTTTTAATATTTTTCAATGAATTTAGGTGATATGAATATTGTGAGAGGAATCTATTTGTTGCTTCTTTTCCCTCTCTCCTCTCTGTTTTGACAACCATAAAGAGTACATTTTATCCTCTCTTTTCAGTTGTGATGTTATAGGAAATGTCCTGTCACCGATGTGTTCTTTCTTAATTGTGCCGCCATAAGTGAAGTGTGGCTAATCTGACTGGTATCTCAGTGCTTGAAATGAAGTGCTCTGAAATCTGGTATGCACAGAAGTGCTTCTGGTGGCAGAACCAGACTTGCTCCTTCTCTTCAAAATGATGAGTCAGACATAATCTCTTTAAGATCCATGCTAACTGAAACTGAAATACAAAATTAAATCATTCTTCTTCTTTTTTTTTGTTTTGTTTTGTTTTGTTTTTTTTGTTTTTTACTTTGCCAGAGGGAAAGAAAGGGGGAGAGAAAGAGTAAGGAGAGAGAGAAAATCAGAAAGCATCCCCTAGGAAGGATGATCATGGTGTAATCCTTTCCTCTCCATTATGTGAGTTAGACGTGAATGCACACGCATCAGTGTGTTTTTTAAGCCATCAGTCTGGGACTCAAATAATGCAGTTGGCCAAGGATCCTTCCAACCCCTTAACCTGAATTATGCTTTTTGATATCATAGTGAGTTTCTTTACATTACAACATGTCTTTGATATATCAATTTTCTTTTCTTTTTTTTTTTTTTTTTTTTTTTGAGAGGTTTTGTCTATAGGGCGCGTGTAGTCGCCAGAAAGACAAAGAGAGAAAGAAAGACAGAAAGCAAGAAATCACCCCCCCAGGGGGTATGGCCACGCCACAATCCCTTCTCCTCCATTCTCCTCTCGGGATCCTGGGCATGCATGCACATGCACCCAGCGTGAGTTTAAGCCACTGGGTCCGGGATGCAATCCACGGTCAACCACATTGGAGCCCAGCGACATAGCCATTATGCTAACTGCTGGTCCCAGTATATCAATTTTCTTATATAAAATTTGAAATAATAATAATATGTGATTTATATAATTTCCATTCAAAATTTTTAGGTATAAAATTCTGCCATAATTTTCTTATTCTAAGAAAGTTCCAGCTAAATCATACTAACATCCAAAATAATTTGGTATATTTCACCACATAAACAAGAAGCTATTATCACATCTAAGAAAATCATAATTATATAACACCACTCAATATTCTTAAACAAGCTTTCTCAGTTTGAGGTAACCTGTTCATCAAAATGGCAAAGTGAGAAATTAATTATGACATATTGAAATTATGAATAATCCTTCAATCTATAGAGAAAAGATGAATAGATGGTCCTTCTTTGCATAAAATGCCAAGTGCCATATATAGAAGTATTGAAAAAAAAAAGTCAAAATTATCACTGTGAAATCCCTGTAGGGAGTGAAGTATTAGTTTTACAAAGCTGTCTAGGTCCTAATCCCTGGAGCTCATAAATGTGTTAACATACCTATTGAAAATGATTTTACCAATGTGATGAAGATGTCATCCTGTGATGGGGAGATTGTACTGACATGTCTAGGTGGGCTCTATCTACTCCCCTGGGTCCTGATGGCAGAGAAACTGTATCAGCTGTGATCCAAGGGAACTGTGACTACAAGATGGACAGGAGTCATAGGACATGCAATGGACACAAGCTGATGTCACTGGCCTTGAAGACACAGCAAAAGGGACATGAGTTATGGAATGAGGGCTGCCTTTAGTAGCTGGAAAATGGCCAGCCCATCACACAGCGGTGAAGGCAGCTGGATCCCACTTCTTTGCATGGCTCGAGTCCCAGACCTAGTGGCTTCAGAAACACACCAGGTGCATGTGCATGAGAGTACAAAATCCTGAAAGGAAAGAGAGATGAGTGAAAGAGAGGTGTGAGTGCATATGCCCTCTGACAATGAACAAAAAAGACACGCAGAGATATCATAGACAAATAAAATGTAAGAACCTTGACTGGATCCTCAATAACAAAAAGGAAAAGAAGAAATAAGAAAGAGCAGCTATAAGATATTTTAGTGATACATTAACTATTAAAAAATAAGATATACAAAATTCACACTAGAATTTTTGTTATTTTTGTCATCACAAATAACAGGCTGTTTACTATAGAAAGAGCATTGACCTGAACTCATGGGACCTTAGTTTCAGTCCATATTAGGCTATAAATTATTTAAGGAAAAGCATTTAATACATCTGTCAGTTTCCTAAACTAAATTATACTCAGTGTTCTTTATTCAACCTGAAATGTGTACATTTCTTGATGTTTCCTTTAGGAAAACCTCTGGAAGGCTTTTCTTTGACTCTCACATCCAGTAAATTTCAAATGACAAATGTGCTGTGTTAGCGTCTAAGTTTGCTGTTGCTGTGTAACAAAGTACCACAAATGAAGTGGCTTAATTCAACACAAATCTATGGGTCACAAATTGGGGCATGGTGTGGCTGAATTCTCTCCTCAGGGTCTTAGCAGTGCAAAAATAAAATGTGGGCTGGAGCTGCAGTTCTAATCTCAGCTCACATTCTCTTTAAAGTTCACTGATTGTTGATAGAATTCATTTATTTGCAACCCAAGGACTGAGGTCCCTGTTACCCTTCCAGCTGTTGTTTGGGATCAGCTCTCGGCTCTTAGATGCTGCCCAGTCTTTTCTCATGTCTCCACCATAGGAATTTCACAACATGAATGACCGCTTGCTTTCAGGTCTCCTAGAGGGTGTTGCTAACAATCATTTTTGTTAGCTGCCCAGAGAAACACTTCTGTACCTAAAAGACTGATGTGGTTAGGGCAGGCCCACCCAAATAGAGTCAATTGATTTGGGACCTTAATTATATCTGAAAAATTCCTTTTGACCTACAACATATATTAATCATGGGTGTGAAATTTATTATATTAAAAAAATTGTGAATTAAATAGAATGTGTTTCCAAGGAGGCCATAAATCTTGGGATACACCTTAAAATTCTGAGGCTATCTGAGGTCCACTATAAAAGAAAATGTATTCAATTCAATAGTCACAAGTTTGTAGAAAGTTTCTACATTATTTTTTTGTAGAAATCATTAAAAATGCTGAATAAATATATGTCTTAATTTTAAGTGGCAAAACAGCAACAACAAAAAACCCACCCCTCAGTTTTATAAAGCCTTAACACATAGTATCAGAGGAAAAATTAAATTTAGACAAATAAGAATTAATACTTCAGATCAATAAGATGATTTATATGAAAGGCTTGTAAAAGTGTATTCTATTACATGTTAAGAGCAATATGAATGCTATACCAAGTGCAAAGAGTTTAGATTAAAGAAAAATAAACACATTTTTAAAGATCTTTAAAACTTTTTAAAAATCATGAAGGCGAACGGTCGATAGAGGTGAACACATTTCATGTCATTAAAAAATAGTTTAGAGAATTACAAGGACTACGCTTTTAAAAAATAACTTCAACGCATTTTCTGGATATTTCAAATGCTATAGGCAAATATAGCATTTACTCAACTGAGTAAAAAGAGTGGAGTTCTGTACAAATTCCAGGGTAGGGGACCAGCAGGTGGCATGTGGTTAAGGTGCTGGACACTCCCACATGGCTGACCATGGTTCAAGTCCTGGACCTGTTTGCTTGCTTTCTCACTTTCCCTCTTTCTCTCTCTCTCTGTGTGTATCTCTCTGGTCAAATTAAAATAAAATGAATGAATAAAAGTAAATAAATAATTCTTAAAAAAAATTTCCAGGGTAAAAAGAAGTAGAGACAAACATCAAAATTTAGAAGCAGAAGAATATGTATATTCATCTATTTATCTATTTAGCTTTAAAAGGGGGACGGTATTGTGCGGGATATTGGAGATACTTTTTTTTTTTTTTTTGAGAGGTTTTTGCTATAGGGCGCACGTGCTCGCCAGAGAGAGAAAGAGACAGAGAGATAGAAAGGGAGAAATCACCCCCCAGGGGGATGGCCACACCACAATCCCTTCTCCTTCATTCTCCTCTCAGGATCTTGGGCACACATGCACACACACCTGGCGTGAGTTTTAAGCCACCATGTCTGGGATGCGAACCGCGGTCAACTACATGGGAGTCCAGTGACATAGCCATTACGCTAACTGCTGGTCCCGATATTGGAGATACTTTTGAACAATTTAGATATATGTCTTTCTCACTGCCACTTATGGTGAAGGACGGGAGAGAGACAGTAAAAAATGTCGAGGTGGATAATTCTAATCACTGTGATTGGAATTAGGAAAAAAAAACACATTGAAAATAACCTTCGTTTCTTTTTCAGTAATTGTTTTCTATACTATTTTATATTCAATGGTGGGGGTGGTTTACCACATGGGAAGTATAAATTGTTTCTTGGCTTTAAAATAGTAAAATCTAGAATGAGATGTCACATGATGCCTGTTTCTTGTTTGTTTGTTTTTGAGAGACTTTTACTATAGAATGCGTGAGCTCACCAGAGAGACAGAGACAGACAGAGACAGAAAGTGAGAAATTACCCCCCCCCCCAGGCGAAATGGCCACACCTCAATCCCTTCTTCTCCATTCTTCTCTCGGGATTTTAGGCACGCACACACATGCACCCAGCACGAGTTTCAAGCTGCATGCATCTGAGACTCAAACCACAGTTGGCCATGAGGGAATCCAGTGACATAACCATTATGCCATCTGCTGGTCCCACATGGTACTAATTTTAGTGCTAGGTAAGAAGCTTTTAACACTCCTGAGCATGGAGATTCCATATTATTTTAAAATTTCAACGTAATTTGAAATATTCATGTTGAGCTCTAAAATAAAATTAAAAGGGTTAAAGCTATGCATGATCTTTTAACTCTTTCAAAATAACTGAGCTCAACTTTTATGAAAACATAGACTCTGAAAGTTAAGATAGAGTTTAAAGGGAAAAAAGAAATAGTTTAAAGGCCATTCATTTTCATTCTTCAGAGAATCAAGTGTTCATTCTTTTTAAAAAAATTTTTATACGGTATGTGCATTTTCTGAGGTGGGGGTAGAGAGAGAGAAAGTGAGAAAGCACACCCTAGGGGAGATGACCATGCCATAATCCCTCCTCCTCCAATCTCCCCTTGGGATTTTAGGCACACACACTCACTCACCTAGCATATATATATATATATTTTTTTTTTTTTGGAGAGGTTATTGCTATAGGGTGCCTGCACTCGCTGGACAGACAGAGAGAGACAGAGAGACAGAAAGCGAGAAATCACCCCCCCGGGGGGGTGACCACGCTGCAATCCCTTCTCCTCCATTCTCCTCTTGGGATCTTGGGCACGCACGCACACATGCCCAGCGTGAGTTTTAAGCCACTGGGTCTGGGACGCGAACCACGGTCGACTAAATGGGAGTCAAGCGACATAGCCATCACACTAATTGCTGGTCCCTCACCTAGCATATTTTTCAAGCCACCAGGTTCAGTACTGAAACTACTCAGTCAGCCACATGGCATCCAGCTGACTTAACCACCATGCACCTGGCTGGCCTGAGATTCAGGTGTTGCTAATGTCTCCTAGGACATTACCAGCAAAGGAACACTGCACTTTCTAAAGCAAACCCCTTTTCTTTGGAATGTTCTATTTGAATGTGTATATGTGGTCTAAATTAGTTTCTCTACATGCTATAGTACATCATTAATTCCATTTCTGATATCTCATCTACTGGATAGATCATGGACCATTTTTTTTTTCATTAGTCCTCATCTACTTATTGTCTCTATCCAAAGATAAATATTCCCAGTTTAACTAGCAGTCAGAAGTCTTTCTTGTTGTTAAACATTATCATGTTAGTTTAATCACTTTTTTAACATATAGAAATCTTTGTGGACCATGACTGAATGAGCATATTTTCCCCTTCTGTAAATTTGCTAAGAATATTTTTATAACATCATCTAATAAATCAATAAGAGTAAGACAATGCAGGGTGGATCCTGGTTTGCGTCTTTGGATACTTGCTTAATAACTGAAATAAATTCAATTATTGACTTGCTTTTAGGATACAGGAGTTAATATTTATAAAATTATAATTAACATTGGGTTTAATAAATGTCTTCTTGAAGTGCCAATACCGAATGGTTATTACACGTCACTGATCCACCTGAATAGCAAGTTTCTATCAGAAAAATGAAGCTATTTGCATATGGCTTGTCATATCTATAGCAGCTCCATATCTTTGATCCTAAGAACAAAAGTCTTTGCAAAAAAAAGTAAAATAATAACCTACAAACAGTTATGATATATAAGACTGCCCACTTTACATCTGATGTGTATTTAATCATTTTTAAACAAAATCACAGATTTGGATGTGCATAATGGCAATGAAGTAGCAAAAATGCTGGGAGGAGAGTGAAGCCCCTAAAATTGTGGCTAGCTAATTGGCAAGAATGCACATAAACTTTCTCCTCTGAAAAATTCATCAAGTACTGAGTCTCTTTAGAAAGCATCCCTTTGCAGGTCTGGGGTTTTCTGATGCATAAAGATGTGCTCTAAAAATGCCAGGGATGTAGAACACTCATTGTGGTTGTCAATGGACTGTCCTGTTAGTAACCCCTGTGGAAATCAGAACTCCTGAGCACAGAGTCATGAAGGTCACCCTGCATAAATCTGTCTACATCCATGAGTTTCTACTGCTGACTGCGACCAAGCCAAGCCCTGTGCACACCCCATGCTGCTGAAACAGCAGACCTCATTGGATAAAGTCCCAGGAATCACATTGACATTTCTTTTTATTTATCTTTAAGGCAATAAGATATCTATTTAGAGACATGCCCTTGATCATTTGCATATCTTAAATGGCTTTTGTTAATTCTCCTAAGCTTTGAAAGAGGCATCTATTATTTAAGTGAACACATTTCAAAAGGAAACTATGATTGTACCTCCTTTAATTAGAGATAAGGCATAGTAAGTGCATTCTTGGTGTTTTACAACAATGACAATTTAAAAAGGCTCAATAAAGAACTGTAATTCTGGAACCAGCAGGGGCATGCTGGACCCTCACGTGGCTGACCATGGTTCAAGTCCTGGATTGGGATCTTGCTTGCTTTCTTTCTCTCTCTCTCTCTGTTAGGTGAGTACACATGTCCTATAACAAATTTAAATAGTAGTAATAATAATAATAATAATAATAATAATAAATAAAACTAAATAAATAATTATTTGCCAAAAAAAGGAATTATAGTTCTAACAACTGTCGACAAAAGATGATAATTTTTATACAAAACAATAGTAATTATACCATCTGATGATATATGTTTTATATTTCTTCATAAAACTTCTCTTAAGCTCTATTTTATGTTCAAAATATTATAATGGTGAAGAATTGAAATTTCCCATCTTGTAGATAGGAAAACACATTCTGATTAAGTCACACGGTCAGGATTTGGATTTAAGATCCAATCCAAGTGCCCTATCTGGAGGTAAGTGGTGGGGCAATTGCACCCACACAGAAAAGACTTGGTTCTCTTCCCGGTGCTTATCCATGATACAAGCTGTATGAAGCTAGGGGTGGATCACAGAATGAAAACCATGGGCATTTCATCTCCCAAGGGGGAGATGGTCAGGCCATAATCCCTTCTCCTCCATCTCCTCTCAGGATTTTGGGCACACACGCCTGCACACCTGCCCAGCATGAGTTTCAAGCTGCTGGGTCCAGGACTGTAACTGTGGTCAGTCATGTGAGAGTCCAGCACCCCAAACCCTATGCCCTCTGCAGGCCCCAGATAAATATTTTTAAAAGTAATTTCTCTGGTGTTGAATTCTGTCATTTGCCTTATCTTGATATTAATTTTTAAAATTATATAATGACTAAATACATGTAACTCATCTGTATAATCTTATATTGCATTCATCTATGCTACAGCTATGCTATGTCTCCTGACTTAATATTCTGGCTTTGGAAAACTAGTTGTAGCATAGTATTTAAGTACTAATAGTTGTCCCAACCTATGTCATGTTATAAATGAACATCTTGCAAGTGTTTCAAATTTTATTCCTTAGAAGTCCAGCCTGAAAAAGAAATTCACAGTATAAAAAAATAAAAAAGTAAAAAGCCACAGGTTAAGAAAACAAACAACAGCAACAAAAACTGCCAGAATGTTAATGGAAACAAAAGAAGAAAGTGACAGAGAGAGGCAAAACAAAAAGAAACTCAAAATGCAAATGATGCATACTTCTAAACAAGGGGATAAGTTAAACCAAACGGCATGTTCAAAGACATAATGAAAAGAAAAACATTTGACGTTAAAAGGACCTGATTTTACAGATCAAAGGGGCTGAATATTACATAAGAGCTAAAAGAAATATATATATATATATATATGGATTTTGAACTACAGTGACTTGTGTAAAGAGTGACTTCTCTATTGCAGGTGTGGCTTTGGGCAAGCCATTGAAGTCCTCAAAGCTTTACTGTTCTCATGTGCAGACATCAGATTATTGTGAAAGGGAGCTAATGACCTCATATGTACACATGGCTTAGCCAAGGTTTTGGCATATTAAAAGTGTTCAGTGCATGTTCATGGTCATCTTTATGAGGATGGCAATGATAGGATTTAAATTATTACAGGCTTGCAGAAAATATTAACTTAAAATAAATTTGTGAGGTTATCTATGTGTTTTAGTTGATTAAGCCATTCCATACATATGTCTTCAAGTTTTGTCAATTAAAAAATAAATCATAGTGTAAAAAAAAAAGGTAAATCGTAAATATTTGTCCATTTTTGATAGAAAAGTTGTGTAAGTTTTTTCTTTCTTTCATGAGAGAGAGAGATACAGAGACAGAGACAAAGAGAGTCACCACCAAGAGGTGTCTCACACTGTGATTCAGCCCATAGCCTCAGGCAGCCAGATCCCCTTCTTCATCCTGCCAAGTGGCTGGACCACAGGCACATGACCATCACACCTAGCTTTTTCAGTCGGGGTCTTCCTGTGTTTCCCAGAACAGCCTTGAGCACACCTCCTGCCTCAGCCTCTCCATCCTGAGACTATGGGCACATGTGATTGCTTCCTCCCTGTAGGTCAGAAGGAAACTGCACCTGGGCCTCCCAGGTGGTCCTAGCCTGTGGAGCAGTGACTTGGTACTGTTGCTACCAAAACTACTCTACAAATTGTTAACGGTGAAGAATTCTGCAAGTATCCTGGCAGAAAAAAATTATAAAACAAAAATCACGATATAATAGAAATTCTTTGGGTCCAAACTCAGTAATGTTAATAGTAGACCACCATTGTAAGATGCTGCAGCCACATGAAAGGCCTGGCTCCAGATTTGAGGTCAACCTAAACATGTTTTGTGGGACCTCATACACCCAAGATCCTGAAAAGCCTGGGAGAAGCATTGCAGCATGGCACGATGTTGTCAGGGGTCTCTCCTTTGCTCTCTCATAATACAAAGGCAGAAACTTAAAAAAAAAAATAAAAATAGGAACTCCTTTGAAAGGGAACTTTAAGACTAATAAATATTCTATATGTCTTTTTAAAAAGTCTATAAAAGGTCACTTTATAATTTGACAAGACATTTTAAATTAATGAGAAATATTATTTAATAAATGGCATATCCATCTGGAAAAACAGCAAGAAATACGTAGCAGAAAATACCATCACACATAGAAACATATATAAGTTTTTTGATAGGAACAAAAAGATAGACTTGACCATGTATGAAAATTTTTTGTAGAGAAAGATTGGATATGTACAGTTAAAAGATAACAAATAGGACAAAAAGAGTATGCATTATTATTTGAAGAATTTTTAAAGGTAATTAGAAAAAAATATATATCATAGGACAAATGAAAAACAGAAAAATGACAAACCTATTCATTAACCTTAATAATAATGAAATAAGGAGCCAGCAGGTGGTGTGGTGCTTCTAAGTTTGGTGATTATAAATAATGTTATAAAATAGCCACATTCATGTTTTTGTGTGGACTATTGGCCAAGTATCAAGAAGCATAAATGTTTAGCTTTTTAAGAAATTGCCAAATTGTACAATGCTGCATTTCCACCAGGAATGAAGAAATATACCGTTTCACATCCTTACCAGCCCTTGGCGTTCTTGGTTTGGGCCATTCTAATGCATATGTAGTGATATCACCATTTTAATGTGCTTTTGTCTAATGACATATGCTTATTTGCCACCTGTATTTCTTCTTTAGCAATGTGTCTGTTAAGGTCATTGACTATTTTTAATCATTTTTTACATTAAGTTTTAACAATTTTTTTGCATATTGCGAATAAATATCCTTTATCAGGTATGTCTTCTGCAAATACTATGTCCCATTCCGTAGCCTTTCTTTTCATTTTCTTGAGAGTGCCTTTGAGGAGCAGAAAATTATAATTTCAGTGAAATCTAATTTATCCATTCATGGATTGTGTCTTATATGTTTCATCTAAAAGTCATTTCCATACCAAGATCATTTAGTTTTTCTACTGTTATCTTCTATGAATTTTTTAACTTGATATTTTATGTAGGTCTGTGACCCATTTTTAGTTGACTTTTGTGAAAGATAGAAGGTCTGTGTCTAGATATTTTTTCACATGCAGCCATCCAGTTGTTCCAGCATCATTTGTTAAAAAGACTATCTTGGGGGACCAGCAGTTAGCGTAATGGCTATGTCGCTGGACTCCCACGTAGTCGACCGTGGTTTGCGTCCTGGACCCGGTGGCTTAAAATTCACGCCGGGCGCGTGTGTGTGCGTGCCCAAGATCCCGAGAGGAGAATGGAGGAGAAGGGATTGTGGCGTGGCCATCCCCCCTGGGGGGTGATTTCTCGCTTTCTATCTCTGTCTCTCTCTGTCTGTCCAGAGAGCGCACGCGCCCTATAGCAAAAATCTCTCAAAAAAAAAAAAAAAAGACTATCTTGGAACCAGTAGATGGCATAGTGGTTACATTGCTGGGCTCCCACATGGCCAACTACAGTTCGAGTCCCAGACCTGGTGACTTGAAACTCACTGGTTTGTGTGCATGTGTGCCCAAGATCACAGGAGAAGCAAGAAAGGATTGTAGCTTGGTCATTGCCCCTGGGCATGATTTCTCACTTTCCCTCTCATGGTCTCTGTCTCTGTCTCTCTCTCTCTCTGACAAGTATATGAGCCCTAAGGCAAAAACCTCTTGAGAAAAAAAAAAAAAAAAAAAAAAAAAAGACTGTCTTTAGCCCATTGTATTGCCCTTACTCCTTTGCCAAAGATCAGTTTATTTTGGACCAGGCAGCGCTGCAATGCTAAAATTGACCTCAGTGAGGCAATCCCACTTGGGAAGTATTCTGGTTCAAGTCCAGGGACCTCTTGTACACAAGGCACATGCTTAGCATCTCGGGTCAATCGAAGCCTGGGAGTGAATTGTGGTGTCAAGACCCTACTGAGGGTGTTCTCTCACTCCCCTTTCTATGTTCATGAAAGAATAAATACATTATTTAAAAAAGATCAATGGACTCTATTTCTGGGCTTTATTATATCTCACGATCTTTTTGTCTGTTCTATCACCAATGCCACACTATTTGGATTGCAGTTGCTTCAGAGTAAGTCTAGAAGTTAGGTAGTGTCAGTCATCCAACTTTGTTCTTCTGTTTCTTTTTTTTTCTTTTTTGGAGAGGGTTTTGCTACAGGGCACGTGCGCTCGCCAGACAGACAGAGACAGAGAGACAGAAAGTGAGAAATCATACCCCGGGGGGGATGGCCACGCCGCAATCCCTTCTCCTCCATTCTCCTCTTGGGATCTTGGGCACGCACGCACACGCACCCAGCGTGAGTTTTAAGCCACGGGCTCCGAGACGCGAACCGTGGTCGACTACATGGGAGTCCAGCGACATAGCCATTACACTAACTGCTGGTCCCTGTTCTTCTTTTTCGATATTGTGTTGGCTATTTTGTTTCTCCTTGTAAACTTGACACCCCTGTTTACATTGGGGCATCAACAAGGCTTCACCCTTTAGGTAGAGAGCAAGATGTACTTTAATTATAGGTCAGCTCCCCAAATGATACCATGTTGGCAAGGCCTGAGCACCAAGTGCGAGTAGGAAATCCAGCCTGATTTCCTTTTCTGGGGGTCAGTGCATCTGCAAGGACTCTGGTCATCTCCCTACACTGGGTTTGAGATCTGTAATGACTTTGTGGCTTTATGTCATTGGGACTGCAGGTGTTCAGAGTGGATTTGGGGAATCTTAGGTGTATTTCACTTACCTGCATGTGGAACTCCATTTGCTTTCAACCATTCTGGACCCAGAATTTCATCTCCTTCTTTCTACCTTGTTCCCTGGTTTCTATATGCCTCAGATGTTTCCCCTTGCTCCTCTGCTATTTGGGTGTTTTCTCCTTGCTCTCCTGTTTAAAGAACAGATTTAATTTATTCAGTCTTTATCGATCCTTCTCCATGGAGAGGAGTTGTGCTAACTCCTCTAGTCTGCCATGTGATTACTAGATCTTGAGTAGTTGTTTTGTTATGGTTTGGCTTACTTAAAGTGAAAGAGGGGGTAAACAGCAGTTAGCGTAGTGGCTATGTCGCTGGACTCCCACGTAGTCGACCGCGGTTCGCGTCCCGGACCTGGTGGCTTAAAACTCACGCCAGGCGCGTGTGCGTGTGTGCCCAAGATCCCGAGAGGAGAACGGAGGAGAAGGTATTGCAGCGTGGCCACCCACCCTGGGGGTTGATTTCTCGCTTTCTGTCTCTCTGTCTCTCAATGTCTGTCTGGTGAGCGCACGCGCCCTATAGCAAAAACCTCTCCAAAAAAAAAAAAAAAAGTGAAAGAGGGATAATCAAGAGAAAATTGGCATGCTCATCTTTTCAAGGAGTAAGAAAATAAAGCAGGAAAAACTAGAACAAAGCAAGAGTTACATTCTCTTAAAGGAAGAAAAAACTAAATTCAATAAGAAATTGAAGACAAAAACTTTTGTAAAGTCACATTAAAGAAAAAAATACATAGTTATTTACTTTCATTAAAGTGAGTAAATAACTTACTTCTAGTTTTGCTATTATTGATGTCTGATTGATTAAGTTACTTATTAGAAAATTGGTGATGAGGTGCTTTTTTCTGCCCCTAAGATAACCATCTTGGTAGAAGAATTTAATCTGCATCAAAGAAACCTGATTTGTATTGTATAAAATATATAAACTTGTCTGTGTTAGCATTATGTAAATTATTAAAACCAAGTTAGATAAATTTAAGGCTTTATTTAAAAAGTAACTAACATTGGGACCAGCAGATGGCATAATGGTTGTGTTGCTAGACTCCCATGTAGTGGACCGTGGACCGTGGTTTGCATCCCAGACCGGTGGCTTAACACTCATACTGGATTCATGTGCATGTGAGTCCAAGATCCTTAGAGAGAATGGAGGAGAAGGGACTCATCATAGCCATCTCTCCTGGGGATAATTTCTTACTGTCTCTCTGGCGAGTACATGTACCCTATAGCAAAAATCTCTCAAAAAAATAAAGTAAAAAGTGACTAATGTAAATAAAATTGTACCATCCTTCTCTAATTCCATTAGTAAAAATAAAATAAACTTGAAAAAATAGATGATTATTGATTTAACTTAAAAAATAAAATCCCACTGTATACTGCCTTTAATAAAATGATTTGAAACAAAGTGACTTGGAAATATAAAATAGTAAATGCATAAACATTGATGTAATTTTTGAAAGGAAGCAAATAGAAAAAGTGTAAATTATGCACATTACACAAATCTTTATTCATTAAGATAGTCATATTTTATTAATGAATGATGTAACCGAAAATAATGCTGTATCTTTCAGGAATAATAAATAATATAGAAAACAGAAAAAAACATTGTATCCTTGAAATGTGAAGCAAATGAGTCTATGGGAAATATGTGTATTATTTATAGCAACAGAAACAGAAAACTCAACTTTTTATATATTAATATTATATTAAATAATTCTGTGTTGAAGGAAAATATTAAAAGAGTAATTGAAAGCATATTTAGGAAACATTCTTTTGAAAAGCACACACACACACACGCACACACACACAACAAACAAAAGTATTCTAAAAAAAAAATGGAGTAATGAATAAAATTGAGACAAGGAAGTGGTGTAATGGTTACATCGCTGGATTCCTAGATAGTCGACCACAGTTCGTGTCCCAGACCCAGCAACTTAAAACTCATGTGGAGCATGTGTGTGTGAGTCTGTGTGCCCAAAACCCTGAGAGGAGAATGGAAGAGAAGGGAGAGATATGGCCATCTCTCCTAGAGGGTGATTTCTCATTTTCTGTCTCTCTGTCTCTCTGGCAAGCACACATACCCTATAGCAAAAATATCTCAAAAAAAAAAAAAAAAAAAGAATGATATATTAGTAACTAGATGGCAAGTATAATTTTCAAGGGAAATAATAATAATACACTGGAGAAATAATAAATCTAAGAGTAGGTTTTTTAGAAATACAAATTATTTAAATGATTGGTGGTTATATAAATTGATATGGTTCAGAATTTATATGAATAATTATTGTCTCTAGGTTTATTGAGTTAGTGATACAGAATCAGAGTCAGATTTATGCATTTATTTTTCTCTCTTCTTGTTAATTACTTTATGATGAAAATATTGCATTTAAAACACCAGAGGTAATTGAATTATAGAGCTATTCTAGAAGTACTATAAGAACTTAAAGAATTGCATCAGGTTTTAAAAATTATACTCTTATTATAAATTAAATGTAATTTGCTATCGTCAGCCAAAATGTGTGAGTGATTTGCTAGAATACCGCATTGCCATGGTGCTGCGGTGTTCCCTTCTGTAGGACATGGCCTGGGTGGAGTAGATGGTGAAAAGAATTTCAGTGATGTCAGTGAGGTTTCTCTGGTGACAGAATATAGAAACAGATCATAATCATTTATGCTTTTTGGAAGGAAATAGATAATTTAAGAAAATTACTTCTACTATTTCAAGTATACATATATACTTTATCCTGAATTAAAACAATAAAAATAGATGCCTCAAGCTTTTAAATCAAATTACAGAAAGGATATTAAGGTCTCAATCATGAGACCTCAGAGTAAAACCTTTTTAAATTTTTTTTATTTAATTTTTTTTTTTTTTAATTTGCCATAGAGCCTGTGTGCTTACCAGAGAAACAGAGAAAGAGAGAAAGCAATCCCCAGTAGGGTGTGATCACACTGCAATTTCTTCTCTTCCATTTCCTCATCCTGTCAAGATTTTGGGCATGTATGTGTATGTGCCCAACAGGTTTTTCAAGCACACAGGTCTAAGATTCAAATGAAATGGTTTGCTATGTGGGATCTGGCCCCCTTACCGACTACGTCACACAGTTGGCCTGAGAAATTCACTTTCTGTAGTTTAGAAATTCACATTATGTGTACTAAGAAGAAAGAGATGTAGTAGATAATATTCTGTATTTTCAAATATAGAATTTTAAATTGATAAATTTTAAATTAGGAGGGAGAAACCAGAACTTGGAATAGACAGGAAGAACAATAATGTAAATTTAAATTAAAGTCAAATCCCCAAACTATAAGGCTAATAGATTATAATGGTCAAACATTTTTAAGTGATCATTGACAACAAATTAGACCTTTTATTAGATGTTTTAAGATTCTTCAA
Source organism: Tupaia tana (assembly GCA_026018925.1). Taxonomy (NCBI): domain Eukaryota; kingdom Metazoa; phylum Chordata; class Mammalia; order Scandentia; family Tupaiidae; genus Tupaia; species Tupaia tana. The sequence goes on from JAKSZU010000008.1 coordinate 68,254,232, forward strand.
TATGTAACACACAACCAATACTTTAGAGAGCTCAATATCTAAAGAAGATATCAAAAGTTAATACAAGCTTTAAAAGGATAATACTAATCTTTCAATAAGGGTTTGTAGAAAATTGTATGAGCAAGAGAAAGGAGGTAAAGACTGTCCCTACAGCTGGAGTGGAGAGTGATCAGCAATAAGAAAAAGAGAAAAATGGAAATAAAATAAAAGAAAAAGGAAAAGAATGAAAAGCACAAAATATGTGTTATGTCTTCAAAGATATTTCTGGTTAGGGACCAGCAGTTAACGTAATGGCTATGTTGCTGGGCTCCCATGAAGTCGACTGCAGTTTGAATCCTGGACCCAGTGGCTTAAACTCATGCCGGGCGCGTGTGCGTGCATGCCTAAGATCCCGAGAGGAGAATGGAGGAGAAGGGATTGCGGCATGGCCATCTTCCCAGGAAGTGATTTCTCACTTTCTGTCTCTCTGTGTCTCTCTGTCTTTCTGGTGAGCACACGCAACCTATAGCAAAAACCTCTTAAAAAAAAAAAAAAAAAAAAAAAAAAAAAAATATATATATATATATATATATATATATATATATATATATATATTTCTGGTTTGGCAGATAAAGAAAATATCACTATTAGAGCAAAATGTAATAATAATAATATTAATTTGATTAGACAGATAGATGAAGATTATATAAATATTGATAGATGATGAGCAAGGATAATAATTTCTTAAGATAGAAACAAGGGACATCTAATAAAAAAATAAGTGGTGGCCAGTGGGGCTGGAAAGGTGATTTTCTTTTTTTTAACTGGAACTTGGCAGTTGTATGCAATAAAAATCAGAGATCAGCCTTTACAGTGGACCAGGTGATCAGCATGTGTGTCTGTAAAGCCGTGGTCCTCAGGAGGTTGATTTGAGAAGATATGTTAAGCAGTTCAGTGGAATTACAATTTATTGAGAACCTTTCACTAAGTACCTAAAGTTCAAAGATCATTATTTTAAATCACGTTATTCAGTGTGACAGTAACAATAATTACTATTTATCAAGTCTACTAGTCATTTGGAATGCTTAGCACAAAATCTAATCCTTACAACCACCCAATTCAGTGAGAATGCACTTTTTCATTGTGTAGTAAAAAATCTGAGACTAAGTTTGGCAAATTTCCAGAGGCTACTATCTAGAAATGGGCAATATACAGGTCCCTTGACCCAATGTCATTTTATTTTGCAGTGAAAATAATACAGTTTCATACACCTGTGAATTCCATACACACCATACTAGTGAACACTGAAGATAAAATTAGGGAGTGAGAGACAAAACACAGAACATGTTATGTATTTTATTTTTCCTAATAATAATATCAAAACATAGATAAGCAAAACTATTATCTGTCATAACCATCAGCACATAAATGAAGAGAAATGCTAACACTGTAACTTTTCATAATCAAACATACACATTTAAATTGAATAAATTTAGATCTGAGATTAAAAAAAAAAAAAACTCAAAGGAGTGCATTTATTTTATTAGAACTGATGGGCTCCATCATGTAGATAAGCCAATCTATACAGTAGGATTTGCAACCAATATGGTTTCCATCTGATGAATTAGATCCAGTTTTATCTGCAAGGAGTTTTTATTCTAATGGAGATATCTGGCACATAGATAGACAACTACAAAAATCTAGCAAGTGATATTTTTGTGGTATTGTACAGATGGAATTTCAGATAAATAGCCCAAGTAAAGGGTTTAGAAATAATTTCCTAAAGGACTTGTTTACCACACTGGTATTTGAGGGGTAAGTGACAGCAAAACAAGTGAAGGACAATGGTGCTGGAGTTTCAAACAGAGGGAGTAATCATCAAAAATATGAAGATGTGGGACCAGCAGTTAGCATAATGGCTATGTTGCTGGACTCCCACATAGTCGACCGCAGTTCGAGTCCCGAACTCAGTGGCTTAAACTCACACCAAGTGCGTGTGCGTGCATGCCCAAGATCCTGAGAGGAGAATGGATGAGAAGGGATTGCGGCATGGCCATCTCCCCTGGGGGGGGGAGGGGTGATTTCTTACTTTCTGTTTCTCTCCATCTTTCTGGCGAGTGCACACACCCTATAGCAAAAACCTCTCAAAAAAAAAAAAAAAAAATGAAGATGTATGAAATAGCATAATTTACAAGTAACTACAAACAGTAAATTTATGTTATGTAGTAAAATCTGAATTAGACATTGGTTAAGATGTGATTGTAGAAAAATAGTCCCTGGTTCAGAGAGCTCTTTGGACACTATGCTAAGGCATGTAGTTATTATTGTAAGTGAACAGCGATCATTGAAAGCTTTTAAGCAAATAAATGGGTTAAATATACATACAGTGAAGAGAATAAATCCGGTGGTGAAACAAAATGGTGGCTGAAAGTTGATAATCTGTTATTTTAGTTAAAATGGAATATGATAAGGTAGGGATTAGCACTTTAGTAATAACAGCACTTAATATTTATTAATCACTAATTAGGTTCTACCTGTATTATCTTATTTATTCTGGAAATAATCTTATTAATCAATTATCAGTTTTTAGTAAGTATTATCTTAATTAATCTGGAAGTAACCCTGTTTTAGATATTATTATAGCATATCAATTTTGCAAGTAGAGGAACCAGGAACATTGTGATGGCTTGAGTTGTATCCTCCCAAAATGCCTATGTTGAAAATATTAATCCCCAGCATTTCAGAATGTGACTATATTTGGAGATAGCATCTTTAAAGGGGCAACTGGGTATAATGAGATCATATATGCAGGCTCTAATTCAGTAGTACTGGCATCCTTATAGGAAGAGGATTTGGGGACATGTCATGGCATAGCAGTCACTCACCTGGATCCACAAGAAAGAGGTCAGGTTTGCATCTCAGAACTTCCCTGACAGTCTTGGTGTATGCCAGTGGTCTGAGCCAGCTGAGATGGGTAGCAGAACATCGCATAAAGACCCTGTTGGAGTTCTCTCGCTTTCTTTTTCTCTTCTCTCTTTCTCCTTGGAGAAAAAATAGATAAAAAGAAGAGGAATTTAGGACACACATAACACAAACAATGGGAGCAACCATGTGAAGACCTAGTAGTAAGGAGTCATCCACAAGCCAAGAAGAGAAAGCTTAGAGTGAAATCAGTACAGTTAGCTAATACTGGATCTTGGACTTCCCAGACTCCACAACTGTTAAGAAAATGTATTTCTGTCGTTTAAGCCACCCACCCCCCTGGCATTTCGTTATGCCAACCCTCTCACACTAATACAGATATTTTAAAGTTCAAACACTTACCTCATGAGGGGCAGAGTAAGATTTAACCAAACGGGGACCAGCAGTTGGTGTAATGGCTATGTCGCTGGACTCCCACATAGTCGATGGCAGTTTGAGTCTTGGACCTGGTGGCTTAAACTCATGCGGGTGCATGCATATGTGTGCCTAAGATCCCAAGAGGAGAATGGAGGAGAAAAGACTGTGGAGTGGTCATCCTCCCTGTGAGGGGTGATTTCCGCCTTCTGTCTCTCTGTCTCTCTCTGTCCTTCTGGCGAGCGCATAAGCCCTATAGCAAAAACCTCTAGAAATTAAAAAAAAAAAAAAAAAAAAAAAAAAAAAAAGTTTTAACCAAACACAGTCTCACTCCAGAGGGTGAAGTACTTTTCAAGCATATATGTCCATCATGAGGCTATGTAAGTTTTAAGATAAACAAATTCATGTTTTTAGTGACTATGTAGGTAAGTCTCAGAGATGGTGTTAGCTAATGTCATGCAAGAGGGTAGTAAGCTGCCTTACACAGGAAGTATAGACGAGCTAAGCAATGGCTCAGCAGGAGAATCTAAAGAAACACTTTAAGGGTGGGAGGAGAAAAACCCATGGTAGATGAACACAGGATCTTCAAAAAGTTCATGGAAAACTTTATTATGAAAAAATCATGTGTGAATTTGAAAAATCTATGTACCCAAATCAACTTGTACACTAATTCCATTTTCCCACAAATATCTTACAGTACCTTCATAAAGAAAAATAATTGAAGTACAAATATTAAAAAGAGTGAAATAACATTACAAAGTATATTTAAGTACTTTCTCTAAAGAAACATATTATATCCTAGAATTTAATCAGGAAAATTGAACCAGAACAGAAGATAAAAGTACATGAGACTGATAGGTTCATACACCTACCATTTGAACAGAATCCTAACTTGTTTCCTGGCTTAAAGCAAAGTTCCTTGGCACTTCTTTGAGTTAAGTTAAAACTGGTTTTCTTAGTAGTAATGAGTGAACTCAACACTGAAAGTAGTTAGATTATGTCGGAAATTGTGTGACCAATGCAATGTGGGTGGGAAGGGAATGAAGGACAATTGTAGACACCGGAGGTGGTGTGAGAGGAGGGTGGGAAGGGACAGAAGGTCAGAAAGAGGGGTAGAAGTAATTCTAGGAACTAGTAATGGAAAATTTTCTGTAATGTGCATGATTGTATCACTATACAGTGTGTACTGGATGGGAGATTGCATTTTGTATGCTGTGATGAAGCTTAGGGAAGGAATGTAAATTGAGTTACAAAAAGAAAAAAAGTTTCAGAAAAAAAAAAATATATATATATACCTAATGACTGCAGTAGGATATGTAGCCACAGCTAGGTGCTACTTTATAGGATGCGTAAAGTAAGACTTGTGTTCATGGAAATGTGGGTATCACCTGTGTTTGCTATGAGGGTATTCCGATTGATTAGGGTCTTTGGCGATACAATAATTGTGAGGAGAAAACAGTATAGAATGCAAACATAGATACCAGAGACTGTGGGAGGAGAGTGGGAGATGGCAGAGGGTAAGAGATAGAGAATCAAGGATGGGGGGAAAAAAGCAAAACATACAGAAGACAAGATCATTTACTGACAATAACATGTTTGTTGATGTGCTTGATTGAGACAATATATAGTGTACTTTTGATGGAAAATAAATAAATAAATAAAAAAGAAAAGAAAGATACTGTATGTATCCACTAATATATACCAACGTTGCACTTCATGGTAGAATTGAAATATTGGAGGGCATTAAAGCAGTAAAAATAGTTATGAATGCTGAAGACAGTGAGAAGGGAAGAGTATAGAGAAGAATAGCAAGAGAACAAATAGAGAGACATGATATTGGTGGGACACAGAAATGATTTATTATCTGTTGATGATAACATGTATACTATTCTCAACAGGACTGGTCTGAGAAATATTTCTTGTTGGGTAAATTCTTTTTACAAGCTAAATTATATATACTGATTGAATGTTTAAAAAAATGAGAATAAATAATAATAATCTGAAAAAATAATAAAAAGCTGTTTGATGATGATAATGTGGCTAGTAACGTCTTTCTCTTGACTGATATACATAGTAATTATGCTGGAAAAAGAAATATAATACACTGTAAAAATACGTGTGAGTAAATGTAATATAAAAAATTGATAATAATAAAAAAGAGTTCCTCTTCAAAAAAAAAAAAAAAAAAAAAAGAAACACAGAAAAGATGCTCAACATGACTAATCATATCAAAAATACAAATCAAAATCATGTTAAGATATCACCTCACATTTGTTGGAATGTCTATTATAAAAAAATCAAATAAATAAACAAAAAATAGTGAGAAAATGGAGAATATAGTAATCTTTCTATACTATTGGTGAAAATGTAAATTAGTACAGTTACTATCAAAATCAGTATGGCGCGCCAGCTGATGGCATAGTGGTTAAAGTGGCTGGATCCCACATAGCTGACTTCAGTTTTCATGTCCTGAACTTGGCAGCTTGAAAAACACACCGGGCATGGGTGAATGCATGCCCAAAATCCCAAAAGGAGAACAGATAAGAGACTGTGGAATGGCCATGACCCCTGGGGGATGATGTGTCAATTTCTCTCACTCTCTTTCTAAGAAGCATACCTTATAACAAATGTTAAAAAAAGAAAGAAAGAGAGGCAGTATTGAGGTTCATTTAAGAAGTAGAACTGCCGTATTATTTAGTAATCCTACCTGAGGATATTTATCCAAAAGAATTAAATCTGGATCTCAAAGAGACTTCTGCAGTCCCATGTTTATTGTGGCACTATTCACGACAGCTTAGAGATGAAAACAATCTAAATGCTCATTGATGAGTGAATGAATCAAGAAAGTGGTATGTGTGTGAGAGTGTCTGTTCCTCTGGGTGTATGTATGAATACATATTCATATGATCACATAACAGGAATATTACTCAGCGTTAAAAAGGACATTTTGCCATTTGTGACAGCAGAAATAAATCTGGAGGACACTATACTAAATGAAATAAACTAAGCACAGACAAATGCTGCATTATATCACTTAAATGCAGAATTTAAAATAGTCCTTCTGAAAGAATCACAGTAGAATGGTGGTTGTCAGGAAATGGGGGGGAGGTAGAAATGAGGAGGTGATGGTCAAAGAAAACAAGTTTCAATTATTCAAGGTAAATAAGCTTTGGACATTTGTCATACAGCCTAGTGACTATGCAGCATAGCCAACAACACAGTGCTGAATACGTAACATTTGGTAAGAGGGTTGAACGTCTATGAAATATTCTTACCACAAAAGAAAAAAAAATGATAATAATAAAGGAGGAGTCTGGAATTTTTGGAGTGCTGGGACATGATGGATATGTTTATGGTCGTGTGTTAAAAATGGTCACAAGTGTACACTTATTACCTAACTCGCTGAATTAGATATGTTAAATACATTATATACAGCTTTTTACATGTCCAATTTGGCTCACCAAAAGGATTTCTTAAAACGATGCAAGCAGAGGGAACCAGCAGTTAGCGTAATGGCTGTGTCGCTGGACTCCCACGTAGTCGACCGCGGTTCGTGTCCCGGACCCGGTGGCTTAGAACTCATGCTGGGCGCGTGTGCGTACGTGCCCAAGATCCCTAGAGGAGAATGGAGGAGAAGGGATTGCGGTGTGGCCATCCCCCCTGGGGGGTGATTTCTCACTTTCTGACTGTCTCTCTCTGTCTGTCTGGTGAGTGCACATGCCCTATGGCAAAAACCTCTCAAAAAAAAAATGATGCAAGCAGAGAAATACTTGGTTTGTAGTGTTCTGCTACGTAAGTAGGTCAAATAATCAGTCACACCACAGATAATGTTTAATACACGCTATGTATTGCAATGTCCTGATGAAAAGCTTAGCTTCAGTACTATAATATTGACAAAACACATGGGGGGAGGGGAAATGAGCACACACTTTCACGTGTAATGGGAAGGTTTAAAAGAAGAAATAACAGAAAAAGGGAAAGAAGTGTGGCTTTTATCAAGAACAGTGAGAATCTGAGTTTAATTTAGGCATTTAAGGTTATTGTGTATATGTTCATCAAGAAAAATATGTGACTTAACTTGGACAGAGCTTAAAAGGGGGAGATAGGGAGAGGAGGTTTAGCTGTGGGACTATCCAACAAATATGTAATAATTAAAAATGGAAGTGAATGAGAAGTTAAAGAGAAAAAAGAGAGAGAGAGAGAGAGAGAGAGAGAGAGAGAAATAGTGTAGAAGGGCTAGAACTTCTAGTAAGAATGAACAGATTTTCAAGAATGTAGAGTAACAAAGAAAAGAGAAAAATCTGTGACTATTTAAATGAGAGGTTAGTACCAAAAATGCTATCGGTCATTATGTTTAAAAATTATTATAATGTGGACCAATAGGTGGCATGGAGGTTAAGATGGCTGGATCCCATATGGCCAGCTCTGTGGGTAAAGTCCTGGACCTGGGGGCTTGTAAATCACTGAACATGTGTGTGTGTGTGTGCATACCCAAATATCCTGAGAAGAAAGTGGGGCAGAAGGGATTGTGGCATGGCCTAGGGATGATTTCTCACTTTTCCTCTTTCTCTTTCTGCCTCTCTTTCTCAAGTGAGCACACATAAACTCTATGGCAAAAGAAAAAAAAAATTGAAAATTATTATGATGGTAGGTCTACCGACACTCTCTAAAAAGTTTTCCTCCTTTCCCATTTAGATTGATGATTACATCAAGGTTCACCAAATGTATTAGAGTATACAAAAGACACGTAGAAAATGCTTAATGATATTTTTCAGTGGGAGTGAAAAGAAAATCATTAGCAAGGGGAACCAGTGGATGGTGTAATGCTTATGTCACTAGAATCTCACATAGTCGACCAAAGTTCGAATCCCAGATCGGGCAGCTTAAAACTTATGCCAGCTATGTGTGCTTGTATGCCCAAAATCCCCAAGGAAGAGTGGAGTAGAAGGGATTATGGTGTGGTCTTCCCCCCTGGGGGATGATTTCTTGCTTTCTGTCTCTCTCTGTATCTCCAGCCCTACAGCAAAAATCTCTGTTGTATTAAAAAAATTAAAAAAAAGAAAGAAAGAAAAGAAAAGGAAAAAAAAAGAAAAGAAAATCAGTAAGAATAAAAGTTCATAAATTTGAACATAACAGAAAATTACAAATTCTACATATGCAGGAGACAATGTTAGGGTAAAAATAGACATTAAAACTTTACATAACCCTAATTCTACAAAAAAATTCTTACACTAATTATTCAAAATACTTGAGGGGTAAAAAGCAAAGCTATAAAGTGAGTAATGCTCATATATAATACATTTTTTCATTTAAAAATCTATTCATACTCTACTGAATAAAGTGGTAGTCAAAAGTCTAATTACCTTGGGACCAGCAGTTAGCGTAGTGGCTATGTCGCTGGACTCCCACGTAGTCGATCGTGGTTCAAGTCCCGGACCCGGTGGCTTAAAAGTCACGCCGGGCGCGTGTGCGTGTGTGCCCAAGATCCCGAGAGGAGAATGGAGAAGAAAGGATTGCGGCGTGACCATCCCCCCTGGGGGGTGATTTCTCGCTTTCTGTCTCTCTGTCTCTCTGTCTGTCTGGCGAGCACACGCGCCCTAAAAGCAAAAACCTCTCCCCCCCCCAAAAAAAAAGTCTAATTACCTTGAGGTAAGGTAGTCAGGATACATCAACATGGCGACCTAACCTGATCGTTGCTTTCTTGGACCGTAAGTAGAGCAAGCTCCTGGTTTAAAAAATTATGAAAAATAAATGTATTTCATTCCTCCCCATTTATGTTTCTAGTTATGACTCATTAACATTCAAAACCAAAACGATTACACATGTATTTGATTGTGGATCAAAATAGCTTTTCTGCATATAATGTGTCACACTAACCTGTGATTTTTGTTGACTCGTATAGTTATTGCACATGCAACATGGTCATTTGGTCACATAAAAATGTTTTCCACTCACAACCAAAAAAATATGTTGACAGATGTCAATGTCAATATATTTCAATTGCTAAACAAATGTCTTTTAACAAGGAACTAGATGAAAATATTATTGGACCATTCTAAAACTGCAGTTGAAAAATATACCAGTGCATTCCATTATTGTTACTGTGGAGATATTTTGAATCTTATTAAGTTATTTTAAATTATAATTAGATGTTTTCATCCTTTTCTACATACCAAAGTTTACAAAAATTATTCAGAAATTTAAAAGGAGGTGTCTATATTCATGTATGTTGGTCATAAAGGGAATCCCTTTTGACCATCCTTAAAATTTCAACTGTTTGTTCAACCACCAAAACCCATTCCACATGCCAACAATAACATCTTCAAAATTTCATAGCATAAATTCGTTTTCAAATTCTCCACAATGGAGTGCAACAATCTGCTGAACATTGCCAAGCTGTATGAAAGCAAACAAGACTTGATTTCATTGGCATAAAACCATGCTGTAAAAATATTTTAATACATAGATGTATATTAGAAATATATGTAAAACCACAAATTTAACATGTTAATGTAAATATTGGTTATTTGTGAGACAAATAGCCACAAGATCATAGCATGTACTAAGTACTCCATCTTTTAAGCTCTTATTAAACATAATTTAATATGTTTCAATATTTCTAATGATGAACACTAATAATGATAAACATTACTGTTATATACTATTATATCTTTTAGCCTAATATATCCAGAAATATTTATAAATTGGGGGAATTTTTAAACCAAGATGGTTTCAAATACAAGAAAGACTATTTTGACTTAATGTAATATAGCACAGTTTTATTTTATAAATTGTTTAGCCCATACACTTGCATCACAATAAGTTTGTTAGATAGATAGTGCAGGTATCTCTGTTTTAGAGGTGTGGGAATTTAAAATGAAAAGAGTAAATGAATTCCTTGAAGTCACAAAACAAAAGCAACAGAGCAAAGATTAAATCAGCTCCCTGGGCAATAAATGTTAGCCTCTTTCTACCATGGTAGGCCAGAAACACATATGCCTCATCTGAGACTGGAGTTATTGTTTCAGGCAAATACTCAGCACTTTCTTAAAATTGGTTGAATAAACAGAGTGTATCTGTGATGGTGATTTTAAAGAAGAGAATGAGTTATTGTTAGCTCCAAACAAAATCTGGCTTGCCAGATTTCTATGTTAATTTCTGCTACCAACCTGATTACACTGGTTTTTAGTGCCTACCTGCAGACATGGGTTGTACATTAGTACAGCATCACTGTGTACCATCGTTCTTGTGTATAGAATAATAAAGAAACAGTCCGACTCAGCAGCTTAAGCAATGAGCTGGAAACTTCCGGCTCTGTGAATTCTAATCTCGAGTACCTTGGTGACTCCTGATAGCTAAAACACAAGAATATAACTGGTTAAATCCCATCTGTAGTTAAATTGAGTCCATTTAGCTCAGAGAAAAGGCTATATTTTGGGTAGTAATTTTATTTGAATGTTCTTCCCCCCTCTTTTATTCTCGAGACAACAACTAACCTACTGATGACCTAAGAATCCCCTGTTGTGAGACAATTACAGTTAAAAGGCCCTAACGGGAATGTGATATAAATAAGGGTTATGTGTGACAAAATTGTTTATATCTCCAGCAGATGGCCCACAGTAACAGTGCACTGGTGATCTGATCTATTCTTATAATAAATAATTTTGGAAAACAAACGCTTTCTCTGCATGCAGTGCATTCTGAAACCATTCCTGTAAGCAAAGTTGAGATAATGTGCTCTTTATATTCTTACTCCCTTTAAAGCATTTCCACAGCCACAAAATAATAGCCCTTTCCTCTCTCCACAGCAAAAACTCTCTTCTAAATTTCTAATTAAGGAAACTCACAAAAATATTAGAGAACTTAGATGATAAATAGGAGGATAGAATGATCCTTAGGAAAAGAAAATTGCGGAAATATCCCCAAATTCTCACACTCTTAAGAGAGGAATGGTGAAAAGGAGAACCTAAAATATAGCAGCTAGCTATTAGTGATACTTCGAGAAGCAACAGAGAGAAACAGAAAGAAGAGATACGAAGGACAAAATGACTAAGTGGGTTCAACCAGCTGCATGGCGGTGAGGACAGTTGGATCTCACATGGACTGCTGCCAGGTTTGAGTCTCAGATCTTGAGGTCTGAAAAACTTGCCACACACATGTGCATGTATGCCCAGTCCTAAAAGGAGTGAGAACTGAAGGAGAAGGGATTGTGCTGTGACTGTTCCCCATGGAGGTCGATTTCTTACTTTCCTTATGTCTCTCTCCATGTTCTCTAGCAAATTAAAGTTTAAAAATGAATAAATGTATTTGTAGTGAGTTGGAAAACCAGTCAGAATCTCTATCCCTCCCTCTTCTATCTCTATATCCAAATACATAAAAATGGATTTAACAACAGAACAACAGTAAGGAGGATGAGGATGAGGAATTTAGCTCCTTTTGGAGTTTCCTGAATTTTAACAAGATCACACAAATTTAAAAGACTAACACTTTTTATTTTAATCTATGAAAAGCAAATGTGAATACATACCCACGTAAATATTTGTACATTACACAGTTACAGCAATTCTAATACTCATTTTGGAATATGAGAAGTCTGTGTATATGACCACCCTAAAAGCAATTATTAGGAGTTGTAAAGGTTCCTCTATTGAAGAGAAAGGTTTTAGTCATGATTCCCTTTTCTCTCCCTTTTCGTTTTTCCTTCCTTTCTTCCTTCTTTGTTTTCTTCTTTTATTCAGGAAATAAATACTATGTGTTAGCATTTTATATTTGAATTTAAGAAGCTACTTATGCCTTATTTTCTACTGTAGCTAACAATTTTGTCTAGGAATATTTTAGAACATCAAAAACCAATGGTGTTTTACTCCAGAATGCATAACAAAAATATAGGTTGAGTGGTTTAAACTACATTTCTTTCTCTCAGTTCTGGAGTCTGGGAGTCCATGGTAAGGCTCTGGCAGATTCAGTGTCTTTTTGTTGAAATTTCTTTGAGGAAATGGTAATTAAATTGATATCATAAAGATCCGTAAGAATTAGGCAGTAGTAATTGTCCGAAGGAAAGTTGCACTGGTTTTGGTTAAAGAGAGAGAATTCATTTATATCGAAGGAAAAGGTTTAGGTAAATGTGAAAAAAGTTAATACATTAGAGAAACAGAAAGTACTCCATACTTTGTGTTGAACAAGAAGGGAATAAGTGTGAACAGAATTTGAATAGAGAAGCAAGAGCCAAATTCCACAGCCCTGTAAGCCATATTAAGGAACTACATTTTTAAAATTCCAATTGCTAAGAGAAGTCCTAAGTACTAAAGAGCAACTAATAGCATTCAAAGTATATATTTTTAAAATAAAATTCTGGCTGTCATGTCAACATGGAATTAAAGGGTGGTGTTTTTTTTGTTTTTTGTTTTGTTTTGTTTTGTTTTGTTTTTATCTCTAGCCCATGTAAGTTAACATTTTCTCTCAGTGAGTATGCTACAAGAAAAAGCAACAATTCCAACCATTTGTTTCTTAATCCAGAGGACATGTGTAAAATTTCTCACACAGAAAAATAGATACTTATAAACTTAGTTTTATAGGAGGTACCTATGTGTGGTATCCGAAGATAAAAATACAGGGTCATTTTCTCACACAGGGAACAGTTGGAAATGTCTAGAGATATTTTTGGTTGTCATACCTTGGGAGAAGAGACTTGCTACTGGCTACTGGGTAGAAGTCAAAGATGTTGTTGAATATTTTATAATGTATATAATACATAGTTTTCCAGCTGAAATGTCCATGGTTTTGTATTGTTGACCATAGGGACCATCATTGGATTATGGGTTTCTTCCCTTGGATTTCATCTTCTGTAAGCTTTTTCTGGTCATCAAATGAACAGGGTGAATCCAATGAACAGTGTGAACCGAGTGAACAGGGTGAATCTAAGGTTGAGGACACACTGGATTCTTCTAATTTTGAGGCAAACATGAATCTATGATGATGCAAGGCAATTTTCTGCTTGAATCAGTTATATTGTTTACACCAAAATTAAACTCTGATAATCAAAATGGCTAGTGGCTAATCCCAGCATAGAATATAATTAATTCCCATGTTTGCACAAAACCAGAATGAGATAATTTGGAGTTCAGGCAGCACGAGAATTCATGGGTTGGCTCTACCAAATTAGCTATTGCATGGCCAACCTTATGCTGCTGATGAAGGAGATATTAAAGCAACTAGACAAGATTTATCATTCAATAAAAAGTGTTTAGATCTGTGATAAAGTGAGTGCGAGTGTGTGTGTGTGTGTGTCTGCGTGTGAAACGTTTGTAATAAAACACTCTTATAAACTGGCACTTATTATATGGCTTTTAATCTAAAATATATCACTTTATGAGCTAAATCATGAGACAGCAGTTAAAACATGATGCTTTGTGAGGCAATTCCACATGGGAAGAATCCCAGTTCAAGTTTGAGACCTCTCTAAGTACACTGGGCACCATATACTTGTAATGTGGTGTTAGCTACAGATGGGATGAATAGTGTCATAAGAACCCTGTGGGAGTGCTGTCTGTCCGTCCCTCTCCTTGTCTTTCTGTTTTTTTGTTTGTTTGTTTAAGTTTTTTGTCATAGCACACTCACAGGAAGGAGAAAAAAGCAGAGACAGAGAAAGTGAAAAAATCACATCTGAAGGGGTTAGCCATGCTGTAATCTTTCTCCCTCCATTCTCTTCCTGAGATCTTGGGCATATACGCACATGTGCCTGATGTGAGTTTGAAGCCGCTGGTTCCAGGACTCGAACCACAGTCAACCCTTTGGAAGCCCAACACTTTAACAACTATGCCACCTGCTGGTCCTTCTCTCTCTCTGCTTCAGTCTCTCACGAAAGTAATAAATGAAGCTAAAAATAAAATATATTGTTTTAACACTGTACTTAAGAAGTAACGTGTTTTCATTTTATAAATAATAATTTAAAACTCTGTAAAATCTATTGTGTCTCCAATAACTTAAAATGAAAATTTTAATATAATATCCAATTTCAATATCTAATTTCATCAGTAAAGAAAACAATCTCTATAGCAAAGTAATCATAAGATTCTGTAGTATATTAAAATGATATCTCAATCCTACAAGGTAATAATTTTTCACAGAGACTATGTTTGAAGTTTCTTTTAGACATAGCTACAAATAGTTTTTAATACTTGAATTGAGGGGACAGCCAGTGGCACAGTGCTTAAACTGGTGGGTCCCACATAGCGAACTACATGGTATGAGTTCTTAACCCAGTGGCTTGAAAAACACAATGGGCACATGAGCTTGCATGCCCAAAATCTCAAAAGGAGAATGAAGGAGAAGAGACTGTGGCATAGCCAGTTCCCTGGGCTTAGGGGTGTACTTCCTCACTTTGTCTCTCTCTCTCTCTCTCTCTCTCTCTGTCTCTCTCTCTCTTTTCTCTGCTTCTCTCTAGTGAGCACACGTGCCCTACAGCAAAACTTTAAACAAGATTTGAATTGAACAAAGAGTAATGAGAAAATAGACTTAAAATCAGAGCTAAATACTTAGTCTATTTACACAAAAAGAATGTTAATAGAACCAGGCTCACCAGAGTAGCAAATTCAGAATGCTTGAAGGTTGAAAGTTTTGACTATGCTTTAGAAACCTTTTTTTTAAGTAAATAAAGGAATAATTTTCTCATCTCTGTACTCGGGGAAAAAACAATTTTCTATTCAGTTTCTTCACCATGAAAAATAAATAAATAAATAAATAAATAGTTGGATTTTGTACACTACAAGTCAATAGTCAACTCAAATAACTGACTGGGACTGAAAATGTAATAACTGAACTTATTGGAAAAATAATTCAGTAGAAGATTTTTTCCTCTCCAAATAATTTAAGAGCTAAAATAGTTATTATGATTATGTCTTTCTACCATTTTAAAACGTAGGATGAAATATACTTTAATATCCAAATTAGTTATTACGCATTTTTTAAAGTCATTTCACAAAATGAGTAAACTCTAATAGTGCAAAGTCAATTTTATATATATGTGCTCATTTATTGACTGTCAATAGTATTTCTAAATGGCCAATAGTTGGCATTACTAAAAGGTATTTATAATGCAAGAGCAATAAAAAAACTCTAAATAAAAAACTTCCCTAATTTGTAGGAATTAATTATTTTAATAGGCACTTTTTGATCATTTTAAATTTTTCCTTTTTCTTCATATCTCTATAAAATACTAGCCACAGGTCTTGCTAAGGTGGTATGTGTTACTAAGACACCACGGTTCATAGGCTGGGACCACAAGGGAGATCGAGGTTCAATTCCTTCTCTAACCTGAAGGCTGGTTGCGGTGTTACATGCCTGCAACCTCAGAGATTCTCGGAGTTTGAGGCAAGAGGATCACAATCCCCAGGCTGATCTGAGCAACATAGTTAGACTCTGACTGAAAAAGAGTTGGATGTGGTGGCATCTGCCTGTAGTCTTAGCTGGGAGGCTAAGGCAGGAGGATTGTGACCACAAAACTCTATCTTAAGACATGAATATATATTGTTTTTCACCTTGTTTTAAAATTTTGATTCCTGGTTTATGTATAATCTCTGTATAACATTGTGGGTAGAGTACGGTTTTTCAAAGCATCTATACAGTATGTAACAATGATCACCTCAGGAACTTCCCCTCACTGTGCCAGGGACATGTAGAGTGCTAGACTTCCAGGCAGTCTAGAGAGTGCTGTCCCTTGTCTAGGGCAGAATGGAAGCAGCCTCCTCACTCCTCACGCACTCTTCCCCAACAAAGGGGAGTGCTCTCTGCAAACCATAGCTGGGTGAGTGCTTCAGTTTCTTTTCTATGCTGTTTCACTCAAGTTTTCACATTTCAGAGAACTTCAGATCTTTGTTGATGTCAAGTGTTCTTTCTTAAAAATTCCAGTTTGAAGTCTGTCCAAGTAAATATTATTATTATTATTAATTTGCTATCGGGGATGTATGCTCACCAGAGAGAGAGAATGTGAGAAAGCATTCCCCACCAAGTTATGTCTAAGCTTCAGTCTCTTTTCCTTCATTCTCTTCTCGGAATTTGGGGCATGCACACACACGCACCTGGTGTTTTTTGCAGACTGCAAGGTCGGGAATTTGAGCAGCACAGTATGCCACAGCCACTTTAACCACTAAGCCACGCTCTGGTCCAATTAACTCTTCATATAAATGAGCATTGAGTGTTTCCTGTCAGCTACCTTGGTGCTTTCTCCCACCTCTCCCTCTAGTCTCAGCTCTTTTCTAGCATCTATTTATTAAACGTTTGATTGTTGCACGTGATAATACCCCGACTTCGTCCATCTTGTTGATTTGGTTTCATATGGTTGATCAATTCTATGAGGAATGAGGCCTGATATTTATTTTGTTTCCCAAAGACCTTGCGATTAATGTAAGCGACTAATAAATGGCCAACAATATGCCCCACTCTGACATATTTCATTTTTTCTTCTGTATCCATTTGTTACCTATTTGTATTTGTTATTGTTCATGAGGTAGATATTTCTGGACAATATCTACAATTCCTTTGTCTTCTGATTTGTATTTGAGTTTGGACTACGTGAGAGTCCAGTAGGAAACCAGAGAGTATGAGGAGATTGAAATCAGGCTAGTTCTTCCTCTGTCTCCCTTTCTCACAAAGAACAAGTCTCCTGTGGTCACATAGCTGTCGTTTCTGGAGTTTGGAAACTGTGTCTTCTCTTTGTCCCATCAGGCATAAGGGTAGTAATATTTCCCACAGTTGCTAACCATCAGTTTTCCATTATCCATGGTAGGTTGCTAAATCTGTCTTATATTTTTCTGAGTGACAAAAAAATCTATAGAGTTGGGAATAACCAACATTGCTGACCAATCTAGAATTATAGTACAAACCTTCTGGTCAAAATATAATCTTATATTTATTCAATAACGATTAAGGTAGAGGTATTAGTAGTGTAAATTCAACTATTATTGACAGCTAGCTGTAATCTGATAAATATTGAATTAAATCCTGTCATTCCTACATTCATAAATAGAAAATAGAAATTCTAAGTTCTAATTCTGGTTGTGCTCTGACAGCTTTCGAGTCTCTGCTTTATTTTCTGGTAAGAAAAAGACAACTGAGATTATCATGAGTTCAGTGTACATTTATTCAATAACCCAAAATATAACTCTCTATGCATGTCCTCATGGAGATGATACTTCTTCCTGATTAAATAGAAATAAGACCTATTTTCTCTACTGCTACATATAACTCTAAGAATTTACCAAGAAAGAGATTATCAAGAATGTTAGATGATGGTAATGACAGTAAATCAAACATGCACTTATATACACGCACACCCAATATTTCAGATTATAAATGAATCAAGCCCATTTTTTGAGAGATATTTGCTACATGGCAGGTGTCCTTGTTGGAGACAAGGAGAGAGATAGAAAGACAGAAAGCAAGAAATCAACCCCATGGGGGCTGACCATGCTGCAATTCCTTCTGCTTAAATCTCCTCTCAGAATTTTAGGCATGGTTTCATATGCACCTTGCATGAGTTTCAAGATGCTGGGTCCAGGACACAAACCACAGTCAAACATGTGGGAGTCAAGCACCTTTACGATGCCACCTCCCAGCCTCAAGCACAGTTTTAAAGCTACACTTTGAGTGGAAGAGTGAGTTTTTGAAAACTATAGTACGCTTCAGTGCTTATATCAGTCTAAGAAGTGGTCAGCAATAAAATATTTGATTAGGGTCCAGCAGGAGGCATAGTTGTTAAGATGTTAGACTCCCACATGATTATCTAGGATTCAAGCCCCAGATCAGGTACCTTGAAAATCATGCCAGGTACATGTGCATGCATGACCAAAATCTGAAGAGGAGAATGGAAAAAGGATTGCAATGTGGCTATCCCCACTGGGAGGTTACTTCTCACTTTCCTTCTCACTGTCTTTCTGTCTTTCTCTCTCCAGAGAGTGAATGCACCCTATATAGAAAACCTAAAACCAACAAAAAAGAAGTGATTAATGCTTCAGCATTCTTTATAATGTAATTGTTTAAAACATAGATTTGAATTCAACTCAACTAGAATTAAACTTTGTTTTCCAGATGGCAGTTAGATTAGGTAATACCAGGTCTATTAACTGCTTTTAACTTTTCTTAGCAATGCATATACAGAAGATAAGCAATGACATCTCACAAATACAAGAATTATTTGAAGGACCAGCAGATGGCATAATGGTTATGTAGCTGGACTCCCATAGAGTTGACCGTGAATCCAGTCTCTGATCCAGTGGCTTAAAACTCACACTGGGCATCTGTTCATTTGTTCCCAAAATCTCGAGAGCAGAATGGAGGTAAAGGGGTTGTGGGATGGCCATCCTGCCTTAAAGGTGATTTCTCATTTTCTGTCTGTCTGTCCCACTGGTGAGCATACACACTCTAGAGCAAAAATCTCTCTTAAAAATAAAAAGAATTATTTGAGATAATATATATATATATATATATATATGTAAAATGCTCTGTGCTATTACTAGCATAAATAAACAGTTCAAATGATGGTGATAGTCATCATTATTTCTTGTTACCCTAAGGGTTTCTACACCATGCCAAATAACAGCTGATTACCTCCTCATCCAGGGATGACACTTCAATTACTGTTGAAAAGACATCTTTCCCCAGGCTTTCACTCTCCTTGGTTCTTAGTAATTAAGGGGAAAGCTAAAATCCAAAGATGTATTTTAAAAGCTTTCTGCAGATACCACTGTCGAAATTTCTTTAAGGTCACAGATTCTACAAATTCTAGAGATTTCAACATTTTCCAATTTATACATATCTGTTTTATGTTTTCAATTTTAAAAACATGCCTTAAACTTAGGCATTCTGACATCCTACAAAAGTAGGAATAAGTTGATTTTTCAAAGAGTGAATCAATAAAGACAAAAGGAGAAAGAAGCAACAAATAAGTCTGATTCCCAGTCCACAGTGATTAAAATCAAGGAATTATTCAGTTTATGTAAGACTCTTCTCTAAAGGCTCAGACCTGAACTAGGTACTGTCTTTACAAAGTATTGTGTTTTACTACTGTGCTACCATACAACACTCTTGCCAGAATCTTTTGACACATACCTGAAATGTATAACTGCCACTCAAACTGTGTATCCTACTTGCAATGTCTCCACCTTCTGTCTCTTCTTACAACCAATCAAAATGTCCTCTACGGGTTTCCTCATCTGGAAAATACCCATTAATACCTGAACACAAAGCATCAGCATCACCTGGATACCTGTGAGAAATGTAAATACTTAGACGCCACATGGTCCATTGAATTAGAAACTCTGGGGATGAGGCCCAGAAAACTGGATAGTAATAAGCCCTTGATTCTGATACAATACAGAGAATAAAAACCATTGTACTATATAAGAACAATTATTTCTCCCCAAATAATGTATTTATACAAAAATTAGTGTACATTTTTGGTGTTCTTATAGTCTTAGATTAATATTCAGTTATGATTAAATTAGTAGATTATATCCTTGTAAGAGAGTAAAAGCCTTCTCTTGAAGGTCCCCATGAAGGAAGGGCCCATTTAGAGTGAAACATACTAGGAAAGTTTCAATCCTGGATAAAGAAAAAGAAGAGAGTAACAGTAAATCGCAAAAAAGAGAGTTCTAAGAATACTGGTCTTAATAGGTAAATGGCAAGATGTGGGGAAAGACCACCTCTGTGTGTTTCACTGAGGCAAGCTGAAATTTCATCACCAAGCTACACTCTGGCTTCATATCCTGGCTACATAGCAAAATCTCCCAGGACTTGGTTCAGTCTAGATGGCGAAGTCCTGGCATCCTGGACTGCAGTAATGGAAGTCACACGCTGACTAGGAGTTTGGAATCCAGGTCAGTCTGCTCACATGCCAGATAGGGGGGACTGTCCTGGATCCTGTGAGGCTGCTCGGCTAGTCAAAGAGGATTTCAGCATGACTAGATCATGACAAGGGTGTTCGTTCTCTTTCTCTCTCTCTCTCTCTCTCTCTCTCTCTCTGTCTCTCTCCCCTCTCTCTCCCTCTCTCTTTTGTGTGCAGTCTCTATCATTAAAAAAATAAGTCCTGATATCTGATGATAAAAATTTCTTGCCCCCAGAAGATTCCAGTTTCTTAAGAGTGGCGTCTAGATTTGCAACATGTGATTTTGACGTGATTTGAGAACCACAGGTAAGGATGAGGCATTAAGTCCAGAGAGCAGCCACAGGGACTGCTACAACTCAAACTGCAACTTACCATTTATCTCCATTGGGTTAACCCAGTGCCTTTAGTAATGAGTCATTTGGAAGGAACAGCATGATCTGACCTAGGACTAAGGAAAATATGTATTTCCACACAGGGAAATTCTGTAAGTTACCATGGTAGAGATTTAAAGAAAAAGCTCCACAGGGCAAAAGAACCTTGGAATGATCAAAGACTGGGCTAAGAGTACTAGTGATTTCTCTAAAACATGGGGACAAATTATAGTCTTCATTCCACTAAACATTTCATGGATTTTTTTTTTTTTTTTTAAAGTACAAACTCTACCTTTAGGTTTTCTTGGTATTTGACTGCAACTTTCAGTATTTAGCACACAAGCATTTATGCAATAGATAGAATAATAAAAACTGACAAATTAATTTCATTATCAGCTTTAAATGAATTATTCTCAAATCTCTCTCTCTCTCTCTCTTTGATAGAGAGTTTTGCTACAATGGGTCTGGCCAGAGAGACAGAAAGAGAAAATGAGAAAGTGGACCCCCCAGTGGGCTGGTCACACCACAGTCACTTTTCTTCCATTCTCCTCTCAGGACCTTGGGCACACACACACAAACACATGCAAACGTGCCTGGCATTAAGTTTCAAGCTACTGGGTCCACAACTTGAGCCATGGTCAATCGTATGAGAATCCAGCACCTCAACCACTATGCCACCTGCTGGCCTCTCAAATCTCTCTTTTTAGCTTCATTATAAGTGAAGAGAACTGAAACTCTGAGAAGCCATAATAACTCATCAGTGCATAGTAAAACTGAGTTTTAAGTCTTATAGCCTATGATTTTAAACATTCTACCCTACAGTTTCCATAATGCTTAAATCCCATTTATGTATTCATTAAAAATTATTTATACCTAATAAGTAAAAACAAATATCTGATTGAAAAACTTGCTAAAAATGCTGAGGCTACACCAAAGAAAGACAACTCAAGGGACATAAAGCAAAAGTTTCTCCATGAAGCAAAAGTAATTCAAGTAACAATAAGCATTTCATTTAGTTTTTGCCTTTCACATAATTCAAAGTTTGAGCACTAATCTATAGGATGGTAAATTGCCTGCATTTTTGTATGAATTCATATTTAAAACAATAAATAATTACTCAAAGTTTACTGCTGGAAAACAATATTGGAGGTTTTATATATATCAGGAATCTTGAGCCAAAATAAAGTACATGAAATTCACCCAGATTTGGCATACTCCTAAGAAAAACATGGGGTTATTTCTTTGCACGTGTTTAGTACAGCTTTTGGCATTATATTGATTAAGTATTACCACAATACATGATGTAATCTACACTTGAGAAGAGAAGGGAAAAAAAGATAAATACTGTGTGCCTTTGGGGACACTGTTAACAGAAAATTACATTTAAGAACATTCTAGTTCAAGTGTCTATTGGCAAATGAGAAAGATAAATGATCAGAATGAGACGAAGTGAGGAAATACAACATTTTCCAGGGTACATTATATGGACTAAGGGAAAAAAAAAGTTTGGGAAATTGTGGGGAAAATGAAATACAAATTGTTTCAATATAGGGAAATTGTAATAACCTTGAACATGCAAACAACTTCTCTGATGAAGCATTTCCCAAATTACAAAAATTTAGAGCAAGCTTATTCAGAACTAGTAGAATTAATAGTTTTTGATAGGTTATCTTTTCAGAAGATATTGATTTAGGGACTTCCTTATCATTGATGACGAGCTGTTTTACATCAATTAACCTAACTAATGAATCTGTCTCCTTGATCAAGCTTGAACTCCAACATCTCTCCTCAAATGTCCTCCTCTGTAAACATCCCAGCTGAGATCTTATCTCACACGTTTCAAGGGCCCATCTTTGCACCACCTCTTCTTTATAAATCTATAATTATTTGTCATTAAGTAATTTCCTGAAAAGCTGTTAATATGCTAGGCAATACCTCATATATTTCTTTCCTTAATGAAGATGTGTAGCACAAAAATTGATCCATCTGTCTGAAAACTAGAGTCCAATCGCGTAAGATATAAATTTAATGGAATCAATCTAAAATAGTTATATTTTGAGAAGGTAATGTGCAGTCAAGAAGAGACAAATCTGTACTTCGGTGTTCTTTCTTTTAAACAAAAGCATAGAAATTGTATTGGCTTGTACCAGCAGATATTGTAATGGTTACATGGCTGGACTCCCACACAGTCAACCACAGTTTGAGTCCAGGACCGGGTGGCTTGAAACTCATGGTGGGCATGTGTTTGTGTGTGCGTCCCAAATCCCAAGTGAGAATGGAGAAGAAGGGAGGCCATCCACCCTGGGGAGTGATTACTTACTTTTTGTCTCTCTGTCTCTTTGTCTCTCTTGCAAGTTCATGTGCCCTATAACAAAAATCTAAATAAATAAATAAGTAAATAAAGGAAAGAAATCATATTGACTGAATGGTCTGGCTTTATGTTTTGACAGGCTAATATAGCAGAAATAAATCAATTTTGCCACTAAAAACTAATCTGATACACTTTGATACACTCATTAGGTAAAGCAATGTTGTACTAAACTTCAAACTGGTCAATGTTTAACTCTGTCACTAATATCTTGAAGGTTTTATGTGGTTATAGTCTATTTTCACACTTTTGTTTGAGTTAAGATAGTAGAGTATTTATATTTAATAACCAACTTGAAGAGAAATTTTCCCAATACAGTTGTTGTTAGTCAGAAATTTAAGGAAACTAGACGGGGAAATTTAAGGAATATTGGATTTATTTCTGATAATTGTTTCTCTGTTGGTGCATTTTACTTAATGTGAAATCTCACACTGTTCAAACCATTGCTTCCATTTAAGTCTCTAATCTGATGTGAACTATTTTTAAACTTTAATTAGATTTTCTTTTTAGGTCAGATACATCTTCTAAAAATTCTCCATTTGGTCAGATGATTCGTTCATATAAAATACTTATAATAAGGAACATGTAATTGCAGAGAGTAAATAAAATCTATGCAAGTGGAGTTATACCATAAAAATTGTCCAGAAAATGTCAGCTCTTCCTAATTCTGTTTTTACTGTTAAAAGTAAAACTTTATTTGGGAAACCTAACGTCACTGTAAGATAATGGTAGCTCTGGGGTCTCAAGCCCATCAACCTATTATTTAGGGGTACATCACTTATCTTCCAAGATCTTGAGGAAATGTATATTCTTAGAGTGGTTAAAGCAGGTCAGATAGACTGACACATTTATTCTAAATTAGACACTTTCCATAGCAATATTGCCTAGGGGGTCCTAATTAAACACTCTTAACTTCTTAATTCTCATGCTTACGTATTTAAAAGCTAAGAAAAAAAAAAAAGCTAAGGATTTTAGGTTTTGAACAGCTACTCCGTTAGCCAAATCTTACGCTTTAAAAACTAAATAAATCAATCAACAGGAAGATAGGGAATGCTTCTATAGTGTAAGTGGGATGCTAGTTGTCTCACCAAAATAGGTTGGAACTGCTGGAGAGTAATCACATCTCCTAAAACAGGAAATAACACTAGTTTGCTTTCAATGGAGCACGCTATCACTTTGTCAAGTGTACCATTCTCCAAAAGAGAATTTAGCTTCAGGCAGTCTAGCCTAACAATTATGTTAATAAAATAAGAAGTAGCTAAAGTACATTTTGTTCTTTTGAATCATTGAAAAACCAAAGAGGACTTTTAGGAAAGCTAAGCCCTTGTCCAATAAAACTCTAATTTGTAGCTCTTACTCATCAGGCCAAATCAGGATATATTTGTTCCTCAATCCTCTTTAAAAATACTTCAGATATAGGGCCAGGAGATGGCATAATGGTTACATTTCTGGCCTCCCACACAGTTGACCACGATTTGAATCCTGGACCTGGCACCTTAAAACACACTGGACACTTGTGAGGACCAGCAGTTAGCGTAATGGTTATGTCGCTGGACTCCCATGTAGTTGACCGCGGTTTGCGTCCCGGACCCGGTGGCTTAAAACTCAGGCCGGGCGCGTGTGCGTGCGTGCCCAAGATCCCGAGAGGAGAATGGAGGAGAAGAGATTGCGGCGTGACCATCCCCCCAGGGGGTGATTTCTCGCTTTTTGTCTCTCTGTCTCTCTCTCTCTCTGTCTGGCGAGCGTACGTGTCCTATGGCAAAAACCTCTCAAAAAAAAAAAAAAAAAAAAAAAAAAAAAAACCACACTGGACACTTGTGCATGCGTGCCCAGAATTCCAAGTGGAGAATGGAAAAGAAGGGACTGAGTCATATCCATTCCCTCAGTGAGGCACTTTCTCATTCTACCTCTATCTTTCTCTGTCTCTCCAGTGAGTGCACACATTCTATAGCAAAATTCCCTTTCTCTAAAAAACGAAAAAATACTTCAGATAAAAATTATTTTTATTATTTATGAAAAGGAAAAGACCCACATATAATGTCAGATTTAAACAAAAAAAAATTCTTTCCAATATTGGATTCTGGAATATAATAAGAAAGCATATTTGATAAAACAAAATTCAAACAAAATTTTATTAAAAAATCAGATGTTTCCTAAGAAAATTTTGAGATGCTTAGTAAATAGCAACTCCTAGCTACTTAATAGATGCAATTTTTGAAAATGTTAGTGATTTTTAATTTACTTCCAAATGTTAGAATCCCAATACTGTTTTGCATTTTTAGAAAAAAAAGTATTTTAATATATAATTATAAAATCAGAGATATAAATGCTTCTGAGTCAATAATGATGGTTTGATTTATGATTTCTTCAACATTACAATAGTGTGAAAGTGGTATTTTTCAGTAGAAACCATACTTTCAGTATAGTATTTAATAAATTACATGCTATATTTAACACTGTATTATAACTTAGGTATGTGTTATATGTTTTTGCTCAACTGCAGTTTAATATAAATGTGCTAGAAATGTTTAAAGTAGGCAAGGTTAATAATGTTTGGTATATTATGTGTATTAAATGTATTTTTAACTCCAACTTATGATGGGTTTATCAGGATATAACTCTATAAGCTGAACATATTATAAATCTAAGAACAATGGCATTGAAACCACACTTCATGTAACGTTAGAATTAATTTTTCCACTTCTAATTTTTATTCAACTGATAAATAAACTTGGCAGAAATGAGATTTTATGGAAGATTTTATAATGCCCCCAAATTGAAGGCCTACTTTCCTGTAGAAACTACCTTCAGCTGTCTCTATATTGGGTTTCTTTCAGTAGTTAATTCTTTAAATTTAATAATCACATGAATTTTTATTTATTATTTTGTCATTTTAAGATATTTTTTTCCCTAAAGAAAACAATTTATCTTTGACTGACTAATATAAAATATATTCAGGCTGGGAAAATTCATTTTGTATCCTCTAAGTATGTACAGTAATTATAAAAAAATTAGAAAAGAAAAGAAAAATAATGATGGTTATTCTAAAAAGTAAAGGTAAAAAAAAGAAACCTTAACTTCTACAATCCTCTTTCCCTTCCTAAAATTGATATTATTCATTCCAGTTCTTGCTGTATCAACTCTGAATCTCTCCTTTGATTGATCTTTGTTCAATTATGAAGATAATAGCACCTCTATCCTTTGATGTATGTCACTTATTCTATTCTAAGCTATCATATTTTTAGCTGCACTTTTACTTTAAAATTGCTATAATCTATGGATAACATTTACCTTCTCTTCTGTAATTACATTCATTCCAGACATTTGAAGAGACCTTTTCTAAAACATTAACTTCTCTCTATCCCTTCCTAACTTCTTAAAAAAAAATAATAAATGACTTATGAGATAGGCAAGTGTGAGAGGAAAAACCTAATATAGTAAACATAGTCTCTCTCGTTCTTTTTTTCTTTTTTTTTTCTTTTCTTTTCTTTTTTTTTTTTTTTTTTCCCCAGCCTTTTGCCATAGGGTGCATGCACTCTCCGCTCTCCAGGAGAGACAGACAGAGGAAAACTGATACATCATTCCCCAGGGAAATAGCCAGTCACAATTCCTTCTTCTCCCCTTTCCTCTCTGAGTTTTGGGCGCACACCCACCTACTATATTTTTAAGACTCTGGATCCAGGGTCTTGAACCATGAAGTCAGCCATGTGAGATCCAGC
Source organism: Tupaia tana (assembly GCA_026018925.1). Taxonomy (NCBI): domain Eukaryota; kingdom Metazoa; phylum Chordata; class Mammalia; order Scandentia; family Tupaiidae; genus Tupaia; species Tupaia tana. Next base: position 68,280,884 of record JAKSZU010000008.1, read on the forward strand.
TGCTTTAGCCACCACACCACCAGCTGACCTAATGAATCTGGTTCTTGAAAAAGTTGTGATGCTAAATTTCAAATCACTAAAACCAAATTTCTGTATTTTTCCATGTAAGTCTTATCAAATAGTTACTTAACTAAGAAAGGTTCATCCTAAGCATACAACATAAACATCTCCACAGAGAAAGGAATGAAAACAAAACACTTACATGATAAATGTAAAGATTCAGAAGATAGTACTGGCACCTAAATGAGTGGTTCTAACACATACATACATGAATGGTCTCTATAGAGAAAAAAAATAGCCATTCCAAATGCATTCTTCAAGTGTCTGGTGTAATTGCTGCCTAATTAGAGACTTGGAACCGGTCTATTGCATATCATCTGCATCTCAGCTTTGACAAGTTCTATGGTAACAGAGACTGATGAAAAGGTAACATGGGACCAGTGGTTTTAGCATAATTATAACACAACATTCCTTAGATTGTCAAAGCCCTCTTCCAGATATCAATCTGGTGGTTTAATAAGAGAGGTAAAGAATCAAGACCCTTTATTACCCTTACTTGAAAGCCCTCAGGGAAGAGAGGAAATTCCTCAACTTAATGCACAAAGATTTTCTGTAATGAGCAGCAACTTTATCCATGAAGCGTAGGTTGGACCTATTGTATCAGATCTTCTGTCACTTTTCTTCACAAACACCCACTAAAAGCCCCAAGGCAGCATTTTAAAGCAGGAAAGTGTTCCAGCAATGGTTAGTGAAACTATGATTTTCCTCAAGGGAAATACCCTTCTGAACTAGAAAACAGTCAAAACTAGTCCATTAACTCTCCTTTGAGAGGGGTGTGCTTTTGCTGCTTCATATAAATAGTAATGCAGAGTTGGAAAAGAAATGACAATCTCAGACTTTAAATACTTACAAATGTACCATTTGTTAACCAGCTTAATGAATGCTTAGTAAGCACAGGGACTAAACACAAACTCATATCTGGGATATATCGTGTATTCCAGGGAGATTAGCGTGAAACCAAGTGTTACATGAATAGGGAGAAACTTCCTAAGAAGCAAAGATTTGTGTTATTATATTTACTTTTCCTCTTTTTTTAAAAAAGAATTACTTTATTTAACTTTATTTATTTATTTACTTTTTTTTTTTTTAATTTGACCAGAGACGGACAGAGAGAGAAAGAGAGACAGTGAGAAAACAAGCTGCCAGGTCCAGGACTCGAACTGTAGTCAGCCACGTGGGAGTCCAGCTCCCCTAACCACCCTAACCTGCTGACCTCCTTTTTCTTTTTTAAGGAACTTTACAATTATTATTATTTGTTTTTGCTATAGGGCACATTGCTCACCAGGGAAAGAAAGAGAGAAAGTGAGGAAGCACCCCCTGGGGTCATGGTCGTGACCCAATTCTTTCTCTTCCATTCTATTCTCAGTGTTTTGGGCATGCATGCACCCACACCTAATGTGTCTCTCAAGCCACCGGGTTCAGACTTGAACCATGGAGACAGCCATGTGGGATCCAACAACCTTAACCTCCACACCACCAGCTGGCCCTACAGTGTTTATTTTTTAATAAATCATCTCTGTCATTTGGTTTTGATCTCAGTATTTTTAGTCTATATTTTCAAGTCTCTATTTTTGCAAATACTGTCACTTTTACTATTAGTAAGTAGGAAGATCATAAAAACACAAAAGCTAAAGAGTTCTGCAAATACTCAAAAATAACTTGAAAAAGTTATACTGATAATTAAACAGAATGAAAGTATACAAACTCTAAGTGTGTTATACAGCAATATTTTAAGCAATTTTTTTACTTAATTTCATACGTCATAATTATCAATTATTTTTTATTTGACCAGAGAGAGAGAAAGAAGGAAAGTGAGAAAGGAAGCTACTGATCTAGGACTCAAACCGTAGTTGGTCATGTGAGAATCCAGTGCCCTAACCACCATGTAATAACCTGCCAGCCTTAATAATATTAACAGAAAAAAAAAAGATACTTCTCCAATTATTATAACCTAATTTCAAAATACTCAACAATATTACCTTTTTTATATATTTATTGTAATTTATGACTTACATATAATCATTACACATCTTTGTAGGGTACAGAATGGTCTTTAAAAGCACATATAAGGTGTGTAATAAATAAATTGAAGACATAAACATACTAACCACCTTCAATGTTTAACACTATATTATGTGGTGAACATTTAAAACTCGCTCCAATGGTTATTTTGCAAGTATGCACAAAATTGTCTATGATATTCTTCACTGAGATAGAGTTCTAAAGAAAAACATATTGACTTAAAATCAGGCAACAAATAATCTTATAAATTAAAAAAGATAATCCTAACATAGCCAACAAAAGAAGAATTTTTGATTTCCATGTAGAGAATTGTGGGAGATAAGAATTTATAATCTGAAAAATATCTATGGGTATTAATCATTGGTCCAGTTAGAAAGAGGAAAATTTATACATAACAATAGCTCTTTAGGAAGAGAGAGAAATGGACACTCACTCACACACTGATTTCTTGAGAGATCATAGTACTGTACTGAAAAAAATCCTCTAAAAGCAAAGATAAAAACAAAATTGGAAAGAGATATTTAAAAGTGAAGACAAGGCAAAGCTAGTGATTTGGTGATTTATGGGCTTTACAAAGGTCTTGATTTTAGCCTTCTTTGTAAATTTATTCCAAAGACTCAGCTGTAACATTTTGGACTTTTCCTGTATTTTCTAGGTTTTTATTTTTTTCTTTCTGTCTTTTTTTCTTCTTTTCCTCTCCCTATGGCTTTACTCTAATGACTAAAGACATAGATTCAGATTAACCAAAGTCCCTTGCCCTGTGGACCTATCCCGGGGCCTACATGAACTGTGATTTTTGTTTGTTTATTTGGACTTAATGTTAGTTCCATCAGAATCTTGACTATTATCTTTCCTGTGAAGAGCTGAAATATGTTGTTTCAATGAAGAACTGACTGCAACAATTTTCATATACAAAGTGGCTCAATTGACAGCAGTATGAATGACACTTTCTTTGGAGAAAGGGCTCCTTAAGCATGAAAGGTGAAGATTTCCTTGTTCTCATCCCTTCATATGATTTTCTAAAAGACAAGGAGAAATAAAGTGAACTGAATTTTTCAACCATATACTATTAAAACATAAAGTAGATCTTGGAGTTTCTGGGCAAAAAAATGAGAGTATGAAAGGATGTTTGGAAATTGTAGAAAGAACGGCGTAGTAGCAAGCCTACATCTAGAATGTTGAGTATCAAGATATTTTAACAATCCCCTCTGTTTGATCAAATGTTAGAGGACTACAGACCCCTGATCTTCCTTTTCTTAAAGCATTTACTTTCGAGAATTTGCCATTGTAAATGTTTTCTATAAAGTTGTTCTTGCCCTCTTTGAGATATAAATCTTCTCCCAGGCTATTGCAAGTTTTGCAAATACAAATGTCTTTCTCAAGGACTTGGTAGCTAACCCCTTGAAATGTAATCAAGAAGGATAATGTCCCTATCTCACTTTCTATGGGAGGTAGGAGCCTAACTTCTCAGCACAAATTATCCTATTAGTAAACATGGTGTCCTAATCACATTGGCCAATCTCTCTCCTGAAGTCTCTTAGTATTTTTACACTAGCTCACTCTAGCACTCAAACCACCCTTTTCCCTTAATCCCCTAGATGCCACTATTCTGTTCTATGCTTCTGTGTTAGTTTAGCTTATTTTATAGACCACGTGTAAGGGGGAATAATGTGGTATTTGTCCTCTATGACTGGCTTATTTTATATAACATAAAGTCCTTCAGGTTTATCCATATAATTGCAGATGGTAGGATTTCTTTCTTTTTTAAGTCTAAATACTATTTCAATACATGTATATATCACATTTTCTTTGTCCATCCAAAGATCTTCTTGGGTCGTTTCCATGTTGACTAATTTGATTCATGCTGCAAAGAACATGGGAGTTTAGATCTATGTTTAAAGGACCAGCAGTTAGCATAATGGCTATGTCGCTGGACTCCCATGTAGTCAACTGTGATTCGCGTCAGGACCCAGTGGCTTAAAACTCACGCCAGGCACATGTGCGTGCGTGCCCAAGATCCTGAGAGAAGAATGGAGGAGAAGGGATTGCAGCGTGGCCATCCCACCTGGGGGGTGATTTCTCACTTTCTGTCTCTGTCTCTCTCTGTCTGACGAGTGCACGCACCCTATTGCAAAAACCTCTCCAAAAAAAAAAAAAAAAAAAAAAGTAGATCTGTGTTCAAGATCCTGATTTCATTGCTGGATCATAATTGAGAAACTTTCATACTGTATTATAGAGGTTACACCATTTTGCATTTCCAACAGCAGTGTGTATGTGTTTCAACTTCCCCATATCCTCAACAGCACTTATGTTCCTGTTTTTATTTTTATTTTTGTCTATAACAGCCTCCAAACAAGAGTAAGATGATACTATATTGTGATTTCAGTTTACATTTCCTCGATGATTGGAATGTTGAGCTTTTTACTTTATAGTTGTTGGGATTTGTATATCATCATGGAGAAATGGAAAAATGTCCATTCAAGTCCTCTGTCCACATTTTTAAAAGATTTTGTATGTACCCAGAGGGGGAGATAGAGACCCTCAACACTGCAATAACCTCCAGTCTTGGATAGCTTGGCACAAGGGCTTGTACATGTACCTCATATGTTCATAGAGTTTTCAGGATGCAAACCCAGGACATTTCCCATATGGGTCCACAAATTTTATCACTGAACTGATTTTTGTGTGCAATGTAAGATAGGGATCAAATTTTATTCTTTTGCACGTGGATATCCAGTTTTTCCCATACCACTAGTTAAAAAGACTTGTCGTTTCCCTTCTATGTATTCTTGGCATACTTATTGAAGATCAATGAATTGCATAGGTGTGGGTATATTTCTGGACTCTCTATTTTATTTCATTGGTCTATATGTCTATCTATGCCAGTACCATACTGTTTTTGTTTTTGTTTTGGGAGAGCTGTTTTTTGTTTGTTTGTTTTACTACTGGGCACGTGGACTCGCCAGAAAGACAGAGAGAGACGGAGAGACAGAAAGCAAGAAATCACCTCCCTGGGTGATGGCCACGCTGCAGTCTCTTCTCCTCCATCCTCCTCTCGGGATCTTGGGCACATATGCACACGCACCTGGCGTGAGTTTAAGCCATCGGGTCCAGGATTTGAACCATGGTTGACTACATGGGAGTCCAGCGACATAGACATTATGCCAACTGCTGGTCCCCCATACTGTTTTAATTACTGTAGTTTTAAAATATATTTGGAAATCTGGAGATGTGCTGCCTCGAGGTTTGTTCTTCTTTCTCAAGATTGCTTTGAGTATATTAGGTCTCAGGGGAGGAAAAAAATAGAAGTCAATGAGTACAACATTTCAGTTATGTAAGACGGATAAGTTCTAGAGATCTGCTGTACAATACATTGCCTATAGCTAATAATATAGTACTGTACACTTCTGCTTTTGCTAATAGGGTAGATTTCTTGTTAAGAGTTCTTAACTTTATACACACACACATGTGTGCACACTCACAGGAACACAAGGAAACTTTTAGAAGTGCTAGATATATTCATTACCTTGATTGTGGTAATGGTACCACAGGTGTACATATGTCCAAACTCATAAAATTTTACACATGTATCATGAGCAGGATGTTTTTAGTATAGCAATTATCTCTCAAAAACTTTTAAAAAAGAAAAAAAATGTTTTCCTGATTCTGTTTCAGTGGCATTATGTTTATTTCCTGATTGCAATAATCTTGAATGAAATTGCCCTTGATTGTTTTACTTCATTTGGTGCAATTTTTTCTTGATATTGAGAAAAAGTAAACTAGTGATAAATTCCCAGTGGTGATTAAACCTGTACGAAAGTGTATAATATTTGATTGTAGGTGGTTTATGTGCTGTCGCGGAGTGGGCTACCTCCCAGCAAAATTTAAAATAATTTGTTGTTACCTACAACTTTTTTTTCTGCTGTTTTTTTGGAAGAAAGAAAAAGTGCAGCTGTATTTGGAAGGGATGGACTTTATGAAAGAAGGTCTGCCATTAGGAAAAAAAAAGGAATGAGGCATATTGTTATTAGAGTGTATATGCCTTCCCTAATTATTCACAGATTTCTTGGTAAGGACAGCCTAAAAGCATGGTATTGGAGGGACCAGCAGTTGGTGTAATGGCTATGTCACTGGACTCCCATGTAGTCGACCACAGTTGGAGTCTCAGACTCGATGGCTTAAACTCATGCCAGGTGCATGCGTGTGTGCCCAAGATCCCAAAAGGAGAATGGAGGAGACGGGATTGTGGTGTGGCCATCCCCCCAGGGGGGTAATTTCTTGCTTTTGCCCTAAGGGAAAAAAAAAGTATGGTATTGGAGATGAAGTCATAATAAAGAGAGAGAGAGCTGTCAGCAAACACTGGAACTACGTTATATGCAGAAAATTTCTGTCTACCACTGGTTTTTGCAGCATCCAGTCTCAGTCACTTTGTGCTAGGGAAGATTTCTTGCCTCTAATGGTCTCTGCAACACTTTTCAAGAGCTATTTGTTAATAGGAAAGACTTCTTTTTGTACTTGCCTGGTACTGCAACTGTCTCTTTTTACTTTTACCTCCTGCGTCTATGTTCCAAATTCTGCATTGTTTGATGAGACGTTTCTCTATTTCTCACTTTGAGGCAGAAAAAATAATTTCCCAAGTTAAAGTGGATCACCCTCTTGGGCAGAAAGTAGGACACCACGATCCTTTCTGTGTGGCATCATTAAACATCCAGTTTCCATTGTGACCCATCCAGCTTACAAATTTTCACTGTTTGTCTATTTCACAATGTTGTAGAATTTTTAGTAAAAACTCAGCAGAGAAAAAAAAAAATCAAAATATGATAACAGAAAACCAGGTAGACTTTCAAACTTTTTTGTCAAACAAAGACTATTTCTGGGCCAGCAGGTGGCATTGTGGTTAAAGTGCTGGACTCCCACACAGCCAACCAAGATTTGAGTCCCAAACTCAGTGGCTTGAAATTCATGCTAAGTGCATGTGCGTGCATGCTCAAAATCCCGAGAAGAGAATGGTGTAGAAACGGCAGTGTGGACAATCTCCTGCAGGGGATTTCTTACTTTCCTTCTCTGTCTCTCTCTGAAGAGCCCATGTTCCCTATTACAGAAACCTTAAATAAAAAAATAAAAAAAAAAAAAAAAAAAAGGGAGAGAGACTATACTACAGAAAAGGCATACATGGAATAAACTGATTAGTTGTTTCTCTAATATTCAACAGAATGTAAAAGTTATAGTCCAGATTTGCACGGTGATAACATGACAATCTGTAAGATAAAATAATTAACAGGGCTAATATATAAATCGCCTTCCAAGCCTAAGCTTTCTTCCTAACTGTCTGTATTGCTTATTTCCCTTCCATCCTCGGTTTCTGCCTTTCTCTCTTTCTCCCTCTTCTCTCGCTTCCACCATTTTCCTCACTATGTTCCTCCTTTATGGATTTTAATATCAAGTGCACTATTTTCCTACTTCAAAAGCTTTATTGATGTAAGTCATAGCATATTGAGAAAATACGAGGAAAATATTATAACCTCCATATCGGCCACGTGCATATCCACGCAAAACAGTTAACATACTCTAGAAAAGGGGCATTATCTTGATCTCTCCGAGTTAATATGCTATTCTCTAGTGAGAAACACATTTCTCAGCTGGCAGAGGCAAACAAATTATTTTGAATATTCATTTTAAATTAGGGCAATTACTATGATTAATGCTTATAAAACAAAATTTTGAGATTTTTTCCTCATGAATGAAGTTTAAATGTTTATATTATAACTTTGTGGTATTGTATTAATATGAAGTGGGAAAAGGAAACTAGGGAAGCATATAACAGCCAAACCTTAAGTCTGAACATCAAGAAAATTGCCTTTAAACATCATTACCTCACTACCATAAAATGTTCTAAATTGAAATGTAGAAAGTTTGTTGGAGAATTCCAATTGATATATGATCTCCTGAGGCTTAGATTCAATTTCCAGTAATTAGAACTATGTGAAAGAAGAAAAATCTCAGTTCCTTTCTGAAAATGCAGTTATAGATCAAGGTAATTAAAACTGTATCATTATATAATGAGAGCTAAGAATGAGACGATATGATACTTACAAATATAAAGGTAAGCAGGCATTTCTAAATAGAATTTATCTCCAATAAAAGTAGAATACATGAGTCTATAGTCCATTAGTTAAGAACTTTGTTTCTGGAGTCAGGATGTCTGACCTTAAATACATGTTTATCTGTGTGGTCTTTTGTAAATTACTAAACTTTTCTAAATCAATGATCTTCCAGTAAGGATTCCTGAATATGCACAAAGTTTTCAAGGACATGAAATAGGTGATTTAGGAAATTCCAGTTCCAGATCCTCGAATATGTGCTATTTTCTAAAACCACACTGCCTAAGAATATGCTTCTAGTTAAGGGGTCATGTGATATCTCTTTTCCCACCTCTTCTACCACAATTGTTTCTCTTCCATTTGATAAATTAAGAGAAAAGTCTCATTTAACTTAAAATCCTTTCATGACAATTGTGCTGGGACTTAAAAATCTCTGGGATGCCAGACAAATGAACAATTATAATTGTGTCAATGAAGTCCCTTTAAATAAGTTTCTATAAATCCATTCTAGGGTTTAGAGACTTAATATTTTTAATATTTATTTATTTAACTTTATTATCATTTAATTTGCTACAGGGTATGGATGCTCACCAGAGAGAGACAGAGAGAGAGAAAATGAGAAAGTCAGCCACCAGGTCCAGTACTTGAACCACGGCTAGCCATGTGGGAGTCCAGAACTCTAACCACCAAGCCACCTGCTGGCCCCAAGACTTATATTTTGACTAAGTCCAAATGCAACATTAGAAATGTACCATTTGAAGTTTGGTTGGAAATTCTGAAATAAAATCTATTATAGAATAGGAAGTTTAGGCAAAAACTAATTTTTACTTCTTAATTCTCTCTCTTCTGTTCTCTGATTTTTGTGAAAGCATATGATTTTTTTTTTTTTTTTTCTGAAAGAGAACTTCCTTAGAACAAAGCAAAGATCAAGTGTAAGAAACAATGATGGGTGGGGGGCGCTGATAGATGGCATGGTAGTTAAGGGTGCTGGACTCCCACATGGCTGACAGTGGTTCAAGTCCTGGACCTGGCGCCTTGCTTTCTCACTTTCCCTCTCTTTCTCTCTCTCATTCTATCCCTCTTTGGTCAAATCAATGAAAAAGGTAAATAAAATAATTCTTAAAAAGGAGAGAGAAACTGGTGGATGTGGTGTTTCAGTTCAAGTAGGTGATGACTTATAGCAAGGCTCTATATTATATACATTTCTGTTTCTCTATCTCTTTCTTTTTGTAAAGAAAAAAATATGTCAGAGCATGTGTGCACTCACCAGAGAGAAACAGAGAGTCAGGGAGAAGCAGAAAGCACCTCCAATGGCCATGGCCATGCTGCAGTCCCTTTCCTTACATTTCTCTGTCTTGTCTGGATTTGGGACACCCCCGTGTACCTACATGTTTTTCAAGCTACTGCAGCTGGGATTTGAACTGCACAGTCTACCATGTGGGATCCAGCTCCTTTACGAATAGGCTATGAAGCCAGTCCTGTATTTCTCTTTCATTTTTTCTTTCTCTCTCCAGTTATATATAAAAAAAAAACATATATACATCTTTCTGTTTCTATCCATATATATCTGACATTATTATATTATTATATGTAACTATATATTATTACATTATGTAATTAATTACATTTTGATTATTACGTTATTTATGAGATTATTTTCCTGTATATAGTATATGTGTCTTATGTATCTCTAAGATTATATATATATTTTTCCCAAACTAGATGAACACTTTGCTTCTTCCTGTGGCATATGAATTTTATGCTTATTTGTGTTTTTTAGCATTGAATATATGCATTATAGAAAGTATTTGCAAACTGTACATCTGATAAAGATGTACAGTGAATTATCATCTTCTCCCCCATTAGTTACAAAAAGACAAAAAAAAAATCCCGAAAACAAAAAAACAAAAACAAAAACAAAAAACAAAACAAGCCCACCTGGTGAAAACTCAGAGAAAGAACTCTTTAACACTGTTGGGATAAATAAAAATCAGTACTACCATTATGGAAATACTATGGATTTTTCTCAAAAAATAAAATAACACTGCCATATAATCTGATCCAGCAATGCCACGACTGGGTATATGTATCCAAAAAGATAGAAATCAGTATATTATAGAGATGTCTGCATTCCCGTTACTGCAGCACTGTTCACAAATGTCACTCTGGGAATTACCCTGTCAACAGATGAATCATGAATAAATAGCAAAATAGCTAAAAGAAAAGATTTTTCCCTTTATGATAGAGAAAGGAAGGGAGTAAGAAGGAAGAGAGAGAGAAGGATAGAAACAGGCATTTATGACAGGTCTCACAGAGTTACTTCCTGCCTCAACCTTCTAATTAAATAGGATTATAAGTACATGGAACCAGGGTGCCAGGTATACCAGGGGACAGAACTCAGGTCTTCAGTGACTTCTAGACTCCCAAGTAGTGGTGCTATCTATACACCACTGTGGCTGGGACAAGAAAGAATGTTACATATTCCCAACATAAAGTAACGATAAATATTGTAAATTATGGATATTCTAATTATTCCAAATTTATCATTATATATTTTATTCTTATATTGAAAAAAATCATAGTCCATGGAAATGTGTAATTATTATACATCAATAAAAATAAAAAGAAAATTTATAAAAAAGCAAAGTGAACCTTGCTTTGTCAGTGTTACTCCATGCTAAAAACTGAAAAGCTTTGTTTTTTGTTTTTTTTTTCCAGAATTTAAAATATATATATATATGCTTTGGAATACTTAGCATTTGCCAAACAGTAATTTTTATAATTTTTGTGCCATCTACATTGATAAATAACAATTAATATATCTATTTATTTCTTATTTTCTTCTGCTAAGGGCTTGGCCAATATGACCCTAATTTTAGTCTAGCTAAATGCATCCTCAGAACCCTTGTGAACAGAAATCTTAAAACTATCATTACCCATTGATGAATATTGGCATATAAATTGAAACTGATTTTCATCTTTGGTATTAAGTACATAGCATAGAGAAAAAATGACAAATGAAAAGTACAAATATAGCTGACAGAGTTATAGATGACACATAGTTTTAGGGTCGATCTGCATTAAAAGAATATGAATGGCAAATACTAAATCAGAAACTAGAAGAGCTACCTCATCTTTTAATTCCAGCTTTGCCACTTACCAGCTGTCAGTGCTGAGCCAAATCACTCTATTAGTCAGGATAACTGGTGTTAGTCGCTGCAATTAGCAATCCCAAAATTTAATAGTTCAACCCAGTAGAAGTTTTCTCTTATGCTGACTGTGACATAATCAAGTGGTTCATTCCAACTAGTGTCTCAGTTATCCAGTTTCTGTGCATTATGGGTGTGTTCATCTTAAAAGGTGGTCCATGCAGTATCACGGGAGAAATAAAGGATAATTACTTCAGTGAACCTGACCTGAAAGTTCGCCTTCTCTGCATTGACCAAAACTAGAGGAAAGGCCTAATCTAAATTTGTACAATGGGCTGAACAATCCAGTGTTCCTTTAAGTCCAAGAAAAAAAAAATGAAACAATATGTTGAACACATGGCATTGTCTCTGCTGCAGTAATTTATTTTCTTTGACCCTGATTCCTTACTTCTATACAAGTATTAGTAACACAGACATCTTAAACAATCGTTCTTATTAAATGGAATAATAAGCTTTTGAAAATATAGACTTATCACTATCTTAATGTATAAGGATGTAAGTTTTACAATTGGGCTTATTTCAATTATTTCTTTTCTCTGTTAAATACAATGAAAGTAGAGGGAAAAAAATCAGTCAAAGAGCAAAAGACTGATCAACAGAATACAGGAAAAGGACTGTTTGATTACATTTAACTGCTAACAACTGTTTCCACTTAGAAATCACTTTTGGTCCTTTTGAAATAAATGCATGAGATTAATTTGTAATCAGTAACTTCCATTCATAAACTAAGATTAACTAATTTTAAAAGATAGTTTTCTATCTAGAATAGATAGAAATCAATTTTTGAAATATCATTGGCTTTATTAATTGTATAATCACAGCTCATCTTGATAGTAAAAAAGAAATATTTCTGTAAGGCGCAGCCTAGATTAAATTATCACAAATTAAATAATAACATATTTGTTAAGATGCAAATTAATAAGGTTTTATTGACATTTCCTAATATAAATGTTATTTTATTTGTTTCTCATTGGAGAAGTGTAGAAAAAACAAATAGAATAAGTAGAAATTTATTACATTTCCATGTTACTAAACAAAAGTGTGAGAAGAGTCTTTTGAACTGTCTAGAATTTCATGGTAATCTTATATATGGGAACCAAGTAATAAATTACTCATATTATAAAAGTAACATTGCTTCAAGCAAAAGTCACTAAATAACGATAACAAAATACTGCTAATCCTTATTTGTTGTAGTATGTATTTATCCTATTTGAAAAAATTTAATATTTATCATAGTAAAAATACTATCTCACAAAACGATATTTTCTACTCTATTATTAATCTGTTCATAAAGTCATAGAGCACATTCCACTTTCAGGTCTTTGTTTTTGTGCTTAAAACATTATATTTAATATTCACATTTATGTTCATGTATCATTGCCACAGAAAATGTAGCATAATTGTTAAATGGTATTATTAGACCCTTGAAGGCCAACCAGTGGCATAGATGTTAAGGCAGCTGGATCTCACACAGACTACTGCACAATTTAAATGCCAGGCCTGGTAGTTTGAAAAACATGGTGAGTGTGTGTACATGCATGCTCAAGATCCTAAAATGAGAAATGAAGGAGAAGGGATTGTGGCATGACCATCCTCCATGAGGGGTGCTTTCTTACTTTCCCTCCCTTTCTCTCTCTCTCCAGCTAGTGCATGTGCCTCTAGTAAATTAAAAGAAGGGAAAAAAAGGAGTAATTTATGTAAGATTTTGACCTTGTGTACAAAATAGAGTTCATTATTAATATAACATTATATTCTCATTAAAATAACAGTCTGTTCTCTAACTGCTAATCAATTGTTAGGCATAAACATAGATTTAACTCTCTCTCTCTCTCTCTCCCTCTCTCTCTCTCTCTCTCTCTCTCTCTTTCTCTCTCTCTCTCTCTCTCTCTCTCTCTCTCTCTCTATATATATATATATATATATATATATAATACACACATACATATATATGTGTATATACATATAAATATTTAAAATGAGTTTCACTACCTACTGTATTATTTATGTAAGCTAAATTAGACTAGTATCTCATAATATCTAGAAAAATCTTCAATATTTAGTAGTTATTACAGTAGTTAATACTTCTTAACTTGATGTGAGTATATTTCATGTTATGGAAAGTTTTTTAATGTGCTATTTAGTAGTAATTCCCCAACCTAATTTTTTTAATGAAGACTTCTCTAAAGATAAATTTTAAAATTCTGATATGTAAAACTAGAAGTTTTGAGATTGCACATCTAAATCTGATGCCATGGCCATTTTTGAATGAATTTTTTTGGAGGGGTACTACTGGATAGGAAAACTATAAGATCCATTTACAAGGAAGTTCCTTTCTATACTTCTGACCACTGGTCAAATTTTAGATTCCATAATGAATGCTCATTATAAAATTTTTTAAAGTATAAAACCAGAAGGGCCAGCAGGTGGAGTATTTGTTAAGGCACTGGATTCACATGTCCGACTCCATGTTTCGAGTCCCAAACCCAGTTGCCTGAAAAACACACCAGACTTGTATGTATGCATGCCCGAACTCCCAAGAGAAGAATGGAGGAGAAGGTATTGCCAAATGGCCATCACCCTTCAGGGGTGACTTCTCACTTTCTCTGTCTCTCTGTTTCTGTTGCTTTCTGGTGAACACACATGCCTTATGGCAAACCAAACAAACAAAACAACTAAAAAACAAAATCATAGGAAGACCTTATAAATTAAAATAATACAAAATCCTTAATATAAGGATCTTTTAATAAGTTGTATGCCTTTTTTTGTTGTTCTATAGATATATATAATTTCCTTTTAAAAAATTTTTATTGTTATTCATACATTAAATCACTATACATCACTTGGATTGTGAAGAGAGTTCACCCAGCATGATATACACCTCAGATCAGCCCAGTTGAGACCACCATGCACATCCTTGTCAACAGATAATAAACCTTATCTGTGTCCCACAAGTGTCTTACCTCTCCATTTTCCCCCCAAATTTCCTATACTCTTCCCCTCTCACACTCATCTTTCCACTTTGTCTCCAGTGCCCATTACAGTCTTTAATACTTTTATGTTTTCGAATTTATCAGTTTCTACCATAGAGTGCAGACAGTCAGTACATGTTAAATGGAGACACACAGTGTCTCTTTCATAGCCTGACTTGCTTCACTCAGCAACAAGTCTTCCATATTCATGCACTTTCTATCAAATTCTAAGGCCTTGTTGTTTTTTTTATGGCTGAATAGTATTCCATGGAGTATATTTGCCACAGTTTTTCAATCCATTCATCAGTTTGTGGACATTTGAGTTGGTTCCATGTCTTAGCAATTGTGAATAAGGCTGCAATGAATATAGATGTGTAAGTGCTTTTCCGACTGAGTGCATTCCTGTCCTTTGGGTAGATACCCAAGAGTAGAATTGTTGGATCATATGATAGTTCTATTTGAAAGTCTTTGAGGAACCTCCATATCATTCTCCACAGTGACTGGAGCAATTTACCTTCCCACCAACAGTGTAGGAGTGTTTCCCTTTCACCACATCCCCTCCAGCACTTATCATTATTTGTTTTTTTTTTAATCTTCGTCATTCTAACTGGGGTTAGGTGGTATCTCATTATGGTTTTGATCTGCATCTCCCTTACAATGAAGGATGTTGAGCATTTTTCATGGATGCATATAATTTTCATAGGCAAGAAATATCTCAAGGAACATTAAATTTTAGATTCCAATAACTGTAATATGAAGCACTAATTTATGTAATACTAGTTGGGTTCAGGTAGTGGTAATGCAACTGAAGCAACTTAAGAAAGATCCTAGATTCATGTCCTAGGAGCTCTCTGAGCTCACCAGGCATTCATGCATGTCTATGATCCAGACAGTCGAGACTAGACATGTATAGCGACATGAAGACTCTACTGAGGATGTCTCTCTCTGTCTGTTTCTTTCTCTCTGTCTCTCTGTTTTCTACCCCCTGGCTCATTTGCTCTCACTCTCCCTCTCTCTCATAAAGAAAGATAAAGAGAACTAAACTTAAAAGTTGACTGGATGCTTTCTTTACACAATTTTATATTAGAAGGCACTATTTTAGAATTATTAAGTTGCAGATATATTACGATCCAATCACCCTGGACATTGGAAGTGTAATTTTATTGTATGTAGGAGAACAGGAAAGCATTGTTAGCATTTCCTGACAATAAAAAACTTGTTTGATTTCATCTTTTATCAGTTGAGTCACGTGTTGCTGAAAGCCTATGTTGAAAGTCAGAGAAATTTTTCTGTCAAATTGATTTTGATCCCTAATAATAAAGCTACATTATGTACAAATCTATAACACCAGTCATATATTGCTTAGAAATGTCTTCTATCTACTAAACAAAATTAGGAAATTTCTCCTTTCAGTTCTAATTCTTGTCTGGTGATAGTAATTCACTTGCAGGTATTTCTATTAATAAAGGTACTACAGCTCCATCTATTTACAGGGAACTTTCTTTCTTAGGTCACTAAAAGCACTTTATTATTGATTTGCTAGGGCATATTAAATAACTACTCATATTCACTCTCCATCTTTTTCACCTTTCCCTAAAAGGCTTAGTTTAAATCATCACTGAGGTATCCTTATTCTCTAGCTTTTCTGTGGGTTCTTTTATTTGACTGGATATGAGAAGCAAGAAGGAAAGTAATCCTAATGAAGTAACACTGCATTGGTCCTCACACCCTCTATCTGATGAGTTTCCATCTTTCTGAATTTCCTCTCTTTCTGGCTTCCAGTAATTACTCTAGTACCTTGACTCTCAGGCTTAGGAGTGACAAGAGTTTCCCCCAGACCACTTACTGGCCCTTGCATACTGCTCTAAACCTTGTGATTTTCTTATACTCTGTTCTTATCTCAGTGTCCATTTCTTTAACTGCTCTGCAAATATATCCATTTGGTTGTGTCATCTACTTTTTCTGAGACCTTTATACAATTGAGATGAAGTAACTCACAAAATGGGATTCTGGAAGTAGTTTGCTCATATAGTTGTCAAGTACACAAATGATATCCTTTCAGGAAGAATTAGGATTCAGATAATCCCTGGAAGGGAAAGGCATCACATTGATCCTAGCTGTCAATGCTGGATTCATACAATGTAGCGCTGGTAAGAGTACCGCATTGAGAGATCTCATGATTATGGTGTTTAGCAATGGTAATGGCCATTGAAAAGTTAATGGGGTCAACCGACTTCACCTGCTAACCCTAGAGAGTATCAACAGAGGAAAGAACCAACTGAACCCTGAATTGTCCATCAGAAAACCTAAGTTGACAATCAAAAAGTTAGCTGGTATCTTAAAATGAGCCTCTCATTCAGTATAATTACAAAGCACAAATGGCTAAGCAACAAGTCCAGGATCTGACTATGAGACTTACAGGTTTGTAGTAGTACATAATTGCTCACACCAATCAAGACTCTTAAGATAATGACACTAGCCAATGAAATAGTAAAACATGATTAATTTGGATAGACATGGAAGAAATTGAGGATCAGCAGGTGACATGGTGGTTAAGGCGCTGACATTCCCACATGGCCAGCCATGGTTCTAGTTCCAGACCAGGTGGTTTCCTTTCTTACTTTCCCTCTCTCTTTCTGTGTCTCTCTCTGGTTAAATTAAAATAAATGAATGAATAAATAAAATTAAATAAGTAATTCCAGTGATCAGCAGATGACATAATGGTTAGGTCATTGAACTCCCACAAAGTGGTTTGAGTCCCAGACCCAGTGGCTTTCAACTCTCACCTGGCATGTGTAGTTGTGTGTGCACAAAACCTTGAGTGTAGAATGGAGGAGAAGAGATTATGGCATGGCCATCCCCTCTGGGAGGTAATTTCTTGATTTTTGTCTCTCTGTTTCTGTCTCTCCAGCAAGCACACATGCCCTAAAAAGGAGAAAGAAAGGAAAGAAAGAAAGAAAGAAAGAAAGAAAGAAAGAAAGAAAGAGAGAGAAAGAAGAAAGAAAAAAAAGAAAGAAAAAGAAAAGAAGGAAAAGAAGGAAGGAAGGAAGGAAGGAAGGAAGGAAGGAAGGAAAAAAGAAAGAAAGAAAGAAAGAAAGAAAGAAAGAAAGAAAGAAAAGGAAGGAAAAGGAAGGAAGGAAAGGAAGGAAGGAAGGAAGGAAGGAAGGAAAGAGAGAGAAGAAAGAGAGAGAGAGAGAGAAAAGAAAAAGAAAAAAAGAAGTTGAACATTTTGGACTCTCCCCAACCCCAGTCTTGGAATTCTCTCATCAATGGTGGCAGCCATTTCAGCGACTATAGCTGGGATAGTTATCTAATGAGCTGATGCCTGTGATTCCCAAGATCTACCTCACAACTGCTCATTATCTAACAGTCCATAATGAAAATATTAATATTAGGGTATTGGGCAAGTCATGATGTATTTTTCTATGCAAAAATGCATCATGACTTTCTTTAAGACCCAATAGATCTCAACTTAACTCTGATGGAGTACCATCTCTGAAAAGATATTCTTTACATCAAAAATAAAGACAAGCATTTCATTAATTGAAAATAGCAGAGATATAGATAATAAATGTAGGCATAAATTCTAAATGTGTAAGCCCAAGAAGGACAAAATACTAGCCTTTACTGAGCCAGATTTATTGGCCTGACTCTCATGTGAAATTCAGGAATTAATGTGTTAGCAGGAGCACCTCGGAGTAGTATTATCAATTTGCTGAGGTTCCTAATTGAAGCCTACAGTCAATGAGGATGAAATTCTGAAATGTCAATGCCACAGTCAGGAATAAGACTGAAAGCTAGGGAAATAGGCATATTAAAGTGTCTCTGTTCTGTGCACATACTTCAGTCACTCATTAACCAATCACCTGCACTCTGCTTTTACCAAGGTATTAAGAATTTATTGGTATATTGAGAAACAGTATCCTTGAAAAGCTCTATAGGGCTTAATGATTGTCTTCTATAGATAGATTAGGAAAATGAGAAATGATACAGGACATTGTTCCCATCTCAGTGGCTAGAACATTCAGGTTTAATTGTCGCATATTTTAATGAAATATATTCTCACATTTTACTTTTGTTACATTTTTGAAATTATTGTAAATGATACCTTTTTAGTGTAAGATTACTATCGGTTTCCTTTTTCATTTCTATTACTGATTTTCTGTTCCCTCTGTCTTTTATTATTATTTAGTTTATGCATGTGCTTATATAGGGTGCGTGCACTCGCCAAAGAGAGAGAGACAGAGAGACAGAAAGCGAGAAACGACCCCCCAGGGGGGATGGTCACGCCGAAATCCTTTCTCCTCCATTCTCCTCTCGGGATCTTGGGCATGCACGCACACACGCCCGGCGTGAGTTTTAAGCCACCAGGTCCAGGAAGCGAACCGCGGTCGACTACGTGGGAGTCCAGCGACATAGCCATTACGCTAACTGCTGGTCCCGGTTTTATTAGGTTCTTAAAACATATGTTGTTTTCTGTTTTAGTAATTTTTTTTTATTTCATAATTGTTTCCTTTTATTTTCTTGAACTGCCATTTGTTGTAATTTTTTAAAAAATATTTAGGTCGAAGTTCAGGTAATTAATTTTTAGTCATTTTCCTTTTCTGATATAAAACAGTAAAATTGTTCTATCATTGAGCTGTACTCCAATATTTGATGTTGTGTTTGTTGTTTGTCAAAAATACTTGTTTGCTCGTTTTGTAAGATAAATAATAATGTGATTGAATGTATGGAAGGAAATGAGAGAAAAAAAATAAATTAATACATTTAGAATATCAAAAAAAATTCAACAAAGATAAAAAAAATACTTGTTTGCTTTTGTTAAGATTCTTTCCTTGACTCACTCTTAATTTTGTAAGTTTATTTCTAAATTTTCAAATATTTTGGGAATTTTGAGTAATCTTTTTTTACTGATTTCCAGCTTGCTAATATTGCATTTCAGTTTTCATTTGAACTGGAAGCAGAATATAAAGTCAATGAGAAAAGAAAAGTATGCAAACCAAATGGTTGGCTATTTGGATGTCAATAAAATTTTGGTAAAATTTAGGTTGCGTAGAAAAGCCAAGACACTGTTTTTTTATTTTAAAAATTTCATGTGAATTTACTGTAATTAATGACTGTTCTATATGTGATGTCAATAAAGTTTTCATAAAATTTAGGTTGCGTAGTGAAAAGACTGTTCTATATGTGAAATAAAATTTTCACTGAAAAGCCAAAACACTTTTTTATTTTAAAAATGTGAATTTGTGGTAATTAATGACTGTTCTACATATAACCCTACTATAGTAAAATAAACATAGTGGGAAAATATAAAGACAATTGTTTTCATTTATTTTTGTCAGATTTTGCCGTCGGATATATACATTCCCTTACTAAGGACAGAGAGAGAGACAGAGAGTGAGAGAGGAAGTGAGAAAGCACTCTCCACAGGGCGTAGTCATGCCGCACCTCCTTCTCTTCTATTTCTCCCTCCTCTCTGGATTTTGGGCACGCACACACATTTACAAGACATATTTTTCAAGCCATCAATCAGGGACTTGGAACCATGCAATTGGCCATTGAGATTCAGCTACCCTAACCAACACATCGAGGGCTGGCCCAAAAAGGTATTCTTAAAAACAAGTTCTGGGTTTTGTTTTCTAAAAAGCTTTGAAAGAAATAGGCTTTAGAAGAAAAAGACTTCTTAATGTTTTCAGGTACTGGTATTCATAACCTGAGTCATTAGCTCATTTGGCTAATATTTATCATCTACTATGTGCCATTCATTATATTATGTACTAATCAAATAACTTTGATCAAGAGATCTAGAGTCTATTTCCTCATAGTCTAGCAGGTATTGAAACTGATTTAAAAATACTTCAGAACATATTGGGTCCTGCAGATGGAATAATAGTTATGTCACGGGACTCCCACGCAGTTGACCATTGTTCAAGTCCTGAACCTGGCTTAAAACTCATGCTAGGCATGTGCACATGTGTACCCAAGATTCCAAGAGGAGAATGGAAGAGAGGAGACTTCAGCATGGTCATCCCCTTTTGGGGGTTATTTCTTGCTTCTCTCTGTCTCTCCATTTCTCCAGCAAGCGCACTTACCCTATCGCAAAAATCTCTCTAAAAAACAGAAAATATTTTATTTGGAGTCTTAGTGGCAAATATTCTTTTTTTAAAAAAAAGAATCATTTATTTATTTTATTTGTAATTATTACTTTTTTTTTTTTAATTTGAGCAGAGAGACAGAGAGGGAAAGGGAAAGTGAGAGAGCAAACCACCAGTTCCAGTACTAGAACCATGGTAGCCATGTGGGAGTCCAGAATCTCAATCACCATGCTACCTACTGCCCCCAGTGGGCAAATAGTCTAAGACTTTCCTAGGAAAAAAAAAATATAGTATGATACCATACTCTTTTCTATTAAGAAACTCAAATTTTATAATAATTTTCTACAGTGTGGGGACCAGCAGTTAGCGTAATGGCTATGTCGCTGGACTCCCACATAGTCGACCACGGTTCGAGTCCCGGACCCGGCGACTTAAACTCACGCCGGGCGCGAGTGCGTGCGTGCCCAAGATCCCGAGAGGAGAATGGAGGAGAAGGGATTGCGGCATGGCCATCCCCCCTGGGGGGTGATTTCCTGCTTTCTATCTCTCTGTCTCTCTTTGTCTGTCTGGCGAGCGCACGCGCCCTATAGCATAAACCTCTCCAAAAAAAGAAGAAAAAAAAATTGTCTACAGTGTGGAAAGAAGAATTCCCAGTAACAAATAATTATTATTTTCAATTATTAAATAATATTTATGCAACACAGAATTTGGACTTTCAAAATATATTACTTTAAATATTCTGAAATTAATACTACTAAAATATATGTTGCAAACAGGTTTGTATCATTGAAGTAGAAGCTGAACATTTTATGAGACAATTCAAGAATTTACATATTTTCTTCCATTTTTGAATAATGCCTTATAAAATTCACTAGAATTGCACATCAGGCCTGCTTTTATTAAAATTTGCCAACTTTTCTCTCTATTTTTTGACAAGGGGAAGTAATCTAGCGTAATTAATATCAATAGGTATTAATACATCAACATAAAAATAACAGTTGGAAAGTGTTTGGGCTGCCAATTTAAATGAAGAAAAGCATATAAATCATATAAGAATCCATTTTTTCCATATTCTTATAAAGTAAACCTGGAGAAAACTAAATAGAAAAAATGACTTAAGGAAAGAAAATAAAAGTATAGTTGAGCTTCTTTATTACAAACTCCCTTGCTCACTAAAAGTTGATTTGTAACTCCAAAATGAATACTCACACTGCTTTCACGGTCATTTGAAGACATGCACAGGAAGATCGAAAAACTGAGTCACCTTCTTAGCATGTCATGTTGTGACCTGAGTTCGACAAGGCAGAGCTCTACCTTCTTGTCACAAGCAACTATTTTGCAGAATACTGGCATGTGTCGTTTGTTCTTTTTTTTTTTTCCCCTTTTTTTTTTTTTTTTTTTTTTTTTTGTAGAGGGTGTGTGTGCTTACTAGACTGAGACAGAGGGAGAGAGGGAGAAACAGCACTTCCATGGAGGATGGTCATACTGCAATACCTCTTCTTCCATTTCTCCATTCTGGATTTTGGATATGCACACTTGTCCAGCGTTCCAGCGTGTTTGTCTAGTCACTAACTCTGACACTTGAACCGGGCACTTGGCCACGAGGAATAGCCACCTAATCATCATGCTACAGGCTGGTCCCTTATTTTCTTTTTTTACATTTTTTTGTTTGTGTTTTGTTGGAGATTTTCATGTTTAAAATGGTCCCCAAGCAGAATACAGAAATGCTCTGTAGTTTTCCTAGGCATGAGAAGGTTGTGATGTGCCTTATGGGGAAAATACATGAGTTAGATACATTTTATTAAGGCCTGAGTTATAGTCTTGTTGACTGTGAGTTCAAGGTTAATGAATCAACAATATATTGGGTTGTCTGAAAAATCATGATTTTTTTTCTACGCAAAAATATGTCATGACTTATCTGACGATCCAATATTTTTAATAAAGTGTTTTTAAACAGAAACACACATAAAACAAGTCTATGTATTGAGGGGTTGACAAAAATGTGACCAGAAGCTCCCAGAAAACAAACCCTGTATTTTCCCCCAGTGCAATGGTTCAGTGTTACCTAATTCAGTGTTTCTAGCAACTTAAAGAGTATAAAAAGCATCAGTAATGAATACTGGCTATACTTTTACAGAACAGAGAAAGGTATGTGCTTGATGTGCATCTGACAAATCTGCATGTGATGATACATAGGAGCACCCAGTTCTAGACAAAAACAAAGTTTTTGTTGGAATCAAAAGAAAGAAATGAAGCCAAATGTGGCTCAGAGACAGAGTGGGAAAAAAAAAAAAAAAAAAAAAAGGAAACAAACAAACAAAGAAAAACAACAAGAATTTATCTCCTGGGGACTCAGAGAAAGAGAAAAACAGAAGCTGAGGCGTCTAAATCTGTAAATAACTTTGGAAGCTAGTCCAAAGTTTCCTATTTCAACAAAGTTCACTAGATATTTTGAAAAGGGCATTGTACTCCCAAAGGATTCATCATTATTTTGCCCAGCAAGGTTTAAGATAGTGAAACTAGAGATATTTCTTTATGCCTAGAATAAATTTATTTTTTATTGGCCTGTTTACTGATTTCAGAAATAACAACTCACCTTATGGCTATCTGTAGTCACTATTTATTCAATGCATACATCATCAACTACAGGTTGTATACACTAGGTTCTCCATGAATATCCATTACATTTATGGATTAATGAAAAATTAATTATATACAACTGGAATTCAAGATGAGGACAGACATATGTGGCCAACAAGAAACTACTTTTTAAACTATAATACTACTTATCCTTTAAACTATTCATCAGAAAGCTCATTCCACGTGACCTG
Source organism: Tupaia tana (assembly GCA_026018925.1). Lineage (NCBI taxonomy): Eukaryota > Metazoa > Chordata > Mammalia > Scandentia > Tupaiidae > Tupaia > Tupaia tana. The sequence continues at coordinate 68,304,171 of JAKSZU010000008.1, forward strand.
CTATGAAGAGAAAATATCAATCAAAGGAATATCAATTTCTAAAAACATATCTAACTGCTTGTATATAAATTATAATATTTGCTGTGAAATATCAAATATTCATAGCAAAATTAATTAAGGACCGTTCTTGGATCCTCTCTAAACCATGTTAAAGACAAAATTAAATGGGTTAAGAAAAGCACAGTCATCTCCAGAATCATTTTGCTGTTCAATAATGCACTTTATTGCTTCAACATTTTCATCTTTTTAAAACAACGTACATCTTGACAAACAATTTGATTTGACTTGAGTCTACTCTAGCTGTGAAGAAATTATTCGATATGCCAATCATTACTTTCAAAAGGAGAACACAACTTGATGGGAAATTAAGGTAGGAATTTACTAAGAAATGGTTAATGAACGTCAGAGGCTAGCCTCTGTCTTTGGGTACAGATAGTAATGTAATATTTATTTATTCTAGATCAGAGGTTGACTAACTATAGCTCTTGAACCAAACCCAGTCTATAGTCTAAAGTTGAATATAAAGCTTTATTGCTTAATAAGTTGTTGCTATCTTGACTGCACAGCCTACAGAGCCTAAAGTATTTACTCTCTGGATATTCACAAAAAAGTTTGCCAATGTCTGATCTATACTATTATTTCATATCCAGAGTTAGTAAGATTATAAATATTCTGTTTTCTTTACTTATTCTTGCAGATAGGTTCAATATTTCTTAATATTGAGTAAAATGCATAAGATAAAATATCAAATTTGATTTCCATTGAATGGCTTCCTTACATTTTTATAAATAGATTTTAGATCACTGTACAGTTCTATTTTTGCTTTACTCATTTTTCCCATATTAAGTGGTATTGTTTTATTAACCAAATACTTCTGACACAGAAATAAAGGTTCGAAAAAATCGACAATATTGTATAACATAAATAACTTATAATAAAATTATATGATTTCAGTCATTTTGTTTTGCTGTTTTCCTTTTTTCATGGATAGACCTAACAGCTGATTTTGAAAAGTTAAAAATAATAGTGTAAATGTTTGTCTCTGAACTCAACTTATTGCCCATCATGTATTTAGTTTTGTTTGTTGTTTCAATTTGTAATCTTTCATATATTTTAATAAGGTAATACCTACATTATTCAAATTAATTTGAAAGTAGCTATTGTTCTCATTTTCCTGGAGCATTATTTCCTTTGAACATTTAAAGAATTATTATACTAAACATCAGGTTTTAGTGCATTAAGTTGCACTATCATTATCTGAAGAAATAATATTCTCTTTAGAAATAAATCAGTTAAACTAAGTTTAAATTCTTTCAAATAAGTAGATGAACAAAACAATGTTGCAACCTAATATTTAGTATTACATTTCATGAAAGATCATATTATAATGACACAAGAAAGACTAAAAGAAACTACAAGAGAAAGAATTTGTCAAGTTCTGAGTTAGCTCATAATCTTATTTTATTGGAGATGTGAATTCAAGAACTTGTTTATGTTTGATTGTCTAATCCCATCTTGTTGAAGTGAAATGAAAAATACACAAACAAACATAACATTTTCCCAAGTGCTGGGATGATCAAAGATATGTAATTGGATATCCAGTGAAACTTTTCCTGTTGTCTCATCTTTGCTGTTGAAGACTCAAAAAGAAAAACAGATAATAAAATTTTCCACATTCTCAGAAGGAGCTTCTAGACACATTGTCGTAGTATTTTAAAGTTTTTACTAAACCGTTTCTTCCTTCATTCCCATTACACCTTCTATCTTGAGTAAGAAAAAGGCTAAATTTTATTAGAAGAAGGAATTCATCTGGGTTTTTAATTATATGATTACTAAGAAACACAATGGCACTCTGTCCCAAACCCCCCCCCCCCCCCAGTTAAACTCCAGGAGAATCACGCACAAAGATTAGTAGTCCTGTTGAAGTGAAGGTTCACTTAAAGTGCCCAGATGGATGATTGCTGAACTGGAGAAAATTGTCCCAGGAGCCTAGAGTAGACTTGTGTCGGAGAGTTTAGGAAAGAGACTAGCAAGTATCTCCTTAGACGTTCAAAGCATATGTATGTGAGTGTAGAAACCGAAAACATTGTCTTATACAGATTTCCAGGTGGAGCAGACACAGACAGTGGAAACATAAGACAGAATTATTGGAAGTGTGATATGCATCCGAGTTTAGTGTGGTAGGATTTAAGTTTCACAGACAAAATCTAGGATACTCAATTACATTTCATTTTCAGGTAGAAAAAATGTGATCTTTAATGTAAACATTAAAAAGCCCCTATCAGCCTATTCATCCCAATTGTCTTCATAACTCGCAAATATGTTCTAAAAGAAATTCAGCATGAGTTCTAAAAGAAATTCAGCGTGAGCACGCCTAACAGCATTCCAAACGTTTACTCATTTTTTGTTAAGGCCCTTTTCACCCCTTGAGAGCCAGCAATTCAGGAAAGAAAAGTAGAAAGAGTGAAATGACAGCTTATTCCACATACAATGCAAGTCAGGCTAATTGGCAGGTAGGAGAATGTAAGAACAAATCTTTCAATTGAATGTGAAATGAATTTATTTAACTTGTACTAATACCTAAAAGCAGCCAGAAAATGTTCCATGTCTACTCAGACACACTCAAGCTTCAGAAAAAGAAAAACGAAAGTGGGATAGAAGACAATAGTTAATAAGAAAAATAAAAATCAGTTGATATTCCATAACTATCATTCAGATCCCTCAATAATCTGAATAGACGTGAAATGAAAATTTTTCAAACGTGCTCTTCTAAATTCCAGATATGTCAAGACTGAAAAAAAAAAAAATACTTATTAGTAACCAACCAACGTTTCCTCTGAAACATGGCTTTCTTACTTTCTTTTTTTTTTTTAATCCTATTGAATCTGAAACAGCCATGTGTCTTCTATATAACTGAATTCCAGCCAGGAATAGGTAAAATTCAGAACTAGACCGAAGTTTGCCTCATATTTTCTGGTAAAGATTGATCCCAGGGGCCAAAATCTCTAGTATGAGACCTGATTGTAGGGGAAAATAAAAGGAAAAAGAAAAAGAGGAAGGGGAGTTGTGAAAATTGGCAATAAAGGTTTTTACAAATCAAAATTACTAATAAAAGACCACAGTTATTTTGACATCATTGGCTTACAGCATATAAAATTCCCCTGGGCTATGTCTAAAATGTTTTAAATCTCATACTAGGTTTAGTAAAACTTAACAGAGAGTACTTACATTTTTTAAAGTATCATAAATATTCTTCTACGAACTGTTTCAATGTGTAAAAATAACATGATCCATAGATAACTATGCCTGTTGTTTTTCTTTATAAAGAACTCATCTCTCAAATAATTTTCATTTCTTAAACTCATCTCTTACTTTCCAAGTTTTTAAGTAGATAGACAGAAAACAATAGTGAAAAGAACAATAGTTAAGCAATTATATCATCAGGATAACTAATTTATCACTGACGTGGAAAGATACTTGCATTTACTTAAATGTAAAATAGATGTTCAGAAATGTCTTTATGTTGATAAATGCATTATCATTTCCAAAAAATTAATGTGCTGTTGGAACTGCAATTAGAAGAAAAGAAACAAATAACAAAAAGAATATAGATCAGCTTTTACTTTATTATAGTCTTACTGTTGTAAGACTTTATTAGAAAAGAAGTCATGTTTCTAAGCAATTTTCATTAGAATTATCATGTCTCTTTAAAAATGATCTATTTTAATAAATTGAATTTTCAGTTACTAAAAAAAGAGCATACAAAACAAGTGGTCAATGATTATCAGATAAAGTCTTTTCTACTCAAAGTAACTTAAGAAAGTGGTATACACATCAAAAGTATATAGTTTGTCAATTGGGAATTTGATTTACTAACTTTATTGTCTTTATGAAAAAAGAGTGACAAAAAAGTGGACTGACTTTTCCTAACCTCCTGCTTCCCATAATTCTAGGCTCATTCACATTATTCAGAATTTGGTTGAATACCAGACCAAAGCAAGAATACTATTTCAGGCCTGGTTGAAAGCATGGATCTTAGAGATAAGTAACCTGGGTTGGTATTTGGCCCTTTCACCTACCAGTAATGTGCTACTCAACAAGTGATTTAAATTTCTGCATCTCATTTTCTCAATGGAATAAGGAAAGCAGTCATTCTGACATTATAGGGGTTTTGTAAGTAGTAAATTAATAACATGTAATGTAAGGTCTTCAAAAAGTTCATGAAAAATGCATATTATAAAAAATCATTGTATAAGATTTGTAATTATTTGCACCAAAATGAACTAATTTTTTATTAAGAAACATATATATACATATACATATGTATGAAAGTAGAAATGGAATATTATTGATGATAACATGCATGATTAAGCCACTATGCAGTTTATTCTAGATGGGAAAACACATTTAGTATGTTGTGATGATGCTCAGGGAATGAATGTTAAGTAATTAAAAAAAAGTTGCAGGAGAAAAAAAAAAAAACAGTAAAACTGTTCATATCGAAATTTAAAAAAAATGCATATTTGATGACTGCAGTAAGCTATATAGCCCCAGCTGGGTACTACTTTATAATATGTTCATTCTACTCACTGAGGTTTATGCCTAAAGTCAGACTTGGGTTCATGTATAGGTATATATAAGCTGTGCTAGCTATTGGATATATTTAGACTAATTAAGTTCATTAGCCAATCAATTAAATGGAGGGGGGGGGGAAGGCATAGAAAGCAACCATGGATACCAGAGACAATGTAGGAGGAGGGTGGGACAGGGCAGAGGGTGAGGGATAGGGAATCAAGGATGGCAAAACAAAGTATACAAGACATAAGAATTGGAAAATTATTTGCTGAAAACATGTATGTTGATATGCTTGATTGAGCCAATACACAGTGTATTTTGGATGGAAAATTCATTTGCATGCTGTAATGATGTATAGTGAATTAATGTAAAAAATAAATAAATTTAAAGAGAAAAAAAGAATTATTTATTTAATTTTATTTATTATTATCATTTAATTTGCTATACGGTACATGTCCTTATTATCATTTAATTTGCTATACGATACATGTCCTCACCAGACAGACACAGAGAGGGAAATCAGAAAGCATGCGGCCAGGTCCAGAATTCGAACTATGGCCAGCCATGTGGGAGACTAGTGACTTAACCACCATGCCACCTGCTGAGCTCCCACAAACTCAACATTTAACTCTGTTTTTCTAAGGACAATTTGGAATCTCCTCATACAAAAAACACCTAAAAGAGCCTATGGGATAGTAAACTGAATATTTATTAGTGCATCTTACCTTTGATACTTAACATACCTCTGTATATTTCTCTTTCTCTGCTCATATTGAATTAGTTTTGACATTACCACCTTTTTAAAAAGTTTTAAGAGGTTTTTCCCTTAGGGCACATGCACTTGCCAGAGGGAGAGAAAAGATATTGAGAGGAAAGTGAGAAATCACCCCCAAGGGGGATTGGTGACACTGCAATTCTTTCTCCTCCATTCTCCTCCCAGGATCTTGGGCATAGATGCACACACATCCAGGGTAGTTTTCATGCCACCAGGTTCAGGACTCAAAGCGTGGTTAGTCATGTGGGAGTTCAGCAATGTAACCACTATACTATCTGCTGACTCCAATATTATAACTATTTTAAATGTCCAACTTAGTAGCATTAATTACATTCATGATCTTGTGCTATCATTATCACAATAGAATGTAAAAATTCCATTATGCCCAACAGAAATTGTAAACATTAAATAACAATTTCTCATTCCTCTCTTCTACCATCCCCTGGTAACTTTTATTTAATCTACTTTCATTTTCTATAAATTTGCCTATTCTAGATATTTCAAATAAGTGGAATCATGTAATATTAATATTTTTCCTCTTCTGTCTAACTTGTTTTGCTTAGCACAATGATTTCAAAGTTCATCCATATTGTGGCAAGAATGAGGATTTCATTCCTTTTTAAGGCTGAAAACTGCTCAACTCTCCTTATCGTAAGGGAAATGCGAATCACAACCACAATTAGATACCACCTAACCCCAGTCAGAATGGATAACATTAAAAAAAAAAATCATAAATGCTGGAGAGGCTACGGTGAAAAGGGAACGCTGCTATACTATTGATGGGAATGTAAATTAGTGCTGTCATGTGGAGAACAACATGGAGTTTCCTCAAAAACCTACAAATCAAACTACCATATAATCCAGCAGTTCCACTCCTGAGTATCTACCCAATGGATAGGAATACCCTCAGTCAGAAAAACACTTGCACATCCATGTTTATTGCAGAATTATCCATAATTGCTATTATATGGAATCAACCCAAATATCCAAGAACAGAAGAATGGATTGAAAATGTATTGCACATATATACTACTCAGCCATAAGAAAATAAGGACACCCTGGCATTTGATAGAAAGTGGATAAATATGGGAGATTTAATGTTCAGTGAAGCAAGCTGGACTATGAAAGAGAGTCATTGTATATCCCCCAGTTAATATATACTGAAGGTCTGCACAATTGCAGAACCTGAAAGACTAGAAGGTATAAGAGCATGGAGAGCAACTGTAGATACTAGAGACAGTGTGGGAGGAGGGTGGTTAATGGACAGTGGGAGGGAGGGAATCAAGAAAAAAAGTACAAAACACATAGTGGACATAAAAGTGGAAAATTATCTGTTGTTGATAATGTGTATGATAATGTCTTTAACTGGATTCATATACGGTGTATTCATGCTGGGAAAGTTCATTTTGTATGCTGTGAAGATGTACTGTGATTAAATGTAAAAAATAATAATAAAAAAATAATGACCACCTTTTCTCTTTTGTTCTTCCTCCTTTCTAATTGTTTAAGACTTTCAAATTCCAGGGACTCAAATGCCTAGGAGAATGAGAGTCATCTCCCATATACCCAGAGCTAATCCTTTAATCCCTATAGTCATTAAAGTTCTAGACATTATAAATAGGATGGTCAAAGAAAACAAAATACATCAGCATTAAATTGAAAACCAATGCTAAGTTCTGATTAAGCAAACAGAATATTTTAGAAAATCTGAATTCTCAAAGAATGGCTATCGCTTTAATAATGAGAAGAAGGTAAAACATTTAATGCTAAGAAAAATTATCCAAATTTGGAAATAAAGCCAAAAGGGGTCTGCATGTCCTTTCAAAATCATGCTGTAATATTGTCTACTAGGTCTATGTAAGGATTATCTATCTAGGTTTATGTGCCATTGTCTGACTTGTTTATAATTAATGAGTCTCTGAGCCTATGGTTACAACTTAATTGTAGGTCTGTGTCATGTAGAGGTGTAAATTTTTTCTGTCTGATAGAAAAAATAGACTGAAACATTATCACTTCATTGTCTTTCTGAATATTAAGCAGTTGAGATATAATTAAGCCATATTAATTCAATCTCTCTTTTTTTTTTTTTTTCTGAGACTATAAATATACACGAATAGCTTGGTGGTATGTCAAGTTGATTAGCATACATTCCCCAGAATTGCCTTTCTGGTATGTTTCCTGGTACGGTTTTACTTTCTAAACAAGGAAGACGTCTGATTTTTATTTTTCTTTTTGGTGATGCAAGAAGAGCAAATTTTCACTAACCACTTTTTCCACATTACACAGGGTGGGTATTTAATATCCAAGTGGGTGGCTCCCTCAAAAGGGCTATGAGACATTCATCATGAGATTCAGAGGATGGAAGGGAAGCAGTAGTCATTTTGTAGCATGCACATATGTTTTTCAAGTACATCATTAAACACTGATCTATTTGGTCATCAGAAAAGTCATGATGTATTTTTCTGTTTTTCTGCGCAAAAATGCATTGTGACTTTTTCAGCGACCCAATAGGTGCTACTAGGAAGGGGTGTTGCAGATATAAATAAAGTTTCTAATCAATTAAGTTTAACTTAAAGAAATTACTCTGAGTAGGTTTGACTGAGTATGAAGAGTTTAAACCTGTCCTGAAGACATAGAGTTCTTTTTGCTTCCAGTCTGATCCAAATTCTTTCCTGACAGCCCATAAACAAACTTTAGCCTATATTCATGAGGGTTTCCGCATGCTTATAATCTTCTCAACTCTCTGACCTATAGAACTTCACATTAGTTTAGCCATCCCTCACAATTTGTAAGCCAGTTCCTTGAAATAAACAAACAATTAAATTTATGTTCAACATGTGTGAATAATCATATATTTGATTGATTCTGGTTACCTAATTGAGTACTTGACTGAGAAGCCCCATTAATAAGTTAAATAAACCTTTAACAAGGTTATTCAATATATGTGTCGTTGTTTTCAAACGTTGAAAGGCCTTTACTTAGACAAGATAAACAGTGAATATCAGCAATAACTCCTTTGTGCTCTGCTAAACGTACTTACCTCTTAATATGGTAAGAAGCCCAATATTGTGTCCGTGTGAAACAATTTTCTTTCCCTTTACTCGAGTCATTAACATCAAGTTTTAATTGTGGTACTATTAAGAAATTATTATTTTATTATTATTATTTAGAAACCAACCTCACTAATTTTTGATGTAGTATATGGAACCCAGTTCCATTTGGAGCCACTTTGCAAGACTATTGCAAAGAAGATACTCTGGAGCTAGAACACTCACTGACAGCCACTTATCTTGCTTATCACTTATTCAAACTGATTGCTCTTGCCAGGTATAACAGAGATGAGGGAAAAAAAAAAGTACAAATAACACGTGACCAGGTAGAATCTCTTCTGGTCAAATATTGCATTCTATCAGTCAGTTGAAATCAACAAGATGGAATGGCAGTTAAGAAGCAACTCAGGGAAAGGCCAACTATTTATATTAAGTATTTCTGTCAATTGAGTCAAAAACATGACTCATGATGGCTTTTGGCAGCTGGAAGGACAGAAAGATTGTTATTTTTTCCAAATGAGCCCTCAGAGAGTTGCATCTGGTGAGCAAATATCCTTTTAAAATAGCCCTTGAGATTAGAAAAAGATGGGTTAAGAGAAGGATGATAATTAAAAATTGTAAGAAATGAAAGTATGAAAAAGGAAAAAAAATGACTCAGATGAAAAAAGGAAATATGACAAGGAATAGATTCTCTTTCAAATCATTGCCTTACACCGCCAGACAGTCTGTGGGATTTTCTGTTGGTGACTCAACAGTGGCATGATTAGCTGTGGCTCAGATACGGACACGGCTTTGAAGCCAACTAGGGCCCTTCACTAGACAGGGAGGGTGCGATGAGGAGAGTTGGCAGACCTCTGCTCCTTGTGACTGAAAAAGGAAGGGCGTAGTCTGTTTGCACTTATCCTACATTTCATCAGTTCCACTTGTGATGTTTTCATTCACTTAAAAAAAATGATGAAGTGATCCCCAAAGGGTGTGTTTTACTTTCTCAACAATAAAGACGTCTGTTTTTTTCTTTTTCTTTTTGGTGATGCTAGAAGAGCAAATTTTCACCAACCACTTTTTCCACATTACACAGGGAGGGTATTCAATATCCTAGTGGGTGGCTCCTTCCAGAGGACCGATTTTGGAAACCCCCACCTAGGAAAACACTTCGGATTTATATGCTTCTTTTCTTGCAATGATCTCAAGTGATTGCCAAACCAAATATGAGAGCCCTGATGACATTTCGAGGTGGTAGCAGACAAGAGCTGCTGACATCCGTTGGCCAGTAAAAAAACAGTGGCCAAAATAAGGGTATCCTGAAACAGAAAATGACAATAGAAACAAGGCTCCTATGCCTTAAACTACTGCCTCTGAAACTTCCATAAACTTCTGTTCTAACATAGCATCAGTGTGATTCTGGACAAAATATTATCTTATTCCTTTATTCAAGTGCTGCCATCATTTACCTGATATGTCCGTGTATATAATAACTCTTACTACATGAGGTTCATGCGGTCAAAGTCAAAGGCAATTTTTATGAAGTATGTCATATAAATCTGAATACATACAATTTTATCATTTTAACTTTAAAAATCTTAAAACATCTTTATTTGAAATTAATATATTTGGTAACTTATAATCAGTTTGGGGAGTTAATTATACATAGAATTACAGGGATTTTTTTTTCACTGTAAATTGTACTTTCAGTATAATACACCATTTGGCTTTATTTTGCTAGTGGCTTATTGAAGTTTGCCATATGGAAGGGGTAAAATGGATTAGTAAATATACCTTTGGTGTTCTGAAAGAGCTATGCATCTTTAAAAATTAAATTATTCTTTATTCCCGAATAAAACTTTGTGCATTTTACTATACTGTCACTAGATTCATGTTGATTCTAAGTTTAAGAGTTTTTCCAGGAATAGATTAAATCAATTAGCATTGTCTTATCAGTCACTAAGTATATAAAACAAATATCGAGAATACTAAATGTATTTCTACTAAGTTCCAGAGTTTAGGTTTAAAATTTGCCTCTTGTGACCTAAAAACTATGTAATCAAATGAATTGCAGAGAATGCTCCTTTCTTATAGTATTAATAAACTCTTTGCCAATTTTAGTCTCTGTTCCAAATTTCAGAAAAATTCATATATACATATATATATGTGTGTGTGTGTGTGTGTGTGTGTGTGTGTGTATTTCAAATGCTGAATCCAGAATTGGAATTTGTTAAATAGTTCATATTTACTCTCCTGAATTTCAAAATGTACCCAGTGCCAAAAAGCCTCTGGGTGTATGTACAAAATTTGTAAAAATACATAAAAACCCGCTGAACCAAAACCACAGTGGAACTCATGATAACTTTCCAGACAGCATAATTCACCACTTAGTCACTTGGGAATGCCAATCTCAAAAGATAGATTTTACACCAGTCCAAGAAGATCAACAAAAATAAATGCTTCTTGGATTAGAAACAAATAGAAAGTCCAATTCTACTGGCCTTAAAAACAATCCTAATATTAACAATCATAACCATAAATTAACTGTCTATTTGAGTGTGCCAATATTTGGGAGATTCATTTGAAAAACAGTATGCCTTATTTAAATGATACAGAATAACCAAAAATATTAGAATCATGTGGTATTAACATTCTTTTATTTTCTTTCTTTGTTTAAAAGTTTTTTGGTATATGGTGTGTATGCTAGCCAGAGATAGGGAGAGAGAGAGTGAGAGAGAGAGAGAGAAAGCATTCCCCCAAGGAGGATGGCCCGACCGTAATCCTCTCTCCTCCATTCTCCTCTCAGGATTTTGAGCACACATGCACATGTACCCATGTGTTTTTCAAGCCACAATATCTGAGACTCAAATGGTGCAGTTGACTATGTGTTGGATCATCAGAAAAGTGATGATGCATTTTTGTATAGAAAAAAAAAAACTGAAAAATACATCATGAATTTCCTGACTCCCAAGAGAATCCAGCTGCCTTCACCATGCCACTGGATGGCTCTGTTTTTTATTTATTGTACATCAAACTCTATAATTTATTTATGGTTTCATAGTCAATGAATACACAGTCTATATTAAGTATATTTAGTTAAATTAAAAATACAGTACATTACTGATTCCCTCCTATCCTTCTGGTCTGATTTTAGGTAAGGACCAAGGAAGTCCCTTTCACTCTAGTTCTAGCATGCATCCTAACACTTTTTGCCATCTTCTTGCCTATTCTCCTAGTTCTGTCTGAGATATCTTTTGCCTGGGCAGCTATAACAGCCTCTTCTTGGGACTAGCAGTTAGCATAATGGCTATGTCTCTGGACTCCCATGTAGTCGACCGTGATTCGCATCCCGGACCCAGTGACTTAAAACTCACGCCGGGCGCATGTGCGTGCATGCCCAAGATCCCAAGAGGAGAATGGAGGAGAAGGGATTGCAGTGTGGCCATCCACCCTAGGGGTGATTTCTCGCTTTCTGTCTCTGTCTGTCTGGTGAGCACACGCTCCCTATAGCAAAAAAACTCTCAAAAAAAACAAAACAAAACAAAAAAAAACAGCCTCTTCTCCCTGTGTCCGCTCTTCTGTTTCTACTTCTCTGTGCTTCCCACTACGTCACTACAGTTTATCAGTTGATCTTCCTTAAGCAGTTTGGCTTATCTTTTTAAAAATAGTAATCAGATAATTTCATACCCTACCTTAAAATTTTCAGTGTTTTCTCATTACACTGAGAATTAAATACAGGTTCTACTAGAATCTATACAATATGTATATAGACCTGCCTATTTCTCTATTGTACATCTATATACAACCCATAATGAGGAGAGTATGATAATGAAATGTTGACATAATATGATTTGTCTGTTTTTTAGGCTTCAGTTTCTTCAAATGCACATAAACAAATCTAAGACATTGTATTGTGGATATGGATTTCAGGTGGCTTAGTGGAAAAGAGGAGCTATCTCATAGTAAGAAAGATAAAATAGAATATATTATTTCTAACACACTGCATGCATTTTACCCACTATATTATTCTTTGCCTTTCCTCTGCAAAAAACAAACAAACAAACAAACAAACAAACCCAAAAAACAGAATTTTCCAAAAAATCATACTTATAAAAGTCTATTCTTAGGGATTTAGGGCATCTAAAACCAAAATGCAATAGGTACCAGAGTAAACAATAGCTGAGGAATTCTGTGGCATTTTATAAGAAATCAAAGGACCTAGGTTCTAATTTTGTTTTGCCAGATGTATGACTCTATTCTTTCTAAAGTGAGTGTGGTAACTGGATGTCTTCTACAGTAATAACAAATGTATTCTTTTTTTATTTTTTAAAGAATTATTTATTTAACTTTATTTATTCATTCATTTATTTTAACTTGATGAGAGAAAGACACAGAGAGAGAGAGAAAGTGAGAAAGCATGCCACCAGGTCCAGGACTCAAACCAACCGTGGTTGGCCATATGGGAGTGTCCAGCACCTTAACCACCATGCCACCTGCTGGCCCACAAATGTATTCTTAATAAATAAGCAGATGCATGAATATGTAGGGATTAACAGTTTGACAATAAACTCTCTCTCTCTCTCTCTCTCTCTCTCTCTCTCTCTCTCTCTTCTTTTGCACCTAATTCCTATTACTCATAGACTTTCCTGTACTACTAAAGTGATAGGAATATCAGCCCTAGTGTCCCAAGTGCAGCATTCAAGTATAGCTTAGAACAAACAATTCAATCTAGAAGCTAAATGGATTTTGAAATTCCTAATGCAACGGTCTAAAAGCTAAAGGTTTTTCATATGTGAGAAAGACATATATTATGAGGACAGTTTTACATCTGTGGTTTTGGATTTTTTTTAAGTTTATTTTGAAAGAACAAGAGGCAGAACCCAGTGAATTAATGAGGTCTGTGAAACAGAATAGAGTGAAGAAGGATTGAGGATGGGAATCTAAGAGCAACTTCAAATCAAACACATATGAACACACATGTACATGCACACACACACACACACACACACACATTCAGAGTTCTGGACAAGGAAGGATTTTGAAAGTATTTGCAGTAAAAAAATGTAAGGCTTAGACGTTCTCTAGGTCTCTGCAAAGAGAGCCAGAACCCCATGTATTTGACAATTGACTTGGGGAAATAGTAAAATGTTTTATACATATATATATATGTGTGTGTGTGTATATGTAAACATATATGTGTGTGTGTGTTTATACACATATACGTACATATATATATGACTGATAAAATCTCAGAACAGAGAATTTATATCTTACGTCAAGGAAACTTCTAATGAAATTTCGAAGCTCCTTTAAACTCTTCATTCCGAGAAGTGCTAGAGCATCAAGAAAAAGCTGGGATGGAGATTACAAATGTCTGGGAGAGATGTTTCCATGGATGAGCCTAGGAACCAGTCTCTCAAAGGCCTGTAAGACTCAGAGTGGGAGGAAAGCAAAAGAGAGTGCACAGCTCTCACAAAAGGTTGGGGGTTTGGGTATCAATGCTGATTGCTTTAGCATCAGCATCTAAGACCTTTAGAGGTCTTTAGCATCAGTGGACTTTGTTTTTACACTGGGTAGTCTTTGGCCAGGAGTTTGAACCAGGGAAGAACACCTGATCAGAGATCACAAAGGACTAGGGATGGAGGCTATCTCTGACTATCTACAGAGTCAAAGATCAATCAGACTAAGGAACACCATGCAGAGAAGACAAACACTGTCACTGGAGGAAAATTAACATTTTTAAATCAGAAAGAACATAATTACCTCAAAGTTTCTACATTAACTATTTTAACTTAGTTAAGTTCACTTATTAACAAACTAAATGAAGGTTGGTGTAGTTCTGTGGCACAGAAGTAACAAGCTGCTCAAACCAGACCCCACATGACTACCATAGTTCAAATCCTTGGCTTGATCACCCATAAACACAGTACACATAGTCAAGTGTCCAAGATCCAACTAAATCTTGAAGAACTGAAGGAAGAGAATTGCAGTGTGTCCTGTAGAGTGTATTTCTCTCTCTCTTTTTCACTCCTGCAGACAGAGTCTAGGCTCTATCATGAATAAAGAAAAAACAGTTTTTTAAAAAGAAAATAAAATTAATTTTCATTGGGACCAGCAGTTAGCATAATGGCTATGTCGCTGAACTCCCATGTAGTCTACTGCAGTTTGAGTCCCAGACCCAGTGGCTTAAACTCACACCGGGCACGTGTGCGTGCATGCCCAAGATCCCGAGAGGAGAATGGAGGAGAAGGGATTGTGGCGTGGCCATCCCCCCTGGGGAGTGATTTCTCGCTTTCTGTCTCTCTGTCTCTCTCTGTCTTTCTGGTGAGCACACGCACCCTATAGTAAAAATCTCTATGTGCTACAGCAGACACCTAACAAAAGAGAGAGAGGAGAGAGAGAGAGGAGAGAAAGAAAGAGAGAGGGAAAAAGAAAGACTAGATCATTTAACATTTACCAACTGCTGGGAACAGGAGTTGGTGTAATGGCTATGTCTCCAGACTCCCATGTAGTCGACTGCGATTTGAGTGGTGGACCTGGTGGCTTAAACTCACACCAGGCACACATGTGTGCGTGCCCAAGATCCCAAGAGGAGAATGGAGGAGAAGGGATTGTGGTGTGGTCATTCTCCTGGGGGATGATTTCTCACTTTCCATCTCTCTGTCTCTCTCTGTCTTTCTGGAGAGCACACGCACCATATAGCAAAAACCTCTCCAAAATAATGATGATGATGATAATAATAATAATAATTTATCAACTACTACCACATATAGGAGTAGATAACACAAGTCACTGTGAAGCAGTGTGTTGGCAATAAGGCAGTTATTCGAGAAAGCTGCAGAATATCTGGAACCATCTGTTTTTTTGCTTTGTGGCAAAAACAGAAAAAGGCACACATTGATAAGCTCTTTCAATTTGCTTGTTTTATTTTTCATTCTCCATAGGAAAATTCTATGGAAGTGTGATGGCTTCCATGAGAGAAAAAAAAAAAAAAAACTTATCATAAAATAACGATATACAAATTTTATTTATTTGTTTATTTTAGATATTTTTATGATAGAGTCTGTGTCTTGCTGGAGACACAGAGAGAGACAGAGAGACAGAAAACAAGAAATCACCACCCAGGATGATGAACATGCTGCAATCCCTTCTCCTCCTTTCTCCTCTCAGGACTTTGGGCATGCATGCACATGCACCTGGCATGAGTTATTAGCTACCAGGTCTGGAACTCAAACCATGGTCAGCTATGTAGGAGTCCAGCAATGTAACCATTATGCCATCTGCTGGTCCATATCTTCTAACTTATATAAAAAACCATCTGATGCTCTAAAGCTCAAGTTGTTGGAGGAGGTCATAAAAATTAAGAAGGAAATACAACTAATTATGGAATGGAATATGAATGAATATTAAGAGATAGCCAAATTATTAATTTCTTTCTTAATAACCTAAAATCTTATGAATGTATTTTTTTCTTTTCTCTTTAATTGTTACTATTTTTTTAAAATCTTATGAATGTATTTTTTTCTTTTTTCTTTAATTGTTACTTTTTTTTTAAATTTTCTATAGGACACATGCACTCAACAGAGAAATGGAAAGTGAGAATGCATCCCCTATAGGAGATGGTCATGCTGCAATCCCTTCTTTCTTTCTCCTCTTGGGATTATGGGCTTGTACACACACATGCTTGATGTGTTTCTCAAGTTGCTAGGTCTGGGATTTGAAGGCATATTCAGGGATCCAGCTGCCTTAACTACCATGCCACTGGCTGGCACATATTACCATTTCATTTTTGATTGTTTTGTTTTTTCCTTTAAGGTTTTTCTCTTAGGGTGTGTGCACTTGCCAGAGAGAGAGAGACAGTGAGAGGGATAATATAAAATCACACCTCAAGGAGAGGGCCATGTCAGTCTCTCATCCACCTGGGATTATGGAAACAAACTGCTATGATTTTCAAGCTGCCAGGTCTGGGATTTGAACGGCAATAACCCGTGTGAAGTCTAGTGATGTGACCACTATGCCATCTGCTGGCCCCATGACTGTATTTTTAAAAGAGGTAAAAAAAAATCGAATCAGAAATTTTAACCATGTAGTAGAGTCCAACCTCAACATTATCTATATAAAAATAGTGAATGAATTTAGGATATTTAGCCTTATATACTGGTGCTGATTAAAAGTTATATACATGTGTCATTGTAATTCTCAATCACAGATAGGGAAAGCTTTGCTCCATTAACTTCACAAATCCCTAGACTTACTAAGATTTACTACAGATGCTCTGAAGAATCATTCAGCTCTCTCTCTATCTATGTGAAGAACAGTTGAGAATCAAAAAGAAAATTACATCTCTTGATTATGTACTAGATACAGAATTGTCAGGATTAGACAATAGAATGAGGATATCTATTTCTTTGTTTCAATTGTTTGAGAAATTATGCAAAGATATTTTAATAAAAAAGGTAAACTAAACAGAATTACTATTCAGAAAACAGTGGCAATCTCTAAAGAATCAAAATTGCCTATAGAGAATTTTCAGTCCTCTAGAAATAGGTTTGAAATATTCTGCCAACCTATGTTTCAATTGCCCAGTCTTGTAAAAACACAGTCTTTCTTGAATATTTTGAAGAACACTTACAATAGCTGTGTTCAGTGAGATCTCATTTATCTGATAACAGTTCATTCAGAATAAGTGTCATTTGAGGAACTATTCTTTGATCGTTGCAAAGGTTGAACTTTTCCTGTTAATAGCGTTCATTTATTTTGAAATAAAGTTTCAAGGTTATAGAAGTATATATAAAAAATCACAATGGCCACACATCAGCTGTGAAACTGTGCTACACTTCTGTGTAAGCTAAAACCATGAGATCTCAGAGTACCAGGATCATATGATGACACATTTGATTTGTCCTATGTATTTCAGTGTCTTCACTCTAAAACCCAATAGCCATGACTAAAATAATCATAAGGTGGTCTCCATTGGTCTCCAAGGTCACGAAAATAAATAGGCTAACCTGACATTTCTGTGCACATGAGAAACGGCAGCCTGACATAAAACTATATAACGAAAAAAAAATCCTCATAAATTTTGCTCCAATTATTGATAACATTAACCTTTTACTTTTCAATCTACCCAGAAACAGAAACAAATATCTTTCAAAGAGTAACCTGAAGTCAACAAGATTAAAAAGATACATACTATAGGTTTTATTTTTATTATTTAAAATTCATTAATTTTTCTGAGTTTGTAGAGCAGGCACAGAGAAAAGAATTAAAATTTTAAAAAGTACACAATTAAAAACTCATTTTCTTTTCCACTCCTACACAGGTTTTCTTCCCAAAGTCACCTTCTATTACTAGCTTTTTGACTATCCTTCCACAGATATTTCATGTACATAGTAGCATATACATATAGATTTCTTCTTTAGCACATTAAGGTGAGCATGCTATGGAAGCTTTTTTATATGTTTATTTTTTTTTCATTTGATATAAATAGATTATTCCATATCAGCATATACAACTTCCTTATTTTTCTTAATATCTAGAAAACATTCCATTGCATAGATTTATAGTAATTTTTTTAAACAGACCCAATGAATATAAATTTTTAGTGAAGCAATGAGTATTATACATATATTATTTTGCATGTTTGGAAGTTTATCTGTTGGATAAATTACTAGAAATTGCTGAGACAGATAGCATGCATTTACGTTATGATTAAATAGATTAGCTACATTTAATTCCAGTTGTTTCAATTTATACTTCCATTTAAGAGTATCTGTTTCCCCATACTATAAGGATTAGAACTTACTTATTGCCTTTTGAAAGTGACAAATCTGAAGATTTATTTGTCTACATCTTAAAAATAGGAAAAAGAACAGAAAAAAAAATCACGAACTAGAATTGCAGATTTACATGTTTTTCATGTTTCCTTTGAATATGACCAAATATAATCTCCAAATATGAATTTTCTTTGAACAGATACAATGTCATTTTCCACAAAGGTTAGTTAATTTAATACTTATAAATTATTTTCAAATGTCAGCATAATAAAAATAAAATGACTTCCATATAAATACAACTATATAATCAGCAGAAAACTGCAGTTCATCATGTATATTTTAGAGGCAGGGAATGCTAGTAATCTAAGATCATTTAATGGGCAGCAAATATTTAATTCTGTTTTTCTCAAATTACTTGTTTTTACAATGTTTTATGTATTATTTCTCCCCTCTAAAATAAGAATGCTGAGGTTTTGGTTCCCATAAAATATGGAGATTAAAAGAACAATATTTAACCACATTTTTACTGCATGTTAGTTTCTTTTCAGTCTTTCTTTTAAACAAATTTGTTGATTTCTGAATAAAAACACTACTCTTTGGGGACCAGCAGGTGGCGTGGCAGTTAAGGTGCTGGATACTCCCACATGGCTGACCAAGGTTTGAGTCCTGGACTTGGTGGCTTGCTTTCTCACTTTCCCTCTCTTGCTCTCTCTGCGTCTCTCTGGTCAAATTAAAACAAATGAATGAATAAATACAATTAAGTTAAAAAAAAAAAAATACTACCCTCAACTTTAATACTCAAGGAAGTCCAAGACTACAATGCATAATTAAGAGCAACTACTCAACAATAGTTTTTCCTTTAAACAAATGTTCACTTTAAGATTATGTTGATAGTTATATTTTTGCCATATTATAGCTTGGTATGAACTTTTAATGAAGAATGCCTTAGAGGTGTTAACTTTTTAAAAAATCTTTTCATAATACATGAGATTACATCTTAAAGAGAAAAGTTCTTGAGCATCTTAAGTTAATTGTAAAAATTTTTCACTGTTCATACTCATGTTCATTTGCTACTTATTTTTTCTGAGGTTGGCTACCCTTCTCTTACCTTTCTTCTTGTTTCAATACACATTCAGAGTTGCTTTTGCTTTGATACAGCTGAGTAGTAGTTTTAACCTGATACTTTGAAGCATGGGGGGCATCAGAGTTAAGTGAGACCTCTTTGGGAGTCAAAAGTGCTCTTATAAAGAACTACTGAACTGAAATTTGTCTCACTAAGTAATTCAAGAAAAAGCATGGACAAGGTTGACTCCCCGAACCTCTTCAACTGGACTCCAGTGACGTTGAAAGCAAAGATCTGGCAGATGTGCTATTTTGCCCACTGCTAGAATAAAGGACTACCGAGGCATGACTGAAGAACAGTGTGTCCAGAGGTCAGCTCCACTGAGGAATCTGAATGAGACTTAGTAGAAGAAGAAAGAAGAGACTCTTGCAACCATGGTAAAAAGGACAGAAAGAGCCTGGAGGGGGTGGCGGGCGGGTATTGGGGGTGTGGGCTGGCAATCCAATGTACTCCAAGTGCACAGCACCAAGAACCTGTATCTGAGCAAAGCTTGAAGCAAAGTTTCCATGAGACACTAAGGCATAATTAGCCTGAAAAACTCATAAATGTTAATATCCTAATCCTCATGACTCTGTATTATGCTCATTCTTCCAGTGAGGTTTTACTTCCTGAAAATACATTTTTAGAAGTTTCTTAGAATTAATATGTAATTCATAAAAATACATTGGTGCTACTGATTTTTTAACATAGCTTAGAAAATGTAAAAACCTGCTTAGGCCTTCACTATTTTGGCATATGTTGTCTGCTGTCTACAGTGTTTTCCCACGATGATCCATAGTCAGTAAATGGCTAGCTATCTAAAAGGAAGCCTTCACCAGTTATCACTTAATGGCACTAACAGAATTTGGTCCTCACCACCAAAAGATAAAGTCCAAACTCTCAAGGTTTATATATATTATTCAAAATCACCCTTCTACTAATTTCCAAGCCACATTTTACTATGTACATTTTGCAACGCGGGCCTTTAAACTTACTGGATTCTTGTGACCAGCAGAGGGCATAATGGTTACATTGCTGGACTCTCAGGTAATTGACCGTAGTTTGAGTCCCAGACCAGGTGGCTTAAAATTCATGCCAGATGCAAGTGCATGCGTGCCCAAAATTCTGAGAGGAGACTAGAGGAGATGGGATTGCAGCATGGTCATTCCCCAGGGAGTGATTTCTTGCTTCTTGTCTCTCTGTCTCTCTGCTGAGCACATGCACCCTATAGCAAAAAAACTCTCTTAAAAAAGTAAATTTTTGGATTCTCTCAAATGTAGCTTTCACAATTGTCCTTACTAATCCACCTGTCACACTTCTATTGTTTCTTCAAGATAAGTTATATAATACCTTCTCTGTGACCCTCAATAGTCATGACTATAATCGTAAAACTAGTAATGTTTCGAGCCAGACAGGACATAGTGGTTAAGGTGCTGGTTCCCACATGACCGACTCTGTGGTTCAAGTCCCAGACCTGGCAGCTTGAAAAACACACTGGGTGCATGTGTGTGTGTTTGTTTCTCAGATCCTGAGAGAATGGAGGAGAAAGGATTGCAACATGGTCACCACCCTAGAGAGTGATTTCTCATTTTGCCTCTCTCTCTGGTCAGTGCATGTGCATTCTGGGAAAATTAAAAAATTAAAAAAATAAAAAAAGAACAAAACAAAACAATAACAAAAATCTAGTAATGTTCAATTCACCATGATCTTCCCAAATCAATAGAATTTGTGTTAAGCTCTATTGTAATTATTTCTCTATATGTGTGTATCCTTCGTTAGGCTAGTAGTTAATTTTCAGAAACTGATTTTCATATTAGCCTGCCTAATATCTATGTGACAATTGAACCATGATAAGTAATAAATAGGGGTTGAATGGATAAATGAACAATAAATAAATATACAAATGCAGCAAAACATTCTGAAGATTTGCATAGTTATTTTCCTAGTAGAAGGCTGCCTGGTTTTTAATACTCCAAGTTTATAGATTATATGTGTCTCTTAGCACAGTAGTTTTCAGCCAATATTTATATTAAAAAGTTACATGTATCTAAAACTCAACATCACACTATTCTTAACAAAATTGTATGGGCAAAAGTTATGTTCCAAGTATAATTGACATGATGTCAAAATCACATACACACTTGCAGGCCAATTGTCAACCAAAGAGGTATTGGGACCAGTAGTTAGCGTAATGGCTATGTCACTGAATTCCCATGTAGTCGACCGCGGTTTAAGTCCTAGACCCGGTGGCTTAAACTCATACTGGGCGCGTGTTGATGCATGCCCAAGATCCCGAGAGGAGAATGGAGGAGAAGGGATTGCGGCATGGCCATCCCCCTTGGGGTGTGATTTCTTGCTTTCTGTCCCTCTGTCTCTCTTGGTCTTTCTGGCGAGTGCACACACGCTATAGCAAAAAAAATAAAAATAAAAAAAAAAACTTTCTAACAACAACAAAAAAAAGAGGTATTTATCTTAGTTGTTGTTGGCACTAAATCTGTGTTACTACAAACAAACTATATTTTTAACAAGCATATAAATTGTATTTGGTGATTTGGAAGTTTAACAGATTTGGATTTGTAAATATTTTACTGTGTCTTAGAAATTGAGTTTGGGTCTTGACATGTAACTCATTATATTTTTCACTAAAAATGATTAGAAATAGATTCTGAATATCATTTTCATTCAAATCATGATATTGAGGAATAGATTATTTTTACTAAATAGGAATTACTTGTATTTAATTTGATGCTTATGTATTATAAAAATAAGGTGATTTGTGTCTTGTCTTCAAGGATCTTGTAGTTTCGTTTAGAAAATATAAAGCTTATATTTACAAAGGGACTTCAAAATTGTGTGGGAAAATAGAATTAAAAAATAGGTTTATTTGGGTGCAAAAAGTTTGAAATCCATGTATAGCATTTTTCATAATACATAATTTTCATTAACTTTTGGAAGACCTTTCATGTATTAACTGTAATATAATCCACATCTGAGAAATATAATAGGGTCATAATTATTCTTCCTATTCAATACTAAATATAACATGATGATCAGTGATATTTACCACAGAAACACACTTTCCATCACTGTTCTAGGGCTTCATAGGAAGAGGAAAGTACTTCTACTTGAAGTGATACATTAGAACATCCTGAAAGAGATAACACTTAAGCTGGGCAGGGTATTTCTAGGTGCAGAAATAGAAATAAGCACTTGAGGTGAAACAGTCCCAGAAGCAAAGCTTACAGATGGAAAAGGACTGAGAAAATTCAATGAAAGCAAGTAATCATGTTGGCTGAAGCTGAATGTATTATTCAGAATGGTAGCAAATGGTAGCTCCTAGGAGACTTGACACATTATGGAAGTGGCAGAGCTTTGTTCTTATCAGAATAGACGCTTAGTTGGGATACAGATTTGCTTTCACTGTATCCACTCTTCTGCTAAAACTCTATCTCTGGACTTCTAGTGTGCCTTATCCACTGCATGGTATTCCTCACACTATTGTTTCTGATCAAGCCATACAAGCCACAGAAAATGAAGTGCAGCAATGAGCCCATATTCATGATCTTACTTGTTCCCTGCTTCCGGAAGCACCTGGCTTGGTAGGATGGTGGGATAGCCTTTTGAAGTCCTGGTTATAGTGCCAGGACTTCAGTATGGTTAGGTGGAAATACCTGGCAAGACCAGAGCAAAGTTCTTCAGAAGGCTGTACATGCTCTGAATCAGTGTTCAACATGTGGTGTTGCTTCTCCATAGCCAGAATACATAGGTGCACAATGCAGGGAGTGGGAAGGGGAGAGGCACCACACCGTTACCTCTAGTCACCTCTAGTAACTCATTAACAAAGTTCTTGCTTTCTGTTCCCATGAACTTTGGTCTACTGTCTATAGGCTGTATTCTAAAGGGAGGAATACTTGCATAAAGAAATAAAATGATGATTCGCGAAATGAAAATTTAGACTGCCACCCCACCAATGTGGGCTCCTCAGGTCTCTGAATCAACAGGCAAATAAGGGAGTTATTTTGCTGATGGGGGTGACTACTCTGACCACCAAGGGCAAATGGACTACCACTGCACTACTGAGGTGAGGAAGAGTATGCCTGGAACACAGGAGATCCCAAGGCTACTCTTTAGAGGCCTTGATTAAGGTCAAGGTCAATCACTATGTCCTGTGATTAAGGTCAATTGAAATTACAACCAAACTTGGGAAAAGATAATATCCCAGACCCTTTAAAAATGAAGGTTTAGGCCCAACTTTGAAAGGGTTCCTTGGGCCACCTCATCTGGTAAAGGTCATGACTAGCTGAGGTGCTTACCGAGAAGCACAGGGAATGCAAAATGAGTAGTGGAAAATGTTATAATAAATATCAGCTAGAGCTATGTGACCAATAATAGAAATGGACTGTCATTGTCAGGAGCATTTTCTCTTTACATTAATGTGAATCCATGTGGGCATGTATATGAGTGCCTATGTGTATATTTTAATCAAATATCTTCGTTTTCTTTCCTCCCTAATTCCCTTATCATGTAACAAGATGTGTCAACCATTTATTATAATATTTAAGTATTGTTAATGTCATTTCATCATATTTAAGTTACAGAATATCAAGAAGGAGAGTAAATATTACTCAAGGACTTTACCTTCTCTTCCGGGGAAGTGATTAGTGCATTTTTGGTTGAATGCTGGATAATTGCATCTGCAACTGCACACGCACCTGGCATGAGTTTGAAGCTGCCTGGTCCGGGACTCAAATCGCAGTTGACCATGTGGGAGTCCAGCAACATATCCATTACACCATCTCGTGAAATTATGACTTGCATTGTCTTTATTTGGACATTAAGTATAGTTTAAGGGATGCATATGGATGCCAAGGTGACAAGAGTTGGTCTTGTGATACCTAATCTTACGTGTCAATTAGATTGGGCCACAGAGTGCCCAGAAATTTGGTCAAACCTTATTTTGGGTGTGCCTTTGATGGTGTTCCTGAGCAATTTAACTTTAAAATAGGTAGACTGAGTAAAGAGAACTGCTGTCTCTAATTTGTGTGGCCTTCATTCAGTTATTGAAGACCTCAACAGAACAAGAAGGCTGACTAAGAGGGAGTTCCTTCAGGTTGATGACTTGAGCCGCAATATTTGTTTTCTCCTGCCATGAAACATGTATATGATTTATACTATCAGCTCTCCTCATTATCAGGCCTTTGGGCTTGGACTGTAACTTATCCTCTTGGTCTCCTGGGTCTCTAGCTTGCTGACTGAAGATTTTGGGAGTTCTTAGACTCCATAGTTTCATAAGCCAATTCCTTGTAATACATCTCAATCTCTCTTATGAATCTTCTTTCTCTCTCTCTCTCTCTATATATATATATATATACATATACACACACACACCCTATTGTTTCTTTTTCTATAGATAACTCTAATTAATATAACTCATATTCATACATTTTGCCTGATTCAACTTTATGTTACTTCTCCCATTATCCAGTCCCTTAATATCCATCCACACAGCTCTTCTCTAGTTTTCTATCGATAGACATTTTTTTTTTTTTTTTGGAGAGGTTTTTCGCTATAGGGCGCGTGCGCTCGCCAGACAGACAGAGAGAGACATAGAGACAGAAAGCGAGAAATCACCCCCAGGGGGGATGGTCACGCCGCAATCCCTTCTCCTCCATTCTCCTCTCGGGATCCTGGGCACGCACGCACACGTGCCCGGCGTGAGTTTTAAGCCACCGGGTCCAGGACGCGAACCGCGGTCGACTACGTGGGAGTCCAGCGACATAGCCATTACGCTAACTGCTGGTTCCCTCGATAGACATTTTTTTAAGAGAGATTTTTGTTATAGGGTATGTGTGCTCACCAGAAAGACAGAGAGAGACAGAAAGAGAGAAAGTGAGAAATCACCCCCCAGGGGAGATGGCCAAGCCATAATCCCTTCTCCTCCATTCTCCTCTCAGGATTTTGGGCATGCATGCACACGCACCTGGCATGAGTTTGAAGCTGCCTAGTCCGGGACTCAAATCGCAGTTGACCATGTGGGAGTCCAGCAACATAACCATTACACCATCTGCTGGTCTCTATATATACATTATTAATGCAATTCTTTCGATGCAATATATGCCAGTGTACTTCCTGACAGTTCACACTTTGTACAACACTCTTTGAGGGCCTTCTGGGACTTGAGTCTACTTATAGATCTGGAAGTAAAGAAAGGGTAGATGTGAAGAAGGGCAGTACATGCAAGTACCAAAGAAGTCAGCGTTGCTTTCCACGGTCATTAACACAGGGAAGCTACTAATGCTGCTTCAGGCTAAGCAATGCTAACCACTTCATAAGTGATTGTGTTACATTATTTTTCAAAGTTTATTAGTTTTTTGTTTGTTTGTTTCTTTGGTTGGTTGGTTGGTTTTTGACATAGGCCTGTGAGCATGCAGGAGAGTAACAGAGAGAGACTAAGAGGGAAAGCGAGAACTCATCCCTTAGGGGTGATGGCCACACCACAATCCCGTCTCCTCTATTCTCCTCTCTGGATTTTGTGCATGCATGCACATGGACAAATGCATGCACATGGATAACATGAATTTTAAGCCACCAGGTTTCGGACTCTAATCACAGTCAGCCACATGGGAGTCCAGTGCCTCAACCACCATGCCATCTGCTAGCCCTAAAAGTTTATTAATCTTATCAAATATGCACACACACATACACACACACACACACACACACACACACACATGCACACATGCACAAACTTCCTCTTATGATTTACCATATTCCACATATGAAGAGCCCTTTAAAAACTACATTTAAAATGTGTATTATAGAAAAAAAAAAACCCTATAGCAAAAACCTCTCCAAAAAAAAGAAAAAAATGTGTATTATAGAAAAAAAATACTATACATGGATTTCAAATTTTATTTTGTACCAAGATAATCTTATAATTCAATTTTTTCCATAAACATCTTAAAGTCCCCTCATATTCCTGGTTATCACATAAGCTTACTCTGAGATGCACTGGATACTTTAAAATATTACTAGATAAAGGGCAAGCAGGTAGTATGGTGGTTAAGACACTGGATTCTTACATGGTTTGAGTCCTAGACCTGGTGGCTTGAAATTCATGCAGGGTGCATGCGCATGGCAAAAATCCCAGGGGTAAAACAGAGAAGGGATTTAAGCATGGCCTCCCCCGGGGGGTAATTTTTCACTTCCCCTATCACTATCCCTCTGTCTCTCTCCAGTGAAGGTACACGTCCTATAGCAAAAACCTTAAAAAAAAATTCCTAGATAATAATGAAACTTTTTTATGTAAAACAAATTTTCATGTTTTACTAAAAATCAACAAGAAAAACCGAAGATTCAAATGGAGCTTGCAGAACTCATCATTTTGCAAGAGAGCCCAAATCCAGCTATAAAATGCATGGTGTTCAAGGAGATTCATCTATATTTTATGTAAATTTGCCTCCTTTTCCTTTGCCCATGTCAGTGGCTCGTTTTTCCCCTGTATCTCTAAAGTTATCACCCTTATTACAACACATTGTGTTCTTTAGACATCAGGGAACCTGAGTTGACTTTAAAATGCATTTTTCTATATTTTGTTTTCACAACAACCTCATCTTTCCTCTTTGATTGCACTAGGAGATAGAGATTTCCTATAAGCATAACCAAGAAAAAAGCAATTACTATTTATTGAGCAGTTACTATAAAAAAGCACTGTACTGGGACCAGCGGTTAGCGTAATGGCTATGTCACTGGACTCCCATGCAGTCGACCGTGGTTGGAGTCCCGGACCCAGCAGCTTAACTCATGCCAGGCATGTGTGCATGCATGCCCAAGATCCCGACAGGAGAATGGAGGAGAAGGGATTGCGGCGTGGCCATCCCCTCTGGGGGGTGATTTCTTGCTTTCTGTCTCTCTGTCTCTCTGTCTCTCTCTGTCTTTCTGGTGAGCACACATTCCCTATAACAAAACCTCTCCAAAAAAAAAGTACTGTACTAATTATGTAAAAATTAAAGAAAGCCTTCATGCCATAAAATCCTACTGTAGAATCTGCATGAAAGGTAAGATTACTACAACATTCACACTTTGTTTAGTAAATACATGTAATAATGAGAGGGAAAATACAATGTTAGAATAAAGATGTGAGTAAAATACCATAGCCTTATGTGGTAGACAAAATTCCAAGATAACCCCCAAAATTCTGGTCCTCTGGTACATATGTCTTCTGTTGGATTCACTAATATTTCATTTTATGATGATTTTCTAAACTGTTCAGAAGCCTTTCCTAAGTGCTCTCTCTTGATCCCAACTGATAGCACTGATTTTAAACACTTTCTGTCTTCTAAAAAGAAATGCGCTGCTAGATATATCTGTTTGTGAAATAGCCTGCCAGGCATGCCACAGGGAAGAAAAGGAGTCTCAACTCCAGTGAAATCTACTGAGAAAAAAATGAGCAAGTCAACCTTGAATGTTGCCATAAGCTTACTTCTCTTAAATTTCAGAGTCCGTGTTTGAATCAGGTCTTGTCTCTCATTACTCTGACACAAATTGCTCAAATTTAAGTCCATTGTCTCAAAATATTTTGAGATCTGTATACTTACTGGGAAACATTTATTTTTTTACAAAAATCATTTTTTTGAGATTTTTACTATAAGTGCATGCACTCACCAGAGAGACAGAAAGAAACAGAGAGACAACAAGCACTGGATGTGAGTTTCAAACCACGGGGTCCAGGACTCAAATCATGGTCAACCACATGGGAGTCTAGCGCCATGATACCACCTAAGGCCCCACAAGAATTCTTTAACTTAATAAGAATCATTTCTCTGCAATGGTATTGTTTTCAATGGTATGGTATTCTCTCCAATAAGGGGTGCTTAACTTCTTTGTGTTTGAACTGAACTTAGGTTGAATATACTTGATTATTGTTCTGTTATTTGCTGATGCTCAATAGAAGAGAAATGCATTCTTATCCTTGTTCTTGGCCAGTTGCAGTTGCTTTGTTTATACAATTTAACACAACACCAAGCTAGTATGTGGTGATATTTAAAGATCTTCAACTTCAAATGCACCAGACATTTTAAGGGAATTATTACAACATATGTTATTTTGTATTAATTTTAAATAGACTCATTCAATTCCACTACTGATAACTTTTCCATAGTTCCCATCATTCAAACAGTACTGTCCAATACAGCAGATACTGGTCACATGTGGCTTTTTAAACCTTTTTTTTAAAATTAATCACCTTATTCTTACTAGCCTCATTTCAACTACTTGATAACCACATGTGGTAGAAGCTGCCATATTACACAGTGCAAATCATAAGACATTTCCATCATTGCATAAAGTTCTTTTGGACAATGCTAAATTAAGTTTAGAGCCTCAAGCATTAATATTAAAGCCTCTCTTAATTTTATCTCTTTATTTTTATTCCCTCTTTCATTTAAGCCAGAGTTCCAACCTTTCTAAATCACTTGCCTTTCACAAATTGAACATTATAGAAATTGCATACACGCATTTTTATGGTCATGCATACTGTTCATTCCTCTGTCAACCTGATGAATTTCTGGTAATCTTTTATTCCTTCGCTACAATATCACCACCTGTAAAATACCTTTCCTGAGATCGTCAAGCACAGATAAAGTGCTCTTCCATGATGAGTTTGTAGACCATAAACCTCTAGAGGAAAAAGATCTGGTTGGCTCATTCCTAAAATATTTTTGTATCCCTTCATGAGAGATTTGTAATAGATATTAAATACTTACCAATACATCCATTTATATGTTTATCCTCTTCACACAATGTGTTAGTTGAATGACATTGGAGAGACAGCTTTATGTATTGGTCACAGGCAAAAACCCAAATTTCACATGTTTTAATCAAGAATAGACTATATAAGAGGGAACTACTTAAAGAGCAAGAGAAGGGCAGGGCACTACTTTAAAAAATAATTTTTCAGATACTGAGACATGTGAGTAACTCAATGAAAGGGTAGTTATCCTTCTTGAAACCCCATATAATATGAGGAGATTAAACTAGATCTACCATGAACGAAGTATACATAGGTAAAAACTGAATACATGCATGATGTGTTTACTTATGTGTGTGTGTGTGTATTTTTGTGCATATATGTGAGTATGCATACATATGGGTATGTGTACATATATGCACATTTGTATATCTGTACATGTGTGTACATCTGTGTGTGTATATATACATACATATATATGTATGTATATATACACACCCACTCCTCACTTAACAATCCACGTGTTTAATGACTGCTAGGATTATAACTACTTCTCCAGAACAAGGAATCCTCCTCAGTCTGTGTGAGTCTCAGGAATCCCCTTTTCAGTTTTGTCTCATTCCTGTAGTTCGTTAGTATTCACTACATCAAGTGATCACGATCACACAAGACTACTTATTTTGTTTATAAATTTTTACTTCTTGATGCACTGATTTATATTATTGTGCTGTGGTGTTCATTTGGCTTTCTAGAGCTTATCTAATGTATATTTTTTGTATGGATAGAATTACCTTTTCCTAATGTAATATCTATCATGTGATATCTGTTGAAAAATACATAGCTTATGGCACCACGACACACCACAAAACAGCCACCTTTAAGCACCTTGCTTACCCACCAATTGCTTAGTGATCTACTTGTAGGACCAGAACTGGGGAGTGAGGAGTGCTATGTATCAGCTCTTTTACTGTTTTGTGGTTCTCGGCTCCCAGAGACAACAGTAGATAGTCGTACAATTCAGGGAGGCTGATGAAGCTTCCTCACTAATTCAGTGGACTGGGGGAGGGCACAGCTTTCCAATGCATTCTAAATCTATCACTATAGAGACAGCCAGTCTGAATTTATAATATATCCATTTGGACACTTACTTAAATTCCAATGACACAATTCTCTATTATGTTGTTCTAATTTCAGAAAGTATCTAGTTGGGAGGGAAAAAAAAAAACTTTAAGATGTTCTATTTGTAAATTCTGCACTTATAATCTGAGTAAAAATATTGTTTCACTGTCTAGATGTTGAGTCATAGTTTTTGTTTGTTTGTTTTTATAGGCTTTGAAGAAAAAATCAAAATGCTCTAGTAGCTTCCTCTGGCAAAAACAGAACAGCTCTACAGATTTTAGTCTAGCTGCCTGCCATCAGTCACAGAGCTGGAAAAGCCCTCTAGCACACAAAACCATCTGAGTGACGCAAAAGAGTCCTTTTCAAGGGTCTTGGAACATGCAATCACTTGGCTGCCATCAAACATTTCTAGAGGAAAGGAATCCTGAAGTCCAATAGACCAGAGGGTCTTCTGGCTCTGCCAAGAAGAGTGACAGAGGCTATAAAACTGTCTGCTCTCCTCCTCTGCTAAATGTCTTGCCAGAAATCACACAGACTCAGAGCTGTTGAAAATTCGGCTGTTTTATTTCAAACTGCATCAGGCAAAAGATGCTGCTTCCTACTCTCTCGCTCCATCTACTGGAGCTTACTCAAAACACTGATTTAGTTAACACCCAGTTAGGAAAATTAGCTTCCAAAGTAACTTTCGTTCTCCTATTATTCTTCCCTGGGTGCAAAACCCTCAAGGAGCAAAGAGCCTGAGTGCTAGCCATCTGAATTGGTTTGCAGAACATTTTTTAAGAAAAAGTGAAGCAATGGGCAGGCCAAACAAAGCAAAGTGTATTCGGAACACTGTGTCTACTTTTTGAACATTTCCTACAGAATAGTTTTTGCTCTTTGCCATTTTTTGCCCCAGAACATTCCACCTTTGTATTTTATGGTAGTTATATCAGTGAATTGCAGTAAAGGAATGGGCCCTAGACTTGAGCCTTCTCGGCATCTAAAGCAAAAGCACTTTCTTACAGGGTTTTTTTATGAAAAATGCTGATATGACTGAAAAGGCACTCTCTTACGATATCTGGAATACTCCTAACTGAAAGCCCTTAAATTCTGACCCCTACCACTCTTTTCTATGTCTCTTAAATTTGCCTTTGATGGTCTAATTTTTGTTTTAATTTAGTAAACTTTGTTTTTCAGAGTAGTTTTAGATTTACAGAACAATTGAACAGGAAGAAAGTTCCCATATACAATTGATGAACCAACATTGGCACAGTATTATTAACTAAAGTCCATATTTACATTAGAGTCTACTCTGTATTGTACAGACTTGTGTTTTTTGTTTGGTTAGTTGGTTGTTTTTGACAGGATTTTGCTACAGAGTGCATGCGCTTGCCAGAAAGACAGAGAGACAGAAAGAGAGAAATCACCCTCCCGGGGGGATGGCCACACCATAACTCCTTCTTCTCCATTCTCCTCTTGGGATCTTGGGCACGCATGAACATGCACCCGGTGTGAGTTTAAGCTACTGAGTCCAGGACTCGAATCACGGTCAACTATGTGAGAGTTCAGCGACATAGCCATTACACCAACTGCTGGTCCCCAGACTTGTGGGTTTTAACAAACACATAATGTCATATAGTAACCATTACAGTGTCAAAGAAGAGTTACACTGTCCTAGAAATTGTCCATGCTCCCCTTAGTCATTCCCCACTAATGCTATCATCTCATCCCAACCCACTCCTTGCCAACCCACAAGTAACCACTGATCTTTTCACTGCCTCTATAGTCTTGCCTTTTCCAGAATGTCAAGTAATTAGAATAAAAAAAATATAGTCTTCACAAAATGACTTTTTTCACTTAGCAACATGCATTGAAGTTTGTTCTGTATTTTTCTGACTTGATAGCTCATTTGTTTTTATAGATTAATAACTGTTCTATTGTATGGATATATGACTGTTTGTTTATCCATCAACCAACCTATTAGGGGTCATTGGAGTTCTTCTAAGTTTTGACAATTATAAATAAAGTTATTATAAACATTTGTGTGCAGGTTTTAGGGTGTTATTTAGCTAAATTCTAGAAGGATGAATGCTTGGTAGTATAGTAAGACTGTTTAGCTTTGTGAGAAACTTCCAAGATATCCTCCAAAGCAGCTACGCTAACAGCAAAGACTGGACTTCCAATGACTCGACATCCTCATTAGCATCTGTTATGATCAATATCTTGAATATTAGCCATTCTAATAGATGTGCAGGAACTTATTTTCACCTCTATTCTTTTTTTTTTTTTTATTTTCTTTTCTTTTTTAAAAGATATATTTTTGCTATAGAGTGTGTGCTTTTGCCAGAGAGACAAAGACAGAAAGCGAGAAATCACTACCTGGGGAGATGGTCATGCCGTAATCCCTTCTCCTCCATTCTCCCCCTGGGATCTTGGGCACGCAGGCATATGCACTCAGAGTTCCACCTCCTCTTCTATTGGCTCTTTGAGCTTTGTTGTGATCTCTATGCTGCTGATTGACATCAAGGCTCCTGTGATACTGAGAGCATCTTAATATGTACCCACCTTTGTTCATCTCTATTTGCTGTGGAGAAGGTCTCATATGTCAAATGTCATCTCTTGAACCCAACTCTTCTTTTCTTGCTGTCTTTGGGATCAGTCTCTAGCCACATCTCTGTGGGCACTTTATTTTGTGGCACTATGACCAAGAGCGAGTCTTATAAACTCTCTGAAAATCTATTTCTTATCTAAAAACGGAACCTTCCATAATCTTGTCAATGATCTTGACGATTTTGGTAAAGAAGAAATGAGTCAAATAAAAAGTTACCTTATGTGATGTAAAGCATGATATAAATGTTCTACTCTTTGTTCTTAAACACATTACAGAACATGTCGCTATCTCTTTCTCTCTCTCTCTCTCTCTCTCTCTCTCTCTCTCAGACACACACACACACACACACACACACACACACACACACACAAATACAATGCCTATTTTTTTTTTTTTTTTTGAGAAATTTTCTGGGACTCGAACTGCGGTCGACTACATGGGAGTCCAACGACATAGCCATCATGCCAATTACTGGTCCCCAAACACAACGTCTTGATTGGAGAGGCCAACTCAATAATATTTGGGATTGTTTCTACATGAATGGTGATGCACACTGAATATATGCTCCTAAATATAACTTTTAGCTAAAGATAATTGTTTGTTCAAAAAATGAAGTGTATTATTTATTATTTTAGTTATTTTGTGCAAGCTATCTTCCCAATATCTGATTATATTTGAAAGATTGCATTGAGAATGTTGACTGTTGGGCTTGGGAGTATGGTAATAATAAGAGTAGAAATCAATAATGCTAAGTATTTCTTATCTGACAGAGAAAGTAAATGAAACTATGGTTTCTGTATATTAGGGACTGATACAATATTGGTCAAAGCTGTGGTGATCTGAGGCAAAGGTAACCGTATGATTATTTTCTGGACTGCAGTCACACCAAATGAAAGGAAAATATTTACTAAGCACCTACAGTGTCTCAGGCATTGAATTTTCTCAGCTTTTGTTTGCATAAGAATTATTTTTTCCACATTATTGAAAGATATTTTACTTGGCTGGCAATAATTTGATCATATTGAATATATCATTCTACTGATTTCTCATATTCATGCTGCAATCCCTTCTCCTCCATTCTTCTCTCTGGATTTTGGGCACACATGCATCTGGTGTGATTTTCAAGCCACTGGGTCCAGGGCTTAAACCAAAGTTGGCTTTGTGAGAGTTCAGTGCCTTAATCACCATGCCACTTATATATTCTGTTATAAAGTTAAATATTAATCTGTATGTTTTGTTCTGGTTAACTTTTCTTTATTTTCTATTTGCTAGAGAGTGTATTCACTCACCAGAGAGAGAGGAGGAAAGTGAGAAAGGACCCAATTGTGGGATGGTCACACCACAATCTCTTCTCCATTTCTCCTTTTGGGATTTTGGGCACGCATGCACACACTCATGCCTGACATGCTTTACAAGCCTTCTGATCTGGGACTTGAAACACACAGTTGACCATATAGAATCCAGCTACCTTAACAAACACACCAGTGATCCCATGGTTGGCTTTTAAGATTTCTCACTTTGTCTTCAGAATACTGAAATTTCTTTTTTATTTATTTATTTTTTTGAGAGGATTTTGCTATAGTGTGCATGCGTTCACCAGAAAGACAGAGAGAGACAGAGAGACAGAAAGTGAGAAATCACCCCCCAGGGGGGATGACCATGCCAGAATCGCTTCTTCTCCATTCTCCTCTTGGGATCTTGGGCACACATACACACTAGCCGGGAGTGAATTTAAGCCACTGGGTCCAGAACTCGAACCACAGTCGACTACATAGGAGTCCGGCGACATAACCATTATGCTAACTGCTGGTCCCTGAAATTTCATTTTAATGTGCCTCAAGTTGGAGTAATTATTTCTAATCTTTTTTGAGGTCCATTGAGAATCTTCAATCTGTTTCTTTCCTCTGTTCAGAGAGTTCCATAATCATTTTGCTCATTATTTCTGCATGTATTGCTTCTTTCCCATTCTCTTCATCTTCTCTTTATAGAACACCAACTAAACATACTTCAGAACTCATTCTCTAATTTTCCTTGTCCCTTAACTTGTCTTAATTATTTTCTTTGCCTTTGAGTTTTTTTAATACTGATTTCTGGATATTTTCTTCTGACTAAACTTTCAGTTCTTTTTTTCTCTTTAACTATGTCTAATCTTCTTTTAAGATTTTCCGTCAAGGTTATAATTATATTTACTGAATTTTTTATTTCTAGACATTGTCTATGAATTAAAAAAATCTTTTAGTTATTTTTACACTTTCCTGTACATGTAGACACTTTCTCATTTCTTTAAACATAGTGAGTATATTTTATACTGCCTCTAAAATTTCCAATATTTATAATCTTTATCAATATGTTCTTATAATCTGTTAATTATTCTTATCCTAGTTTATAGAATCTTGAATCCCCATGTGCTGGCTTATTTTCAACTACAGCTTTGTGCTATTCATGGTCTTGAAAAATTATCTATATGGATATCTTGAAGATAAAATAAAAGTACTGGGTCAGCCTGTGATCTAGTAGTTAAGGGAGATGGATTTCACATGGCAGAATCTACAGTTTGAGTCCTAGAACTGACAACTTGAGAAACATTCCAGGCACATGTGCATGTGTGGCCAAAATCTCAAATTGAGGAAGATATGGAAGAGGAAGATTGCAGAGTGACCCTTCCCCATGAGGGGTGCTTTCTCCTCCTTCTCTCTCTGTCTTTTTCAAGTGAGTGTGCATGCCTCTGGCAAGTTGTAAAAATAATAAAATAGGAGCCAGCAGGTGGCGTGGTGATTAAGGTACTGGAGTCCCACATGGCTGACCATGGTTCAAGTCCCAGACCTGGCAGCTTGAAAAATCACGCCAGGCATGTGTGTGTGCATGTCCAAAGTTCCAGGAGTTGAATGGAGAAGGGATTGCAGTATGGTCATCCCCTCTGGGGGTGAGGAGTGATTTCTTCCTTTCCCTCTTACTGTCTCTCTCTTTTCTCTCTCTCTCTGTGTCTCTGTAGAGTGCATGTGCCCTATGGCAAAAACCATAAAATAATAATAAAATAGTAATTAATAATAAAATAAAAGTACTTCCTGTAGAAATTTTCCCTGGCATTTTGCAGAAATCTAGGAACATTACCAATCTGTGATCACTTTAAAATTCATTCACAAATTAGTCTCTTTTTTTTTTCTTTTTTACAACTAGTAGGTGATATTATTTTGACGTACAAATCTATTATGCAAACCTGGTTGTAATTATGGTATCTTTGGGCATTCTTTCTCTTGTTCTATATGACTCTGAGGCAACTTTTCCTGATGTACCAGGACAGAGTGAGGATAGGAAGATTTGCTTCTGATTTACCACGACCCTAATGATGTTGCTCTCTGAAATCCTAACTTAATGTCGGAAGATTACCTTTCTGGCTTTCTTGCCTTGGGTGCTTGATCTCTTACCTCGGGTTATAACTTCTATTCCTGGCACGTTGAAACCATCAAAAACTAATGTGCAGATTGGCCTTGAACAATATTGGGTTGTGGAGAAAGTCATGATGAATTTTTGCATTGAAAAATGAGTCAACATTTCTGAGGACCCAGTAATCACCTTCAGGGCAAATACAGCTAATACTCCCTTACCAATGGGTCTCCAGATATTTCCTGGATTTTGGCTTGGTAATTCCTTTGTTGATTTTCGAAAGGTACTTTTAAAATATTTTATCTAGCATGTGTTGTTGGTTTTAATGGGAAAAATTGGGTTGAATAACCCAACCTGCTATATCCGTGGAAACAGAACAAGACAAGCAACATTTTCTAAACAAATTGCTTAAATTGAGTTTGAATCTAAGACTCTTTTAAAGTGGAACAGGACACTTTATGAAAACAAATCTGGCTAGAAATTAAATTCATGAACCCACCCCAGGTTCTCAGAAATAGTGATACCATTATTCTCTAGTAAGTATGTACTAGCAAGAATTTGGCTGTGTACTTTTTTAGGGAAACAAAGTATAGCTGATCTTTTTTTTTTTAAATCAACTCTGTACTTGAACAAATATTTTAGCAATTGTAGATATAGTCAAGGGTTCCTTTAAAACAAGAATAAAGGGTCAAAGAAACAACTCGCCCTAAGTGCAATGGTACAAAACAGAGATGGAACAAACAGAATCATATTAAAACACTGACAATAACATAAGAAGAGAAGTTGAACATACATAAATCAATTCTATGATAAATATGTTAAATATCATAACTCTAAAAGTTTTATCAATGTACTAATGCTGTTAGATTTGGCATTCAACACTTTAACTTTATACCACTTGTAAGTTTAATTTTGATGCAAAATTCTACTCTAGTTAATTTCAAACCAAGTTAGGTATAGCTTCCTCACCATAGTTTGAATTTTGTCTTTTTATTATTCCTATTAATCCTTTTGG
This sequence comes from Tupaia tana, assembly GCA_026018925.1. Classification (NCBI taxonomy): domain Eukaryota; kingdom Metazoa; phylum Chordata; class Mammalia; order Scandentia; family Tupaiidae; genus Tupaia; species Tupaia tana. The sequence continues at coordinate 68,341,287 of JAKSZU010000008.1, forward strand.
AATTTAGTGTCCCAAGTTAAAGAATGTATCCAAATAACATTACAGATAGATTTCAAGACCAAAAGAGCTTTGCTTTGTCCAGACTACGACCAAGCCAGGCTTATTTCTGGCTGGCTATATATAAAAAATAAGATACAAATATATAGAGAAAAGGATCTCTATGATATTTTCCTTTATGTTTGCTTTGTTTTATGTGCTGGGAAGTCACAAGGTAAGCTGATTGTCCAGCAAAAATATCAGTACTTCAGAAGCCTTATAATTACAATAACGTACACATTTCTTTTTGTTCCTTCTTTATTTTTAAAATTATCTGTTATCTAAATGTTATACCTCTAACAGACTGCAAATTATAAAGCTTAATCATAACATTTCAAGGTAAAATTGCTTTTTATGGAAACCTTCATTACTTGCATGGCTTTGTCATCTGCTTTCTTGATCAAAATAGGTAGTGATCTGTAAAGTAGCCAAGAAATTTATACTTGGAGTGGTTTTCTCCTGATGGATGAAGGAGCGGGCATACATTCTTCCTGGTAAAGTGTGGGCGGATAATTTTATGTGACAGCCACATTACGAATGAGGCAATATGAGCATGAAGTAGCTCACAGCATTCACTTCTACCGAGTTCTGAAGATTAAAAACGCAAAGTGTGGTTCAAAAATTATCTGAACCTCCAATAATTTTTGGCTTCTCCTCTAAGTCAGTCTATATAAGAATATGCTAGAGGTTCTGGAAAGGAAGCCATGTCATTTGCAAGAAGACTTCCAGAATTGGCCCCAGTTGGTTTAACTGAGCCTTCCAATGCAGCATAAAATATGGAACTGGTGCACGTAATGGCACCGAGCCTCACATATTAAAATCCAACTATCGCTCCTAGCACTTATAAGCTTTATCAGAAATCCTAGATCCAGGCATTTTTTCAAAATCTCAAACATTGAAAGGATCTTTTGTAATATTGCACACAGTATAACAAACATTGTTGTCATCAGTAGGTTTGGATCTTCTGGGAGTCTGTACTCTGTCAAGACTCTTGGCAGGAGTTCAGGTAGAGAAACATTTACTTTAAAATGATTAATTATTCCCAACTCCATTTTGCCAAGGACCATGCTTTTTGTCCTCTCTTTTTAGTCATTGATCCTGAAACACTCCTGCAACTTGCTCAGCTTTTAAATTAACATGTATACTTTGAAATATATACATACATGATTAGACCTTTCTTTTCCCTGGAAACTGATCACAACAGACTCTGTTGGATAAGCACAGTGTAAATATCTGTTTCATTAGTATTATTGTTTGAGGGGTATGATTTAATCAGTCCATCTCCAAACCACATTTATAGTCCAGCTGGTAAGGCCAATATTCAGAGATATGACCTTGGTTTGATAGGGTTTTAATAATGCAGCTCTTAGAACAGTGTGTAACACTATGTATTACATAATAATACCATTAAGCTATTTCATAATAAGCAATAACATAGTCTTAGACTCATTTTTTTCCTAGTACACGTGACTTGGAGCTAAGGAAGCAAAATCTGATGGTTATAAATATAAGCTATGATATAATTGACATAAATGAGTAATGAAATATACTTGAAAACTTTCACGCAAGTGAGAATTTTGCTCCATGTTCCTTTTGATTAAATGTGTTTTGCTGTGAGTGCAGCTCTATTTCTCCTTTAAGAAGCATAAGGAAGAAAATAAACTGTGGCTTTGTTCACGTGTGTCCATGTGTATTTGTCTGAGTGTGCGTTTTCTAACATGACCAGTTAGCATGATAATGTGATTCAACAACATAACTTACTATGCTTCCATTTGAATACGTATTTAGACCTCAGATTTTATAATAGTTTACTTTCAATTGAAGAAAGCAGAAAAACATGTAAGCAATAAGACAGCAATTGAGATCAAACTTTCTCATCATGGTTCCTTTTTTTTCCGTCTTCATTATTTTATTTATTATTTACATTAATCACCACACTGTTCATTTTAAGAAAAGAGAATTATTTCTTTCTCAGAGAACATGAGTTTTTTATTCTATTTAGGACTTCATCTTAGTAGATGAGACTCACCTGCATTACTTGACTCAGTTTACCAAATAATAATCTCATCCAAAACCATCCTCACAGAAACAAGAATAATGCTCGACAAAATATGTGATCTCTCCATGGCCCAGTCAAGTTGACACATAGAGTTAACCATCAAACTGTAAGAATCACAGCCCGGGGGCCAGCAGGTGGTGTGGTGATTAAGGCACTGAACTCCACTGTTTGAGTCCCAGACCTTGAGACTTGCTCTCTCACTCTTCTTCTCTTCTTCTCTCTGGTTAGTACATGTGCCCTGTAGCAAAATAAAAATTAATAATCATTAAAAATAAAATTAAATTAAAATGTCTCTCTTATTTTTGGAGAGTTTTTTTGCTATAGAATGCATGCACTTACCAGAAAGAGAGAGACAGAGAGACAGAAAGTGAGAAATCACCCCCCGGGGGGGATGGCTATGCCGCAATCCCTTCTCCTCCATTCTCCTCTCGGGATCTTGGACACATAGGCACACGCGCCTGGTTGTGAGTTTAAGCCATCACGTCCAGGAGGCCAATCGTGGTCGACTACATGGGAGTCCAAAACATAGCCATTACTCCAACTTCTGATCTCAAATAATTAATTCTTTAAAAAATAATCACAAGCTGGCAGAACTTGATAGGAAAACTCATTTAACACCACAAAGTAGCCAGATCTATGCTGGTTCAAATGTGGTGTCGTTTGCATCTCCCTATTGGGAAGAGACAATTTGTCTAAGCTTTTTAATGCACCTATCAAATCAACAATTTTTTCTCAATGATGATCACATTCTGTAGTTAAGAATTAAAAATACTCTCACCTTACTGGCATTCAAATTGAACTTACATTATAAAAAGTTATATTTAAAGCCCAGGTCTATCGTCAAGAAAAATTTCTTGAAAAATTTCTCACATCCTAGGACAAATGCAGGTGTTCTTATCAATCAGTCATTATTTTCTCTTTAAGACTTTAGTGTGTTTTCATTTTGTAGGTTATTCCACAAGTACTTCCTAAGCTCTTGTTATGTACAAAGCCATGTTCCAGCTATGGAATTTTGAGCATGAACAAACACAGAAAAGCTCCTATGTCATAGAACTTCTGAAGATTTATTGTAAGGGTAGGTAGCCCCTGAGTCAAATCAGAAATACCATTTATTTTTTGTGAATAAAGTTTTATTGGCACACAGTCATGTTCACTTACGTATGTGTTCTCTCTGGCTGTTTGCGTACTACAGGGACAGAATGAAGAGTTGTGCCTGAGATCACATGGCCCGCAAGGCCAGAAACCATGCACTGTCTGTCCATTGACCAAAAATGTTTGTTAGCTCCTGGCCTAGCATTTCTACAAAACAAGCTCTTGTGCATCACAGTAGATGTAGCAAATCAAGGTAAAAAGTACATAAGACAAGAAATAAAAGAGAAATTCAGATGTAGGTGGCAAGAAATTCACTTTACGCATCATAGAGGTTTTGGTACACAGAATAAGGGATCCTTAAAGATGTCTACCTCCACATCACTGAAACTTGTGAACATGTTACCTTACTGGCAAAAGGGACTTTGTAGATGTGCTTAAACTAAGTACCTTGAGATATATCTCAATATCTTGGATTATCCACATTTCGATACCTAGCATTCTTCTTTTTAAGCAATCTAATCACAATATTCCTTTTAAGGTAGACGGGCAGGTCAGTATCAGAATCAGGGAGGGTGTGACGTGACCATGGAAGCAGAGGTCTAAAGAGACACAGAGAGCTGGTAGATAGTACAGTGCTGACTCTGGAGACGGAGGGAAGGATCACAACCAAGAAATTTAGGTGGTCTTTGTAAACTGATAAAGGCCATCAAATAGATACTCCCCTCCGAGCCTTCAAAATGAATAAGACATTTGGATTTTATTATTATTGTTTTTATTTATTTTCTTTTTAGAGAGATTGTTGCAATAGGATGCATGTGCTTGCTGGAGAGACAGAGAGACACAAAGCAAGAAATCATCCCCAGGGAGGATGGTCACACCACAATCCCTTATCCTCCATTTCTTCTTGGGATTTTGGACCCAAGTACACATGCGTCCAGTGTGATTTGAAGTCACTGGGTCTCAGGTTTGAACCATGGTTGTTTACATGAGAGTCCGAGAACATAGCCATTACACCATCTGCTGGTCCTGACACCTAGATTTTAGCTGGCAAGAATCTTGAACTTCTGATATTCAACACTATAAGATAACTATTTTTGGTATTTTAATCCACTAGATGAGTGGTAATTAGTTGTAGCAGCAATAGAAAACTAATACAATGGTAGCAATTTCTCCTCTGGTGTTACATCTTGACTTTGCTTCTTACTCTATGTGGGATGTTGGACAGATTAATTTTTCTAAGTCAGTTTCCTTCTCTAAGTTGAGTATAATAACAGTAATTACCTCACTGAGTAATTTTAGGTATCTATTAAGATTCAATGTGTGCAAAGTATTCAGTATCGATTTGACACATAGGAATTTCTCAATAAATTATAAATATGATGGCAATTATTATTCTTAGGTTTCTCAATTAGAATCAGAGTGGGGCCAAGTTTATCTATAATGTTTATTTTTAAAATATTATGATCATGGAGCAGTGGCTATTCAAACATTTTCAGAGTGTGGGGCACTTGTTAATTGTAATCGACTTTTTATTCATATGTTTCATGTAGGTAGTTTCTGTAACTTATTATATGGGTTACAAATAACCTCTATCCACAGTAGTACAGACACATCCTTATAAAAATATAGAGGAAATTGCATTGCCCCTCTACTTAGGATTCCATGGCTCAGCAGCTTAGCACTCCTTGCTAAGATTCTACTCAGGGGCTGATGTCACATGGGAATCCTGGGTTCGATTCCCAGCCAATCTAAACAGATGGAGCACTGTGGTGCACACCTGCCATCCTAGCTTAGTGGGAGGTTGAGGCAGGAGGATCATGACATGGTAAGACCTTGTAAAAAGTTTCTCTCCCAGGACCACCATGTGGTATGGTGGTTTAGGTTCTGGACTCCCACATGATCAACCAAGGTTCAAATCCTGGACCCACTGGCTTGAAAATCACACCAGGAACATGTGCATGCATGCCCAAAATCTCAAGAGAAGAATAGAAGTGAAGAGATTGTGGTGTGGCCATTGCTCCTCAGGGGTGATTTCTCACTTTCTCTCTCTCTGTCTCTCTTTGTCTCTCTCCAGCAAATGCACACCCTCTGGAAAAAAGCTTAAAATACAAACAAACTCTAAAAAAAATTCTACATTTCTAAAAATGACAGAGTTAATATTAATAGATATATGTTTTATGACTTATAGAATAAAATGGTCACCAAACAATCCTTCATGTATGTGTATGTGTGTGTGTGTGTGTGTGTGTGTGTGTGTAGTGCATCCTACTGATAAAAAGACACTTCTGAGAATCCATCTCTCTTCCAAAATTTTAAGGTTGAAGATGTGATCTCAGCAATAAGGACCTCCTTACCTCAAGTATTCAATTGACTTACCTGAGGGCTCTCCATCTGGGAGTTAAGAGTCCCCAGTAACTCCATTTCTCCAGGAAATAATGCTACTGCTACTTCTGTATTTCCTGAAGGCTGCCAGCTTCTCAGTAATTTATTTCTTCTGTTATTTTGTTATATTACAGGGGAAAAAAAAAACTTTCATTTCTTTTCAAGGTGAAAGTTTTAAAGGAAATTACCATATAAGCTTTTTTAAAAAGTTATCCTAATAACCATCATCAAAACAAGTATTTCTATTAAAGTGCTGATATCACATAACAAATTCCTAGCAAACATGATATTTCAGCCATATAAAAATAAAGCTAGAGTAAGAAAAAAAAGTGCACAGGAAAAGAAAATCATATTTTCTTATCAACTAGTCTTTGAATGCATCAATTTATAAATACCGATTTAACATTAACCTCATATAAGGCTCTTTATGAAGGCAGGAAAGTAGACCAAAATGCAATTTTTTGACCTCACACATGGCATCCTTTTAAAACCACGGAGCAAGAGTAGAGGCTCCAAGGAAGTAGTCAGAAAAACAAAATTATATGCAGGCGGCATCACATTCATTGAAGTCATTCATCTTCCGTGTTTTAATGTCTGCCTGGTTACCAGTTTTATTTAGGCTACAGAACTACTGGGTGGAGACCACATCTGTCTCCATGGTATGGATAGTTATTCACACATTTTAGCTACTTAGGAAACACTTTCTAATAGTCATGACTCAAAAAAAAAAAAAAAAAAAAAAAAAGAGAAAACACAAGTAATAAATTCTATGGCATGTGCATTTACTTATTAGCACAACTCCAAAATAGAGAGTATTATTTTGCAGCCTCGACAAATTTACTTACTCAATATCTATTTCTGGACAAGAAACAATTGCTCACTGTTCTGAATTCACAGACCCTGTGCAACTACTTTGATACAATTAAATGCCAATAAGTTTTTAACGTAACTCTTCTTGATACTTGCTCAAAGTTTAAAGTTATGTGTGTCCTAGTCATTGTCCTTCTTTTCAGTGTCTTCTCAGCTCCTGCCTGATATTTTTATTTTGCATCAAAAATCTTCTTTTAAACATATAATACATTCCCAAACTTGTGAATCATACAATTTTGCACATTTCTTTACAGAACTTTGCATTTCACTAAATGATATAGCTCCATGGGAATTACAGCTGAGAAATCCATAGTCTCGTTTAACAGAAGTTTGACACTGAAAGCATGTTTTAGACTTTCTAATGGCTCAATAAACTACAAAATATGACATTTCTAAGACAATCTGGATCACTTTTTAAAATTAATTCAATGGATTTTTTTGAACAAAGGCATTTACTCACTTAGTTGTGATGAAAAGAAGTGCACAGAATCTTAAAAGTTATTCAAACTGTGATACTTGCTTCTCTACAGCTTTTGTTTTCTAATCAACTTTATTTTTTTAGATGAGTTTCAGGTTTACAGCAAAATTGAGCAGAAGGTACAGAGATTTCCCTTATACCTTCTGCCCCACAGATAAATAACCTCCTCCATTAGCAGCAGACATCCAACTGGTACATTGGTGACGGTTGATGAGCCCATGGATGAGTCTATACTGAACTGTCATCCTCACCCAATACCCATTGTTCACAGGCGTGCTCACTCTCAGCCTTAAACATTCCATGGGTTTGTACAAATGTATCATGACATCACCTACCATGGTAGTATCATGAGAAAGTGTTCTCACTATACTAGAAATCTTCTGTGCTCTATGTATTTATTAAGTGCAGGGGTCCCCACCCCCTGGCCAAACTCTGTGGCCTGATAGAAACTGGGCTGCACAGAAGTGATGAGCAAGTGAGTGAAGCCACTTCCGTATTTACAGCCATTCCCCTTGACTTGCATTGCTACCTGAGCTATGCCTCCTGTCAGGTCAGTGGTAGCTCTAGATTTTCATAGCAGCCCCCAAATGGGACCATCTAATTGCAAAAAACACAAGCTCAACTGATTCTGCATTGTGGTGAGTTGTAGAATTGTTTTATTATATATTACAAGGTAATAATAACAAATAAAGTGTACAATAAATGTAATGTGTTTGAATCATTCCAAAACCATCACTCTTCACCCTTACCCCATCCATGGAAAAACTGTCTTACACATAAAGGGTCCACAATGTCCCAGATATTGAAGACACTGGTTTAGTGGAATCCTAGCCCCTGACAACTGTTTCTATAGTTCTGACTTTTCCAGAATATAGTATCATTGAAATTATAACGACGATATCTAATTAAAATGACTTTTTTCATTTAGTAATATGCATTTAAGTTTCCTCCATTTCTCATTGCTTCATAACTCATTTTTTTGTTTTGTTTTGTTTTGTTTTTAATTTGCCAGAAGACACATGAACTCACAGACAGAGACAGAGATGGAAAGTGAGAAAGATCCCACATGAGAAATGGTCAAGCTGCAGTCCTTTTCCCTATTTCTTCCTCCCTTTGTGATTTTGTTCCTGCTTGCCCATGTGCCAAGCATGTTTTTCAAACCACAGGATCTGGGACCTGAGCTGCACAGTTGGCCATGTGGAATCTAGTTGCCTTAACCACCACACTACTGGCTGGTCCAATAGCTCATTGTTTATAGTGCTCAATGATATTCCAGTACATTGTCTGCGTGTACTATAGTTTCTCTAGTCATCTCCAAAAGAACAGCCTGGTTGCTTTGAGTTTTGGAAGTTATGAATAAAGCTGCTATAAACATCTGTGTACAGTTATTTGTCTAAACAGAAGTTTTTAACTCCTTTCAGTGACTACCACAGAGCACAATTGCTGAATCTTTTGGTAAAGATATGTTTGCTTTTATAAATATCTGCCAAACTGTCTTGGAAAGTAACTGTTCATTTTGATTCTTTCCAGCAACAAATTAGGGTTTCTTTTGCTGCACATACTCATCAGTATTTGCTGGCATCAGTAATCTCGGTTTTGACCCTTCAAATGTGTGTGTATTGAGGTCTTATTGTTGTTTTAATTAGCATCTCCCTGATGACATGTGATTGAAAGCATCTCTCTCTCTCTCTCTCTCTCTCTCTCTCTCTCTCTCTCTCTCTTTTTTTTTTTTTTTTACTTTTTTTGCCATAAGACATGTGTGCTCACCAAAGAGAAACAGAGAGAGAGAGAAGGTGAGAAATCACCGCCAGGGTCAATGGCCACACCACAATCCCTTCTTCTCCATTCTCCTCATGGGCTTTCAGGCACACACCTGGCATGATTTTCAAGTCACCAGGTCCAGTACTTGAATCACAGTCAGCCATGTCAGAGTCCAGTGCCAAAACTACCATGCCACCTGCTGGTCCCTGAAGCACTCTTCATATTCTTATTTATTATCCATATATATTCTGTATATGTCCATACCAGATATATGTTTCACAAATGTTTTTTCCTACTCTGACTTCTTCAGACATTTTTTTTACCATGTTTTGCACTGACCAGAAGTCAGGTGATCAAGTATTTCTGTGGTATTGTATCTAAACCAAGTTTTTGGTTTGGTTTTGGTTTTCTTGCTTTTCTTTCTCCATCTAGTTTTGTTTGGTTTTTTGTTTATTTTTGCATGTGGATGACCAATTGTTCTAGCAACATTTGTTGGAAAAAAAATCTTTTGCTCCATCTTACCTTTGTTTCTCTTCAAAGATCAAATATATTTCTGAGGTATCTATTATGTTCCATTGACTTATTTGTCTATTCATTTATACACACCAACTTAATGACCAGAGTTTTACGCTATTCTTGAAGTTTGGTTGTGTAAAACATTTATTTTTTTTTCTTTTTCAGTATTGCATTGGCCATTCTGAGTCTTCTGCTTCTCTATGTAACTTTAGAGTTAGTTTGATGATACCCACAAAATAATTTGAGATTATATTAAACCTTTTGCCCAAACTTGAAAGAATTAATATCTTGACAATACAGAGGCTTCCTATACATGAACATGGAATAACTCTTTTATATATTAGTTCTTTTATTTCTTCATCAGAGTTTTATAGTATTTCAAATGCCAAGTACAAATTCCACTTGTTTATAGCTGGCATATCAGAAAGGGATTGACTTTCAGAACTTAACCATGTATTTCTCAAACTTGCTTTAATTGCTTGTTATTTCTAAGAAGATTTTTGTCAATTTTGTATTTTCTACATAGACAGTCCTGTCATCTACAAACTATGAGTTTTATTTCTTCTTTTCCTTTTATTTTTCTATTTCTGGGCTTAGGTGAGAAAGCTTCATGTTTTCCACCATTACATAAGGTCTTAGCCATAGGGACTTTTTTATATTTTTTTGTTTTGTCCATTCTTTCTTTTTTTTAAGTTGCCAGATGACATGGGCCCTCACTAGAGAGAAACAGGAGAGGAGAAGACACCCCCTTAATGAGACATAGTCGTGCTCCAATCCTTTCTATTCCATTTCTCCATCCTGTAGGGATTTGGAGTGTGGTGCATTGCTCAGTGTCATTTCCAAGCCACAGTGACCAGGATTCAAACCACAGTTGGCCATGTGGGATCCACCACCCTTAAACATTAGCCTATGGCACTGACCCAGCTATAGATTTTTAAGAAATTCTGTATCAGGCTGAGAAAGTTTCTTTCTATTGCTAGTTACCGAGAATTTTACCATGAGTGGGTGTTGGATATTGTCAATTGCTTCTTTCTGTGGTTCATGGATTGCCTTAATTGATTTTCAAATATTGACATTGGTCATTGTATATAATTCTTTTTATATTGATAAATTTGACTTTCTATTATTTTGTTTAGAAATTGTACATCAGGGAACCAGCAGTTAGCATAATGGCTATGTCTCTGGACTCCCACGTAGTCGACCGTGGTTCGTGTCCCGGACCCAGTGGCTTAAAACTCACGCCGGGCACATGAGCATGCGTGCCCAAGATCCCGAGAGGAGAATGGAGGAGAAGGGATTGCAGCGTGACCATCCCCCGGGGGGTGATTTCTCGCTTTCTGTCTCTATGTCTCTCTCTGTCTGTCTGGTGAGCGCACGCACCCTATAGCGAAAACTTCTCCAAAAAAAAAAAAAAGAAAAGAAATTGTACATCAGTGTTTATAAGAGATATTGGTCTGTATTTTTCTTGTAATTCCTTTGTCCGGTTTAAGAATTTGGGTAACGTTGGTCTCACAGAAAGTAAGTGAAAAAATAGTCTTTCTACTTCTTTCATTCTGAAAGGGCTTATCGGGACTTGGTGTAATTTTTGGTCTAATTAACCAATTAGTTAATCTGGGTCTGATATTTTATTTTGAGAGCTTATTAATCATTGATTCATTTATCTTAGTAGATATAAGCTTACTCCGATTATTTCCTCTTGTGTAAGTTTCAGCAAAATGTGTCTTTCAAGAAATGGTACGTTTTATCTAGGTTACCAAATGTGTGGGCATAAAGCTGTACATAGTGTTCCTTTATTAAGCTTGTAATGTCCATGTGATTTATAATGTTGCCCACAATTTTCTTTCTTTCTTTCTTTTTTTCATAAAAAACTTTTGCCTTAGGGCATGTGTGCTCACCAGAGAGAAAGAGAGAAAGAGACAGTGAAAGAGAAAGTAAAAAATCACCCCCAGGGGTGATTGGCTACAACGCAATCCCTTCTTCTCAATTCACCTCCTGGGTTCTTGGGTATGCACACACACATGCCTGGAGTGAGTTTTAAGTCACTGGATCCAGGATTGGAATCACAGTTAGCCACGTGGAATCCATTTACGAAACCACGACTCCTTCTGCTGACCTCCACAGTTCTATTTCTACTATTCATAATTTGTGTCTTATTTGGCCTTTTTTTTAGTTAGCCTTACTAGAGGCTAGTTGATTTGTCAGTCTTTTCAAATAATCAACTTTTTATTTGGTTGATTTTCTCTGTTGATCACTTCTTTTCAATTTTTTTTTAACTCTGCTCTAATTTTTGTTATTTATTTTCTTCTGCTTATCTTGGGTTTAATCCCCTCATTTATTTGTGTCAGTTATTTTTCTTTTCCAATATATGCATTCAGTGCTCTAAATTTCCCCCAAGCACTAAATTTACTGAATCCAAAAAAAAAAAATCTGACGAATTTTACTTTCATTTAGTTAAACTATTGACAACAAAGTTCCTCATCTTTAAAAAATTGCCAAAGAGCATGTGCACTCACCAGAGAGGAACAGAGAAAAAGAGAGAGAGAGGGAAAGTGAGCAATCACCCCCCACCCCAGGTTATGACCACACCACAATGCCTTTTCCATTCTTCTCTTAGGATTTTGGGCGTACATGCAAATGTGCACAGCCTGTTTTTCAAGCTAATGAGTCTTACTCCTACCACTGAGTCAGGTATGTGGGATCCAGTGCCTTAATCTCCACATCACCTGCTGGTCCCAGGTCTCAGTCTTTCAGTGAGCCTGTTCCTCTAAATTGTGAACTTGATACAAGTTGCTCAGTACTTCTCCACATTAGAAGGGGATAAGAAGGCTAAAGCGAGCTGGAATTGAATGTTTCCCTTCCTCCACATGGAAGGTTAGAGCAGGCTGGAGTTGTTTATTTCCTTCTTCCAGCTTAGTTAAATTCTGATGAAATCCCAATGGGCTAGGCTATGATTGAAGAGTTTCTCCTGAGAGCTGACCTTGTAGAGAAGAACAGAGTGCTCTGGTGCATTTCTAAATGGTTCAATTTCCCCTATCACTTTCAGAAGCAGAAGGGAATTTTTCTTCAATATTCACTGTGACAACCTAGTAGAGGTGGTAGGTAAAACACACAGAAGTGTAGAAACTCCTCCATGCCTGGGTATCCCAGAAATTTCTAACTCTCAGAGTTATCTGCACAGAGCCCCCGAGCAATTCTTCAATTACAACTCAGCACTGGTTTCTAGGGAAGTTGCTCCTGGTGGGTCTTTGTTCTGGTATGTTGTGAATTTCTGTATTCATCGGTTGGTCTCTCCAATTTGAGGATAGCAGTTTACTCTGTAACCTCATTTTTCTCATGAATCTAACAATACGACTACTTTTTTGTTAACTTTTTGCAATTTATTCAGATTTTACTTGGTGGGATGGGGTGGTGACTTAAGATACACGAAGAGCAGAAGAATTTATATAGACAATAAATTACAGTTTGTACTCAGCTCCTACAAAAATCTGAGTTCCTTATTAGCTTTTTAAATATTACATTTCTTTTTCAAAATATAGAGTATGTAATGAATGAATAAACAGGCATTTAGGTACATAATTTTAAGAACAGTATCAAAACTAAGGACACAAAACTCTGAGAATAAGGTTGAGAGGCTATAAAGATGTTATAAATATTCTGTGCCAGCCAAATTGGAATTTAAATTCTTTGAAACTGGTACTCAGGTCCATGAACAAAAAAAAAATACTGATTCACTTAAAAAAATAAAAACATTTATTGTATTTATTGGTTTTATTTAAAAGAAAAATATATGAGAGGCAGAACAATTTATAAAGGCAATAAATTGCAATTTGTACTCAGCTTCTACATGTATGCTTACTCCCACTCCCTAGTCAGTTCAAAAATGTATTCACTTAGGGAAAAAAAAAAAAAAAAAAAAAAGCCTTACTGAACATTTACCAGCAACCAGGGTCTAATCAGGGTCTAATTATGAGAGACTTAACAATGAACAAATGAATAAAAGTCCTCGTCTTCTGGGGATGGTCTAAATATCTCCAACCTAAAGAAATTCATGAAAGACATTTTCCCCCTCTGATTTTAATGTAATAGAAAACTAAAAGTTTGTCAGGTTCCCAGAACAAAAAAAATAAAAGGCAACTGAAGTGGACACAATACCAGTGGTCCCTTTCTGACTTTTCTAATTCAGGGAAGAGGAAAATCTTGGGGAAAACAGGTATAAGAGAACATTAGTAAGACTGAATTTTCCATTAAATACAGCCCAGGAGCACATTAAACTTAGGAAAGTGTGGAAGTTATTGTTTCTTATACAAAAAAGTTGTAGAGTAAAATTCCTACCTACTAGCCATGTATAACTGTAAAATTATCAGGAAAAATACGTAGAAGACAATTTTAGTAAAGATAAGAAGAATAATGTTAAATAAGTTATTCTCATAGAGTATCGTGGACATAATGTAAACGCTGATCTGATCTTTCTCTTTGCAGCATGTATGTTTCTATGAATCTGAAATGGTCTCTACTAATCTGAATCGCAAAGGTTAAAAATTCATTAATTCATTAAAATTCTAGTTAACTCTTTTAATTTTTTTGAGAAATATATAAAAGCAAACGATGTCTTTACAAAACTTAAGCATTTCAATTTTCATTATTGCCTGACTGACTGACAGTCTAAGAATCTTTAGTGTGTCTATTTAAACACTTATTACAAAAGGCAATAGCTCCAAAATTCACTTTTTATAATGCATCTACCATTAAGTACATTAAACTCAGGCTAGGTTCTAACATCAGAGAATAATGTAAAAAAAAAAAAAAAAAAAAAAGACATATGTAATTAAAAACTTAAGAGTTCTTTAAAAAGGCACCATAAACAGTCTCAATCTGAATTTTAGGAAGTTTCCCCAGCCAATTCTATACCAGTATTTCTTTTGTACAACACAGTTGAAGTAGTTGGGTTGCATTTTGGTACCACATTGTCAGAGAACTCTATGACTTGGATTATCCAAACCACGCAGTCCTGTGAAATTCTCATTCTATGAGATGCACATGGGAACTGAAGTATGTAAAAGAAATAGATTTAGGTCCCTATCATGTGGGATAGAAGAAAAAGAAAGGCTGTGAAGAAAACAGCTTTTAATCTAGTGTTTGAAAGTTATATAAGGTGAATGAAAAGATGGTATAGGAAACAACCACAAATGTGAGCATGGAAGACTGGCAAATAGGAGACAGTGGCCTATCTAACCTTTCAGTTTGACAATATAAGCACAGCAAAACGTTCAAGGAAATACAGCTTAAAAAGGGCCAGCCAGTTGTATGGTGATTAAAACAGCTAGACCCCACATGGCAGACTACACAGTTTGAATCCCAGACCCAGCAACTTGAAAAACATGCTCAGCACATATGTGTGCACATCCAAAATCCCAAAAGGAGAATGGAAGAGAAGGGATTGTGATGTGACCATTCCCCTGGAGAATGATTTCTCACTTTCTTCTCTCTTTCTTTGTTTTTGTCAAGTGCACTTGCCCTATAGCAAATTAAAAAAAAAAAAAAAAAAAAAAAAAAAAAAAAAAAAAAAAAAAAAAAAAAAAAGAGAAAAAAAAAGAAAGAAACAAAGAAATAAAGCCAAAAAAGTCAAAGCAAAAAAATATGTAATAAATAACAGGATATATGGAGGGCATACATAAAATAGAATCAGAAATATGTTTAAGTGAAAACTAGGTGATGCGTAAGATGTAGAGTGCAAGACTAACAGGTTTGTCTGATGAGTAAATCTTGAAGCTCAGAATGCCTTGCAGTAGGCTGAAGGGACAAAACACTCCCCATTTCCATGTGGGAGGGATTGCACCTGAACTCAGCTTCCTACGGGATGAGAACATTCCTTTTTCCGAGCTGGCATTTTTAGACAACTCTGAAGAGCTGGTATGGTCTCACATTCTACTTTGACTCTTACTTCTCCCAAAGGTGTTCTCCAACATGTACCACATGTACCAGGGTGTATCCAAAGCATCCTGTCCTCAAAGGATCTGTCAGAGGGATAATCTATCAAAGGATCTATCAGAGGCATTAGAGGACACATGTCTGCTCTTACTGAAACTTGTCATGTGCTTCTCTATGAAAATCAATTCTCTATACCATCACTTTGTGGATTTTTTCTTAACTCATCTCTCTGTGGTTGCTGATTGTTTTTAATTCATATAAATACACTGTAGATTTTTAAAAGTTCATTAATTCCTTTCATGAGTAAGAAAGACAGAGAGACAGACAGCACCACAACAGAATCTTATCTCTGCAATCCACCCCCTAGCCTCAGCCTGCCCTGGATCATGGCCATGTGCATGCCTAGTGTACTCAGGGAGGTCTCTGGACACAAACCCAGGACCTTCCAATGGAGGTCAGCCTTGCAGAGCTTTGCATTATGCCACCGTACCACCAGCCTCCTCATTATAGATTTTTTGTGCAAGGAAACCTCATTATCTAAGTCTTCACTATCCTGAAAGGAGTGCATGAGAGAAAGAAACAGCTAAAGTCAAGGAGATAGGTCAGGAGCTATATTGGATTTAAAACCATGTGAAGCCCTGAACTTTGAGAATGTTGTAGTAATACCACCTCTAACAGTGGACCAAAATAAAATCAATACCTATTAATAATGAAATGTATGTAGCAAAACTTCAATGTATTTTTTTTCTAAGTTTTCAGAGAGAAAAATCCTGAAAAAGTTCATTAAAGCTAAACAATCTTCACCTTTAGGATATCCTTGCTTCACAGTATCCTAAGGCTATGCTTGACTGCCTGTTGGGTAATCCAGCCTAGGTTTGAGACCAGCGCTTTCTAGATGAAAAGCAATAGGAATATTGAATGTGGTAGTAGCAGTGAACATGGAATGGAGGGAAAAAACTAAAGGGAGTAGAAGTGAAATTGACCTTAGAAGAGAATTGATTAGAAAAGTAGAACTTCAAGGGAGAGAAATAATCACAATTTTCTGGTTTTGAAAGTGGGGAGCTGAGATGCGTAATGGCTCCATAATGGCGCAATCAGAGAAGCAATAACAGAAGGAGGACGAGGGAGCAAAGTGGAAGAAGAGGAGTAGAAACAGAAGGAAAAGAATAACAATAATATTATTATTATAGTTAACATTTATTGAGCACTTACAAGGTGCCAAGAACACTTCTAAGCATTTTATTTGCATTTCCTCAAATATCTTGGCATGTGATTACTCACAGGAGGACTAGACGGCTTTACATGAACATATTTATGGCTGAACATATGTTCTTTGCATTTCACTTGTATATGGAATTTTCACAGAAATGTATGGCTATATTTCTCTCATATACATAGTGACATTTAAACACTTTAGGAGTCTGAGTCGATTGCTCCGGCTACGTGAAATATGACTCTTATCCCTGAACAGCTCATATTATATGAGTTAAAATGGAAGATTCGGTAAATCACTGCAATGACCAGAAGCAATCTGTCCTCAATTTCTGGCTTCAAAGGAGTGAATGTTAAGTAGTATCCGTGTAAAATAAATGGGTTCATCTGTGTGTTTGGGCTGGACTTTCTGGGCTATTCTATGTGTGAATGTCTCATATTTTATCTGGTAGCCCAGGTAAAATTAATTCACTGTAAAAGACTTCCAACGGTTTTTTGATAATTTCCTAGTTTCTTTCTTTTTTTTTTTTTTTTTTTTTTTTTTTTTTTTTAGCTCCTTTTTTACTGAGCAAGTGCAAATTGGCTTCTCTACTTATGGATGAAAAGCACCAGACAATTATCATATCCAAAACAACAAACCCCATATCTTTCATTCATTGGGGGACACTATTCTATGGTGACCCAATAGAGCAATTCTTTCTTTCTTTACTATTCCACTCCAGAAATGGAAAAATCTGAAATTAGTCATCTCCCACCAAGTATCAGTAATTTTCCTGAAAAATTGATATTTGGGGCAGGAAGTACTAATTGGGAGCTTATTTTTCATTATTTTAAATGGGAAAATTTTGGGACCAGTGGTTAGCGTAATGGCTATGTCTCTGGACTCCCACGTAGTTGACCACGGTTCGAGTCCCAGACCCGGTGGCTTAAACTCACGCCGGGCGCGTGTGCATGTGTGCCCAAGATCCCGAGAGGAGAATGGAAGAGAAGGGATGGCCTGGCCATCCCCCATGGGGGATGATTTCTCGCTTTCTGTCTCTCTGTCTCTCTCTGTCTGTCTGACAAGCACCCTATAGCAAAAACCTCTCCAAAAACAAAATAATAAAATAAATAAATAAATAAATGGGAAAATTTTAATGCATTACATATAAACACTAAAATCTCTAATTCTCTAAGTAAAACACACACATACACAAAGTAGCACCTGTGTATATAACTAACACCATGGCATGATATCTAATCTCAAAACATTACTTACTAGTCTCCAAGCATACAATTTTTTCTTTTGTAAAATGTTCTAGAGGGCGCACGCACTTGTAGGAGAGAGGTAGAGACAGAAAGAAAGAGGGAAAATGAGAAAGCACTCCCCAGGGAGGAGGGCCATACCACAATCCCTTCTCCTAAATTTCTCCTCTCAGATTTTGGGCCTGCCAACACACCAGCTTGGTGTTTCTTTGAGCTGCCAAGTCTGGAATTCAGTCCATGAAGCTGACCTTGTGGAATCCAGCACCATAACTACCGTGCCACCTGCTAGCCCTAATATGATATTTAAAGACTTGTACATCGAGTATAACATTTACGATACAGCGTGATAAAATCATAGCAATAAGTTGGTAGAAAAAAATATGGCACAATTTTCAGCGAAAAGGAAGGCCTTATCTTATATTACTGAGTAAAGAGTTAAAGATTTAAGAGAGCTGAGAAAACAGAGGAGAATTGAAAAGGTCATTTATTTTGTCCTTAGTTGTGGAAGGTGGTGGTGATAGCAAATGGGTAGGGAAGGGATAATTTCCCATGTTCTAGCCATTTACTGCTTCATAACAAGGTAAATGGCTTAAAACACCAATTTATAATTCGCTTAGCCATGCTCTAACATCTACCTAACTAACTAGAAAAAAAATCAGCCTTCAAGTTTGGAATTTATGTTGTGCAAAGTAGGGAGGAGCTTGGCTTTGACTACACTGTTCTGTGGACATGCTCCTTTCTTATACTGACAGGCTCTTCTAAGAAAGGCCTTGTCACCTTTTAGATACCCTAATAACTTGATATTAATATGTCTAGCACCTCAGCGACTAGTAATAACCCAAACACGCTGGTACTCCTGAACTCTTGCAGTTAAATTCACTCACCTCTCAGAGGTTCTTTGCCAGAACCCACAACAATTGCAGGTAAATCCTCCTTCCCTCCCCACTGTCAGGGAGAACTCTCCAACCCTCCTGATTCATCTCTACCAAGTTCATGGCTTCTGCCTTTTCCTTTTGCCTGAGAGAATATCACACCATTTCATGCTTGTAAAAATACAGAACTTGTTCCTCCTCATCGTGGATCAGAGTCAAGTCAGAAATGACTAGGATTTATTGTTCGTTTTATTTCTTTCTACCTCATACTGTCAGACTTGTCTACTATTTAATCTATTGTCCACATTATTGGCCAACATTTTTTTTCTTTTCTTTGAGTTTTTGCCATAAGGTGTGTGTGCTCGCTGGAGAGAGACGGAGAAAAAAATGAGAAATCACATGGGGGGCACTGCAATCCTTTCTCCTGCATTATCCTGTTTGGATTTTGGACAGACACAGACACACGTACATCCACACACATACATGTGTATGTGTGCACGCGCACACACACACATTCCCAGTGTGATTTTTAAGCTACCAGGTCTGGAACTTAAGCCATGGTCTGCCATGTTGGAATCTAGCACCTTAATTGCCATACCACCTGCTTGTCCCTGGACAGACATGTTGTTTAAAGTGCAAATAATGTCACCATCTTATCTCATAAACTTCAATGACTTTCTATTAGAGTCAAGATTGAAATACTAAACAGGATCTATAAAGTCCTAAAGAATCGACCCACAAAATGTACCTTCTCCTTGTTCTGAAGTAACAGCCACTTTGGTTACTTTCCTGACACTTGATGGTGTTTTCCCCTCTGAACCCCCTCAGTCCTACTTCCCTGCCAATGACCTGGTTTGCCTATTTAATGTCCACTTATCCTTAAAATTTCAGCTTACATGATAACTTGTTTTTAGAGGTTTTTGCTTTAGGGCATGCGCACTCATGAGAGAGAGAGAGACAGTGAGAAGAAAAATGAGAAATCATTCCCCCAGGAGGGATGGCTATGCTACAATTCCTTCTCTACTCTCCTCCTGGGATCTTGGGCATGCACGCACATGTGCCTGGTGTAAGTTTCAAGCCACAGGGTCTGGGACTCGAACCACAATCAGCCTTGTGGGAGTCCAGTGACATAACTGCTGGCCCCAATGATAACTTTCTTAAGAAAATATCTCACTCTTCTATCTCCCAGGCTTCATTAAATCACTTTGTCCCTCCTTGTAATTCTTCTTAATATTTAAACTATTTTGTAGTTGTACTTTTATCTGGATGATTCTTATTAATCTCTTTCTCATTTATTAATCTATAAACTCTAAGAGAGTTCAGAATCACATCTGTTTACGGTTCCTTAATTTCTTAGTGTCTAGCTTGTGTCTGGCACGTAACTACTTGTCTAATAATAGTGAGCTAATAATCGGTATGAAACAGCCTGGTTTACAGAATAATCCCTGTAACCATAAAGTCTGATTCTATTTTGTCTTTTCACATTTCTCCTCTGGTCTGATACTTTGATTTCTTATTTCAGACTCTTGTAAAAAGACTTGTTCTTTGCTTATATAAACACTCAATGGAGGGTTTTTGAAAATCAAACATTTGTTTGTTAACCCTTTGAATGGCTAGGCACCATAGCTGTTGTACTGCTGTAAACACAGCCTTCTATGTCTGTCATCTCTCCCTTGGGCTGTCAGCAAGGGAAAATGTTATTTTCTGCTCTGACGATGTGCCCTCTCCACCTAGAGTGGAAGGAGTTTTAAAAGCCCTCTGGTGGGAAGAGTCTGTTCCTGCTTGGAGACTGAACTAGTCACAGGCCCTCCATTTGGGCAACAACCATGACACTTACTGCATAGCACCATTAAAACTTCCCAAGGCAACGGTAGCTGGGAGCATTGCAGTTTAATCACTTTATACCCAATAAAGTGTGGGTTACACAATATTTTTATAATGCCATGGCAACCTAATGAGTCATCCTCTATTATAGGCCAGAATGCCTGTGTCCAGGATCAGAGCACGCTGTCATCAAAGCAGAAAGGAGGCATATTAACAGTGCCTTACCAACTTTCGATTGTCTAGACTTCTTGATAACCACCCACAACATTTGCACCAGTTAGTAAAGCAACACAATCTTTGGAGCAAGCTTTTATTATGTGTTGTGATTTTCACATTTTTAAATAATTTCAATTCAATTGCATTTAAGAAAACCAGACTTCTGAGGACTGCTGGAAGATAGATCGAATAAGATAGTTCCAATTTGTGCGGAAGAATGGGATAATTCTGAGACGTTTTCCTCTCGGTCATGGTTCAGTCAACTGTGATCATGGCAATGTCCTTTCCCTGACATGGCTATCCTGCTGGCTTTCTGATCTTTTGTCAGTCAGTTCTTCTATAACTTGGTATTTTCCACAAGCAATGTTTCCATTCTCTATCTCACACACAGCAGTAAAAAGCAGTTTTATCACATTATTCACAGTACCTGTTAAGAATAGGTTTTAACATTTTGGTCAGTGGGTGAATGTGCTCACTGGAAAGAGAGAGAAGGGCAAGGAGGTGGGAAAGCACCCACCCCCCTCCAGAGGGAATTGCACACCACAACCCCCTGTCCTCCCTCTGTCCCTCCTTTTAGGGTGTTGGGCTCATATGCACAGGTGCTTGGTGTGCTTTGCAAGTTACCAGGTCCAGGACAGGAACCGTGCAGTCAGCCATATGGGATCCAGCTGCCTTAACCACCACTGGCTGGGACAGATGTTTTTTTTTTTTTTTTTTTTTTTGAGAGGTTTTCGCTATAGGGCATATGCGCTCGCCAGACAGACAGAGACAGAGAGACAGAAAGTGAGAAATCACCCCCCAGGGGGGTTGGCCATGCCACAATACCTTCTCCTCCATTCTCCTCTCGGGATCTTGGGCATGCACACACACAGGCCCAGCGTGAGTTTAAGCCACAGGGTCCAGGACATGAACCGCGGTCAACTACATGGGAGTCCAGCGACATAGCCATTACACTAACTGCTGGTCCCAAGGGATAGATGGTTTTTGATACACTAATTTACTTACTCTGTGTTAATTTGTTCTTCACCGTGAATTAGCACAGTTTATTATGTGTCTATCTGACTGTTTTGTAGAAATGCTAAAGAAAATGTCATTATTCATTTTAAAATGTTAATATTTAGTTGCAGGTACAGGAAATAATACAAAGCAGCACCGTACATAATTTAAACACCCAATTTGATATCACAACTGTGAGTTCTAAAGAAATTTAGGGAAAAAAAAAGAGCAATGAGATTTGAAAAAAAATTAGGAAGATTTAGGGAAGCAATAAGAGTATCTCAACTGAACCAGGGAACGTATAGAGAGTATAAAATGTTTCTAAGGAGGGGAGAGAAGAGCAGTCAGCATTCCAATAAAAATAAACTGTGTGAAGGCAAGTACAGAAGACCAAATAGAAAGTATGATTGTGGGGTAATGAGACAGAATAAGAGGTACAAGGGACAGCAGGTGGCATACTGGTTAAGGCACTGTATTCCCACATGGCCAACCACAGTTTGAGTTCCAGAGCTGGAAGCTTGAAAATCATGCCAGGAGCATATTCATGCACACCCAAAATTCCAGGAGGAGAATGAAGAAGAAGAAGAGATTGTGAAGTGGCAACCCCTCCACTTTGGGGGGAGGGATTTCTCACTTTCCCTCTCACTGTTTCTCTCTCTGTCTCTCTCCAGTGAGCACATACACCTGCCCTATGGCAAAAAAAAAAAAAAAAAAAAAAAAAAAAAAAAAAAAAAAAAAATAGTGGTACAGATTATGATCACTATTGGGATTGAATTAAGAAATATAGCATTTGGCTAAATTTTACTAAAAAAATAGAATATTAAATTACCAACTTCAATGACATTTTCTGTGTTAGTATAGGAACGAAATGGACAACAAAGCCAAACCAGAAAGATCAAGTTTCAAATTCTGCATCTACTACTTCTTGATAGTAAAACCTTAGGTATTTATTGACCTTCTCGAAGCGTCATTTTTCTTACTTTTAACACAAGGGGGGAAAGTTGACTCATGAGTTTATTGTGATTGTTATATAAAATGAAGCATACAGGGGACTTAAGCACTCATTATTTATAATCCAACTGATGACATTTCATCACCTAAATGTCTGACATATGTTAGGTCTCTGATAGCTTTTATTCATTGATTAAAGTATTATGTCTGAGAATTCCCCAACTCTGCCTTTTATTTCTTAAAACATGCTTATATAACAGACCAAAGAGTAACATTGGTTCAAACTATCTCCTGTAAGAAAAATTCAAACATGGGGCCAGCAGATGACATAATGGTTGTATCGCTGGATTCCCACCTAATCAACTGTACTTCAAATCCTGGACCAGGTAACTTAAGACTCCACCGGGGGTATGTGTGTGTGCCCAAAAGCTCTAGATACGAATGGAAGAGAAGAGATTATAGCATGGCCAACCCCCAGGGGGCGATTTCTCACTTTCTGTCTCTCTCAGTCTCTCCAGTGAGTACATGTGCCCTATAGCAAAATATGTCTCAAAAAAAAAATTTCAAAAACGGACTCAAAAAAATGCTCATTAATAGTGTCATCTTTATATATGAGCCATATACACTGAACAAAGTGATAAAAAGAACAAACAACAAAATCAGCTATCAGCTCTGAAATATGGGTTTGGGATTACAATGCTTCTAGAACTGATTGTCTGCTAAAGTGTATAACGTCCATAGATATGGTTTAATACTAAGAATTATCCCCTCCCCCCATTTACACTTTTCTACACACAGATCTACATTTCATAAATAAATTTAGTTCAATATACTCATACATTTCCAAATAGTCCTTCAGTGCCTGAGATTAGTACATATTTTTAAAGAAGATGGTTGAGTTTGTTTTCTCTAAATAGTAATCTAACACTATATTCTAGCAATATTTTACAATTTTGATTCAACATATCCAAAAATATATAGAATGAAAGATAGAAAATATATTATGCTTTCATGTATATTACCTAAGAACAGGAAAACAGTAGTCTGTAAATGTATGACAAACTGAAGACAAAATCTGGTAACAAAATCAATTTCCTGCATTTCAAATATCAGTGCAACACGCGCGCCAGATGGTGAATTGAAAATCTGCATGAGTATTGACTTTTAATGAAAACACTTACATGCTCTTCATGGCCACAATTAGTATAGCTTCTCCACCCTCCTCCCTTGATGCTAGGACCTTGTTAAACTGACCCTGTATGTCAATAAAACCAGCTTGAAGGTCACAGGCAAACACATTCAGAGCAAAGCAACCTATCCAGTTGTTAGGAAGGTTAATCAAGGTAAAGCCCTTGGTAGATGCAGGATATTCATTTCTAAATTGAAAAGTCCTCTTAATATTAAAGTTGGGAGGGAAAAATATTTGCTAACTCTATAAAATTGAATTACCATCAAGCAAAGGAAGTGGTTCTGCATATTTCATACATGAAAAGGAAATATTTGGAATCCATTTCATTTTTCCTTTGTAAGTCCCCTCTTAGAGACTTTGCACATACATGAATTGAGAGGATGCACTAAATTAATGCAAAATCATTCCACTAGCTTGCCTCACTTTCTTTTTGACTGCTCTGAGAAAAATACCATGTAGCACATAGAATGGCAGTACTCAGACTTTTTATGCTTCATGAAAATCTCATCAGAACAGCTGCTGTTCAGAGCTGCTGGAGAGAGATGGACATCTGTTATACAGATATCTTGTTTTTACCAATATTAGTTTTCTTAAAATTATAAGTAACTTGGGTTGGAATATCCATCTGTCCATGGTCTTCGTGTGAATATGATCTTTGTAGCTTTTAAACTTTTTCTTCCTCAATATTTACTTTTAGAAAAGGGAAATGAGAAAGCACTGACAAGCCCTCAGCAGGTTTCTCAGACCACAGAATGACGAAGGAAGTCTCCATTGAATGTGGAAGATCATAGTTCACAGAGAATGACTTGATACCATCAGTCTTCTTCTCATTCCTAGGTCATGAAGGGTCTTAGGAATGTCAAGCACCTTCAGTATGCCAGTATTTCCCAGGATGTTCATCCATCTTGCATGTGTCTTTTGATATCTACCCTAAGCAGACAATGTTAGCTGATGCGGTCTACGGCAGGAAATTTGCAAAGAGGAATGTCAGCTTAATTTAAAAAATAAGAAATAATGTGTAGAGAAAAAGGAGGAAGGCAATTTTTAATGTAGGAAATACATGAGGAAAAAGGAAGTAGGTAGCATATAGCATTTACACCAAGATAATGTCTCCCTTAATATTATGGTTTCTAAAGTTGACCACACTTGCTGGAACACCAGCTTCTCAACCTACTGGCATGTGACTTGATATAAATTTATTCAATCTTCTTGCTCCTCAGTTTAATCACCTATGAAATAAGGATAAGAATAATACTTACCTGTAAATGTTCTTAGGTAAATCAAATTAGTTAGTATTTCAAAAAATTCAGAACAATTCCTGGCTCATCACTAATACTCAATGTGAATTATCATCATCAGTATCACAGGTGGCAGTAGCAGCACCCAAGTTATGTTTGTTGAATGGACAAAAGAATTTTAGACTATGTCAATTAATGATAATAAAGAGGTAATAAGGAGATCCGCACTCAAACTGAACAGAGACAGAACTATACTTGGAGAAATTCTTCCAGAGCCTAGATTGTATTGCTTCAAATTCTTCCTTTATTATTTAGGCTCTGTGAAGCTGGAAAGGATTTAAGATCAACTACAAGGTGGTAGGAAAGGAGGTATTGGCTTAAAAAGGAAAACTTGTCTCTTATGATAATGTATATAGTAATGCCTTTGACTTAACTTGTACATTGTAAAGATGTACAGTGATTAGATGTAAATAATAATAATAAAAATAAAACACGAGTGAGTGGATGGGTCTCAAGGCACTGCAATATTGTGGTGCTCAAGATAGCCTGATAGCACATGGCGACTGCAGTTTGAACTCTCACTCCTGGTGGGCTGGAGACATGCCGGACACAAGCATGAGTGCCCAGGAACTGACAGTTTGGAATATCAGAGAAAGGGAGTCAAAGCATGACCAGATCTTGTGGAGGGTCTCTCTCTCTCTCTCTCTCTCTCTCTCTCTCTCTCTCTCTCTCTTTTCTCAGGTGGACATGGTTTATCACAAACAAAGAAAATACAGTGGACAAAAAATGAGAATGCTAGATTTGAACAGATCTTCATTCAGCCCTAACTCCAGCCCTGGCTACTACTTGACCTTGGAAATCTGTGTAGGTCTCAAATTCCTCAGTCATAAAATCAGGAAAACAGTAAAGTCTACCTCAAAGTTTTGTTGCTAAAGTTAAAATAAGATATGGCATGTATAGACTTTTACCAGAATGACTAGAATATCGTATTTAGTAAATAATGACTGTATTATTATAATTTTTAATCATACTCTTCTTCCAGAGAGGAGCACTTACAGGTTGAAGTGTATATTTGGGTGTGCATGTGGGGCTAGGGGTGGGTTCAGCTCTAGGGTGAAACTGCACTTAATCACATGTGAAATGATGAAGTTGAAGACAGTGATGCAATTATAGAAATGGAATGGACAGGAGAGATAAAAGATCTGGGAAAGAATCAATCAATCAGTCCTCTGGGGTTGCTGTCTGAGTAACTGCAGGGAGTAAAGACCAAGAGGTCTGTGGTTTCTAATTAGCAGCAAAACAAGGCACCACTGACTCAATTACTAGTCAATAATGATCTCAAACATCTGCACAATAACTTACAAAGAGTCTTTCTATACACTAGCTCATTTGGTTTCATAGCACTTTTATAATGTGGAATTTTTTATGTTTTCTTATTTTATTGGTAGGAGGACAAATTATGCCAGACAGGAGAGAAACGCTACCAAGGTATCATAGCTGGTAATGGTACAATCAAAACTCTCTTGGTTTGTGATTTGAAATCCCATGGTCTTTCTATTAGATTATGCCTTTCTGGAAATTGGGATGCCTCTAAGGTCTCGTGTAAGTTAATTATGATGAAACAGTTGATGAGTTTTCCAATATTGAAAATTGAATTTGACCAATTGGCTTTTTCAGTCATTCCTGACTCTGAGTCAGTAAGTGTGAATTCCTTGGGGGTTAGTCTAGGTTTATTCATAGAAAAACAAACAAACAAACAAACAAACAAAAATAACACCGAAATTAATCTCAGTCTCCAGGCATTTTTAGGAAGCAAATTGAAGTTTGGTTATCATATGTTTAGTTATTATATATATGGTGTCACACTGGTACCATTTGCTTGACCTTTGTCTAGTCCTGAATCAAGTATGAAACAAAGTATATTGAAGATGTCTGGCTGAGTGGTTCTCAAAGTATAGTCCCCAGACCAGCAACAACAGCTTTCTTTCATAATCTGTTAGACATGCAAATCCTCATGCCCATTCCAGACCTACTAAATCCAAAAATCTCAGGGTAAAGCCCAGCCGTCTGTGTTTTAACTTTCCTACCAGATGATTTATGCATATTTAGCTTGAGAATCATTGATACAGAAGACCGACTTACAAAAGCATTGATGTCATGGTATAAACTATGCTATATTAAGATTAGCATTCAGATTTTTCAGAATATTATAGTTGTCTGATAATTGTTTAACAAATCAACAAATGAAGGATCAGACATAGTAGGCAGTGACACTCTATGCAGCTTTAAACTCATTTATGTCTTTATTTTCATATTTACAGGTCGTAGAATTTTCTTTGTAAACTTTGACAGAATTACAAAAATATTTAGTGGTTGTTTGTCAATATATTGCCTCTAGAAATGAATAACAGGCACACTTATATACCAAGAGAGTAGTCAAGGAAAGTAAAGATCATTTAGATATGGTGCCTAAGAAAATATTAAAAATAATTAAGGGGGTAGCAGCAGATGATGTAACGGTTATGTCACTGGGCTTCCACGTAGTTGACCGTGGTCTGTGTCCTGGACGTGGTGGTTTGAAGCTCACACCTGGCGTGGGCGCACACATGCCCAAAATCCCGAGAAGAGAAGGGATTGTGGTGTGGCCATCACCCCAGTAGGTGGTTTGTCACTTTCTGTCTCTGTCTTCTCTTTGTCTCGCTGGCTAGCATACATGCCCTATAGCAAAAATCTCTCTTAAAAAATAATAATTGAGAAATTATTAAAATAAGAATTCACAAGAAGTATATAAAAATGAAAAATAATCTACTATCAGGAAATTCATAGTTTTATGTATTTGTCTACTTATATAGTATGAGGGATCTAGAATCACTCAGTATACTTCAAGGGAGGCCCTGTAAGTGATTAAGACAATCGAAACAGATAAACACATTCAGCCAAGTCTCTGAAGAAATCTCAATGAATCCCATTTCTCTCTGTAGGTGGCCACTTGTAGTCTCCTTCCTTAGTGGATTTGACCTGACCTTGTGTAAAAGCATAGAACATGTGGGGACCAGCAGTTAGCATAATGGTTATGTCGCTGGACTCCCATGTAGTCGGCCACGGTTTGAGTCCCGGACACAGTGGCTTAAAATCACACCAGGCGCATGTGTGTGCATGCCCAAGGAGAAGGGATTGCTGCGTGGCCATCCACCCTGGGGGGTGATTTCTCACTTTCTGTCTCTCTGTCTCTCTATCTCTCTCTGTCTGTCTGGAGAGCTCATGCACCCTAAAGCAAAAAAAAAAAAAAAAAAAAAAAAAAAAAAACAAAAAAAAAAAAAAAAAAAAAAAGCATAGACACTGGTTGCTTTCTGAAGTTAGGTCACAGATGGCCATGTAACTCCTTAGTTTCTCGAAATACCCACTATGGAGGAAAACTGTCACCATATAAATGTGGAGTTTTGTGAGCCTGCCTTTCTGTGAAACCCAAACTAGCCATTTAGAAAGGACATATGGTGAGAGCACAATACCCAGGCAGCCTCCTGGTATTCTTGCAGGCACTGCTGAAGCACCAGCTATGTGAAAAAAGGATCTGTCTTACCTGTCCAGTTCAACTTTAGCCTTCAGATAACTCACTTCAGCCACCCTATGTTAGCAAATCCACAAAAGACACTAAGAAGAGCCCAGAGGAGCCCAGTTAACGCATGAATGATCAGAGCTACTAGTAAATTGTTTCTAAGCTGCTAAACATCAGGGCAGTCCTTTACACAAACACACACACTCACACACCCTTAAATACTTGGGACCAGCAGTTAGTGTAATGGCTATGTCGCTGGACTACCATGTAGTCTACCATGGTTTGAGTCCCAGACCCGGTGGCTTAAACTCACGCCCGGCGCATGTTCATGCATGTCCAAGGTCCCTAGAGGAGAAAGGAGGAGAAGGGATTGTGGTGTGGCCATCCCCCCCTAGGGGTTGATTTCTTGCTCTTTCTGTCTCTCTGTCTTTCTCTTTCTGGCGAGTGCTCGTGCCCTATAGCAAAAACTCTCAAAAAAAAAAAGAAAAAAAAAAAAAAACCTTAAATACTAATATTCAACCATTATTTTGGTTAATAACCACAACAGAACAAAATATATACATAAGTAAATATTAGTCTCATTTTACTATTTATTATATCTATCATTTCTTTCCAAAGTCATATAAATTTAGATTTACTCTTCAAGTGTTACAGAAATGTATTTTTGGTACAAACAAATGTACCAAATTGTATTTTTTTTCTGTCCTTGCTATTGATTACCAAAAATTTGGACAAAGCAAAATTTTATACCTGAGAATTGCTGTAGCTTCGTGGACACAATATCACTCACCAAATTACTCTCCTTTGAGCTCTGAGCTGTAAAAGAAGGGGAAAATAGGAGAACAGCATAGGGGTAACAAAGCCTAGAATACAAATTAGAATTCTTGAAAGCAACTCTAAATAGTACGTCTGAGAGGTTAATATGCTTAATAAGATGTAAGCATACTTTTATTTTTATTCCTATCCCTGTTCTTTGTATACTGATCAATTGTGGATAAAGATAAACTACTCCTCTTTGTCATTTGCTATTTAAGATACTCAGCCACTGCTTGTATCAACTCTGTACTGTTGTTGGGGAGAAAATATGCAGAAGAAGGAGATAATGTATAGTCTTGTTTTGTACATTACAATATAAATCACAGCAAGGAGCCAGATTGTTGCTAGAATATTATTAGCAATATTATAGCTCATTCAATGCACACAAAATGATTCATCCACCAATCATAGTTGAATATGAAGAAACTAGTTCCATATCATTCTATTTTATGTAGCTTATTTTGATTATCATGTAACAAAGTTCTACTGATAATGTTTAACTACTTGGAACTTACTATTAATAAGGTACTTGATTTATTGTCTTCAAAGATTTTCATTAAGAAAAGACATATATCTCAGCTCAAAGAAAATTATTTTTCTGGACCAATGAATGTCTGTTTTATCCTCACATAATCTGACAACTTTGTCTCGGAGAGGCTATGCGATTTAATCGAATGAGCTGTGGACTAGGAGTAGAGAAGCATTATTCTTTGAACGGTTTTGCCAAGCTCTCACGAAATAGCAGGCCCTGTGTTAGACGTCAGATGCATAGTCCCTGTTCATGGGGATTTTTAACTATGTCCTAGGTCTGACCTTATCACAAAGTAGTTAAGTGAACATGTGTCATGTGATCTTAAACACATTCCTTAATAACTCTGATATCAGATTAGCATCTGTGAATTGACATTGTTCTGGTGACAACTAATGTATCATTATCCCGATATCTTTTTTTTTTTTTTTTTGAAAGTGTTTTTTTTTTTACCATAGGGCATAAGTGCTCTCTGGAGAGAAACAGTGAGAGGGGAAGTGAGAAATAACTCCCCAAGGGGATGACCACGATGCAATCCCTTCTCCTCCATTCTCCTCCTAGGATTTTGGGTACACATGCACATGGATCTGGCATGATTTTCAAGCAACCAGGTTAGGGACTTGAACCTTGATCTTCCATGTGGGAGTCCAGCATCTTAACCACTATGCCATCTGCTGGGCCTTCATTATACCAAGATCTTGAGGTAAACTTCTTCCTTGAAGTTTTGGACAAACCACCTGTTGATTGAAATATGTTGTTTTATGAAACAAGAAAAATGATAATCATCTATTTACCTGAATAATGAAAGTTCATGAAATTCTAAATCCTACTTCTATGTTCATAGACTTTTGTTTTCAGTGCTTTATAAATCATGTTGCCTACAAAGCTCCCCGGATGCTCCACTAGTTTCTCAATTAATACAATTGGTATTAATAACAAAGTTATTGGGACCAGCAAATGGCATAGTGGTTACATCGCTGGACTCCCACATGGCTGACTGTGGCTCACGTCCTTGACGTGGTAGCTTGAAAATCACACTGGGCACAGCTGCATGTGTGTCCAAGATCCAGGAAGAGAATGGAGGAGAAGAGATTGTGACATGGCCATCCCTCCAGAAAGTGATTTCTCACTTTCTCTCTCACTGTCTTTCTCTGTGCCTCTCTCTTCTTTCTCTTTCTCTCTTTTGAGTGCATGTACCCTAAGGCAAAAACCTCTAAGAAAATAATAAAAGTAATTTATTTTAAAATTATTTACTCAATTTAATTTATTATTATTGTCTTTAAAAAAAAATTGCTATGGGTCATATGTGATCACCAGAGAGAAACAGAGAGAGAGAGGGAAAGTGAGAAAGCAAGCCACCAGGTCTGGGACTTGAACCTCAGCTGGCCTTGTGGAAGTCCAGCTCCTTAACTGTCACACCTTCCTGGTCCCAAAAAGAATTGTTTTTTTCCAAAGCATTCATGGCATATTGGATGAGACCAGTCTCTACTGTGTCGGACCTTCTCCTGTATCGCAGAGTCGGAGAGTGTTTAGCACCTTCTGGCTATCATACAATTAATGCAACAGCAATCCCCAAGCATTTGATAATAAAAAAATATTCTCCCACATTTTAAAGTGTTTTCAGGGAGAATGGTGATATCAATGTATTAAAGAATTCCATAAGGTCATGTGTGCTGAGATGGTTTATACAAGTTCAAAGAATAAAGCAATAACTACCTGTGAATGACATGAAAGAAACTGAAATAAATGGATTCAGGAGATCTTAGGTTCATTTGTTTTGTGGAAATAAGATGTGCTTTATCTTAAATTTCAATTATTTGGCAATATTTTGCTTACGTATTGGAGATGTGGCTAAATATGAAAGATGATTTCTTTTTAATTGTCTTCTTTAAAATCCAGGATACACCTTGCAATGAAATGAAGTGGCCTGGAGAAATCATGACCTACCTGTCAAGTTGACATTGTCTTTTGACTAAGTGATGCAAAAGAAAAATTCAAACAGATGCCATAGTTTACAATCTCTTTCATAAAGCAAAGACATCTAAATGAGGTAAAGAATAGAAGATATACCTCATCTAGAAATACTGTCTTTAAGACTTGCTTGATATCTCTAATAAATTTGAAAGCCTAGAGCATTTGATAATTTAATATAATAAGACCAAACAGAACAAAATTATTCTAACTATTTAACAGGTAACTATACATGGTACTAGTGGTTGTACTTTTCTTTGCACATAATACACAAAAATATTCATTATTCACTGACAGAGGCAATTAAAGTTTATCCTCACTATGAAACTACTCATAAATAGTAAAGCTGTTGCCTTCTGCTGACCTGCTTAGAAAGATTTAAATTGTGTCTACTTTAAATGTTACTAAGTAAATGAAAATTACGTGTTGGGCAACATTACACTACTGATTGCAAGTTATGCATACATTAAATTGCCATGAAATATCAATGAAGCCACTTGTGCATTTACATTCAAGTCTAAAATGTGTTGGTTTTACCAGAGCAATGCAGCTCAATTTCTTGCACAGGAAGTCTCATTAGGGGACATTAGAGCAACTCTTCATTTTGCCCAGGTATATGGGAACGCCTATTAGCCAGTTCCAAATGGTGGTTCACGGAAGGTATTAAATCCATTTAAAAACCCTGTCAGCACTCTGTGAGCAGGACACCACGGTATGCAGAATCACAATGTCACTGTATGAAAATGGACTTTTTTTTTATTTACTATTAACCTGATGTTTATTTCTTGCCTTCATTTTCCTTGAATTGCTTCATTACAGTTTCATTTCACCACTGTCGGCTTATTTGCCAGTGAAAATAACCATGAGCTTGCTCACACATACACACAGACACACACGCACACATTCTGTCCCACCAATTATGTAAAAAGTACTAAGAATATCTAATCAAGGCATAAATTATTAAACAAGATCTTAGAATTTTTTCCTCGTTAAATTTTAATCTTGTTGATTTAATCATACACATTGAATCACCATAATAATGATGTGGATGCACTTAAAGAAAATTGCACAATAAGCACAAAAAGAAATGAAAGACTATCCTCTGGTAATATTTCCAAACAATTATAGGAAAGAAGTAGAGAAAAAGAGAATCAATTTGAAAAGTATACAAAAATGATGCAAGTCTAGGAAACTTAGAAAACATTTAATAGTTTCTCATGTTAATACAGATTTATTCCCTTTATACAGTCACCAATGTTTTTAGCAACCCAGTGTGTAAATATTTTAAGTCATATAGTTTATATTCTGTCCCCAGAAAATTATCTCAAAATCCAATCACTAGTATCCTAAGAAAGTTTTCAAAAATTATCCTAGTCTAAATTTCCTGGCACTGGGTAATAATGCTTCTCTCATTTCTTTTTACGGCTTTCATATATTTGGGCCTAGTTTTCTTACCATTTTTTTCAGATGCTATTTAGCCAAAGGAAAAAAGTGTATGTGTATTTATAAATATATGTACACATTATACAAGGCTGGTCAACACACACACACACATACACACACACACACACATTATAGAAAAGAAGTGCAAACCAAAGTTATTTTCACTTAGTTACCAACCAGAATGAGAATTTTAACATCAATAAAGTTTGCAACATTATTTATGGTTGAGAATGTGCAGGGGAAAGGATTCTTTCTCTCAAGAATGTTTCCATTCAAGATGTATAGTTAAGATAACGACGGCTTCACATGTGGAAAACCAAGAGCAAACTAGGTATTGGCATTCTGTCATCTCTGCTTCCATTGCCAGTAATTGTACAAGAACTGCAAATTTAGGGAGACAGAGAAAAATCTTTTAAATACATATCACACTACAACTCGAAGAAATAGAAAAAAATTCTATTCTTTGCAACCTCTGTGTAACTGTACTTACTTAAACTAAAATTACATTAAGAAGCAATTGGACTCCATAGTTTCCATTTGGCCATACCAGGCTTATTCAAATTTTTAAGCACAGGAGTGTGTTAATTTTTCTGGGAAAAAAATATTCTGGTAGGCATAATCCTCATATTGAGTAGTGTTTTGGAAAAAAATGGGGGGAGGTTTGAAGTAAACACTATGTCTGTTGGGTCACCTATCACTAGGACAACCTCTCCTCTATAACCAAGATGCTTGCAGCGCTATAATTTCATTGGTGATTTGAGACCAAGCTCGACTCTTTTTTATCACTTTTCATTGCAATTTCTAACTTACATGTAATAGTTGTACAGTATGGTTTCTCAACACATGTGCACAACATATAATGTTCAAATCAGGGCAATAAATACAACCATCATTTTCAGCATTTATCATTATTTGATGTTGTACACATTCCAATTTCACTCTTCTGGTCATTTTGCTATATATGTTGACTCATGACCAAGTAACTTTATGCTACTGTGCTACAGTATTCTGTAACCCTTTCCTGCATGCCATCTTGTATTTGTTAATCACGTTTTACTCTTTTTTTTTTTTTTTTTTTTTTCTATTTGGGTTTTCCCCATAGGGCATGTATGTTCACCAGAGAAAGAGGGAAAGTGAGAAACCAGCCCCTGGGGTGAGGCTCGGTGGCGGGATGGCTACACCCTTCTCTTCCATTCTCCTCTCAGGATTTTGGGAATGCACATACACGTGCCTAGCATGATTTCTAAGCCACGAGGTCTGGGATTCGAACGATGGCCAGCCATGTAAGAATCCGAGCTCTACTCATTTTAATTGTCTCCGCATGGCTGGAACCTAATTCACTGAAGGAGTTCTGAGGTTCCCTCTGCTGAATGATTCGGGTAGTGGATAGCAGGATCTCAGTTCTAATTACACACCTGAACTATGGGTTTGCATAAGGATGCTCATTTCAGGGACACAGGCAAATGCTGGTGGATGCACACTAGGAAGTGAATGTTTGGGGAGTGTATGTGTTGAATTCACACTTCTGGGAGACTTAGGAATTCAGCAACTCAGTAAACATGAACTTCATGTCCACTTTGTGCTGGGTGCTGAGAACATAAAGAACTACCT
Source organism: Tupaia tana (assembly GCA_026018925.1). NCBI lineage: Eukaryota > Metazoa > Chordata > Mammalia > Scandentia > Tupaiidae > Tupaia > Tupaia tana. Next base: position 68,376,078 of record JAKSZU010000008.1, read on the forward strand.
TCAACACCCTTCACCACTAATTTCAAAATAACAGAAAGCTGACCACAGGACCCACTTGGAAGAACAATCATAACTGCTTTGGCCATGCTGCTAACATGAATTCAATAGGTGAGCAGGAGGGAGATTTCAGTGTCTTCAATTGCAAAGTTCAGGTTCCAGGCTTGTGTGTGCTCCATGCCTCAAAAATGGCCATGGGTCTGCTATTTGTTCTTCCAATTATTTCCTCTCTTCTCTGTCAGCCTGGAACCTACACCTCTGGTTACTCTAATTAATGACCAACTAAACTCTTGTGTTTCCACATTACTGGAAGGCACAGGTGGTCGCATTTGTGCTCAAGTCTGCCACTCCCCAAGGAACACAATGCATCAAAAGTAACTCCCTTCAAGGTCATTTAATAAGATAATGGGAAATCATTTATTTCCCCATCTTTCCTCTTTTCTCTGTTCTCTTCTCCTCCTCCTTATATCTTTACTCTGTCACTCTTTTCCCCCTTATCCTCCTCCTGTGATTCCTTCCATTTATTTTATTATCTATGCATATTTATTTCTTGATCTTAAAGTCACCCCCATTCCTTTGCATCACCTAATTGACCTTCTATTTATATTCATCATATCATGAAGTATGTACCGCATTATTTTTTTAAAGCATTCAAAAAAAATATCTCCCCAGAGGTTGTGTGTGCACACCAGAGAGCCAGAATGAGAAGGAGAGCAAGAAAGCAAAGCGTTCTTTCCCGAAATCCCTGCCAGGTGGCATGGTCACACTACAGTCCCTTCTCCATCTCTTCCCTTTTTCAGGATTTTGAGCACAGACACACATGCTGAAGGTATTTGTTCCAGCCACTTGGTCTAGGACTTACACCATATTGTCCATTATGTGGGATCCAGCTGCCTTAACCACCAGGCAATGGGCTGTCCCCACATTATGTAAATATTTTAGTCTTATTTTACAATCATAGGATAGCATAGTAAAAGAAAATTGTTTTATAGGACCAGCAGGTGGTGTGGTGGTTAAGGCTCTGGACTCCCACATGGCTGACCAGGGTTCGAGTTCTGAACCTGCTGGATTGAAACTCGTGCCAGGTACGTGTGCGTGTGTGTCCAAAATCCCAAGAGGACAATGGAAGAGAAGGGATTGTGGTGTGCCCATCCCCCTAGGAGGGGATGCCCCACTTCTCTTTCTCTGTCACTCTGTCTCTAGCAAGCACATGTGCCCGATAGTGAAAAACTCTCATAATTTGGTTTTTGTTTTTGTTTCTCCTTTTGGCTTTCTTTTTCTGGAAGTTTAATGGGTTTCTTAAAAAAAAAAAAAATCTTTGGAAGGTGTTCTACCAGGTTTTCTCTATGCTGTAACTTCTAGACCAGCAGCACCTGGAACTGTTAGAAACACACGTTTTTGTTTAATTTTTAATACCAGAGAATACATGCACAGGAGACACACACAGAGGGAGCGAGAAAGCACCTCTCAATACGGCCTGGTCATTCTGCCATCCTTACTCCCTCCAATGCTCCATCCTCTCTTGATACTAAATACACTCCTACTCACTTGGTTTGTTTTTTCAAGCCCCTGAGACCAGGATTCCAACCCTGGTGGATCATGTGAGATCTGACTTCCTCTGCTCAGTGCTTAACCTTTGAGAAATGTATATTTTTAGGCCTCACGCCAGGCATCCTGAATCAGAAGTCTTCAAAGTCATTCTGACACCTAGTCAAGTTTGAGAACTACTGCTATAAGCAAAAGAAAGTAGGAGAGTTGGTAGTGAAGTCATGGGTCGAAAGGAGCAGGAGGAATGTCTGCCAGACAGCCAACTTCTGAACTGTGTCTTTGTGGGTGAGTGGACCATGGCTGCTCTTTCTGACTTAGGAGAACTGCAAAGAGGCAGATGGCCTGCTTTAGCTGAAAGTTCACTGTACTGTGTGCTCTTGCACTTTTGCACTGTTTCTACTCCTTTAACCTGGACATGTCTCAGAAACAAGAAATAAAGTTTCAAAAAGTTTAACTGTCAAAATAAAAAATGGGGGGGGGGGAGGGTATTTCTGGGGAGGTCTCACTCAGACATTGACCCCTTTCAACATTTCAATGGGTGTCACTGCTCTATTTAACTGAATGAGGAAAAGAAAGTCAAAATATGAATATAATGCCTGCCTGCTTAGGCAACCCAAAGTCCACTTCTTGCAAGTTGGAAAACCCAAAGTTTACAACTACAGGTACGTTTTAATGGCAAAATCAATTATTTATTTTCTTTCTTTCTTTTTTTTTGTTTGTTTGTTTGTTTCCTTTTTCATTTATTCTTTTTTTTTTTCTTGCTAAACAGAGGAAAGTAGACACATATAAGTAGAGGATAGTCAATCCCTGCATAACATAACTATTACCAGACTTACTCAACCAGAAGGAGCAGTTCTGATACGCCATTTATTACAGAGCTCATACCCTATTCAGAATGCTCAGAACCTTGACACAATTAACGCGGTGTATTTTCAGTTGTGTAGCAGGTCAGACCGATAGCGTCTAAATCTCTGAAGTTTCACATCCTGCCTCAGAAATTCTTGCTGCCATAGGAGTATCTTTCAGGTGGTTCCGTCTCACATCAGCAGTGACACCCAGTGGAAGCAAACAGCTCGAGCCAGTGCTCCGGGCTCTCTGCCCTGCACAGGTACCTCCTCGCTCCGGGGAGAGGTTTTTGTAACTGCTTTGTTTCTCTGACCTTCTTACTGTTCTCCACAGGAAAAGCATTTATCAGATTGCCTAATGCCAGCCAGTTGTTCTTTACAATGTACTCAAATTAGAAAGACTCAGACATTTCCTTTGCACTGAAGACATTTAAACCTATCAAAATCTGTTCAACTAATATGATATTTGGTTTCTAAAAATAAAACCAGATATCCAAGGATAAGAATAAAAGAGGAAAGAGGTGCTCGATTAATTTCCTACATTTTACACTTTCGAAAAAATGTCGTTGCCAACAGAAATCATGGATTGATTATTTATTCAGAGCAAGTCATTCAGAAGATATTAAAGTAAATTGTAAGGGGAAAAATAATATAAACTGTGGGCTGAAATCAACGTGATTCCATACGATGACTGTCAATTAAAAAATCCACTATTTCTCATGCAACTATATTATGAAGATTAACTCATTCAGCTGCTTTCACAGGATGAAATAAATGTCTATTTGTGATTTGAAGAGACCTAATAAAAATCATTTTAAAAATCTCTTACATATAGATTTTAAGCTCATTTTTAAATATATTTTTTAAAAGCAAAGATACAGTTGTACTTTATTTTGTTTACAAGATAAACTGTTTTTATTTTTTTCTCTCTGTAAACAGCACCAAAAAAAGGTATTAATTTACCTTTAGGTAGATTATTGCCCTGTGACCAGCACTCGAATGGGCTCTCTTAACTACAAGTCAGGGAAGTGCCTACTGACACACAATGGTGATGATAGTGGGGTTACTAAATAATTTTCATTTATTTAAGTAATTAATTAATTATTTTAATTTGCTGTAGGGTATGTGTGTTCACCAGAAAGAGAGAGAAAGAGAGAGAGAGAGAGAGAGGAAGTAAGCTGCCAGGTCCAAGACTCAAACCATGGTCAGCCATGTATGAAGGAGTCCAGCACCTTAACCACTGTGCCACCTGCTTTATTCACCAAAACATTTTTCTGATTTTATTTAGACCGTTACTCCTGAAAATTCTGGTTTTCTTTTTCTTAAGACTTAATTTTTATTTATCATGATTATTATTTTTTAATTTGCTATAGGGCACAAGTGCTCACCAGAGAGAGAAACAGAGAGCAAAAGAAAAAGAAAGCAAGGTGCCAGGTTTGGGGCTCAAGTCATGGTCAGCTCTGTGGGAATCTAGCATCCCAACCACCATGCCTGCTCGCTGGCCCAAGATCTCTGGTTTCCAAAGTGGGCTTCCTGTATGGAAGTAGCTCTTTCTTGCATAAAGAACTGAGAGGATTTGAGAAGCAAATGAACCAATACTTAGGTCTTATGAGAGTGGTCATGATCAAAATTAGGAAAAGAAAAGTCCCTTGAACTAAAATTATCTTGAAGAAATAGGTGGTTGTGCTGATCACCTACACTCAAGAAAAAATGTTGTCTTCAGTTGAATGCAGTTGATTCAGTTTAGATACTTTATGCATATTTCTTAACATTCATATATACCTAGGTTCCCTGATATGAGGATTGACCGAGAATGAGAGTGTGAAATAACGCATTGCAACATGGAACTTTAAATGAAACAACATTCCCCACCAGGAGTGGATACATTGGGTTTTACAGGACAGCTACTCATTGGTATCGCCATATGGTAGTAAGAAGGGACAAGATTTATAGTCTTTGAGGACTTCTCTTACCAGGTTACTTCCAATAGATACATACTTCACAAGGCCCCAGCATCTAAGGGAATACTTTTCATCTGTATGATGGAAAGGAAAATGTAGAGCTGATGACCCCGTGCTGGAGCAGCAAAATAAGAGCATCTTCAGCATGGTCCATGTGAACCGGCATGGATTTGTGCTTGCAGCTGAAACAGCACATTTTTCCGACTCACCAGAGCAGTTTTCTTGGCCCATTCTTACTTCAGTCCTCTCTTAGGTTGTTTCTCTCACTCACTCTCAGTTCAGTTCTACCCACTCACTCTAACCCCCTTTGGCTATAACTGGTTGCCTTACCTAAGAGAGCATATAAGTGTGCACAGCCTCTACGGCTACAGTGTTCAGGCTATGCAATAATACATTCACTTAAAACAATGTTTGTTTTCGGTTAAGAAAGGCACGTTTTCCCTAATGCTCACATAAGGCTTAACTTAGCCTGGTCCTCACTAATCGGTGTCTGAACAGCAGACTAACCTTAGGATTTAATCTCCTACTATTTAGAAGAAAAATTGAATGCCAGAATGAAAGACCCTCTAATAGGGAAACTAACATATAATTCATCAGCTATGTAATGCTCAGAAAAATAGCCATTGGGAAGGTGATTAGAAAACAATAGTTTGAGTTTTTCTATATTTAAGTAGGTGACGCATGGATTACCATCTGTCCATGTTTCCATTCCTTCCTCAAGCAGGTATTTTGGTCCTACTGTGTGCCAGTCAAGATGATCAAAGTTGGATATAAAGATAAATAAAGTGCCTTTCCTTCCCTATTTTCTTCCAAGCTGGCATGGTGTGTGTGTGTGTGTGTGTGTGTGTGTGTGTGTGTGTGAGAGTGTGGGGAGGGGGGGCAGGATAGTTACAAATATTTTTCCCAACATAATTTACTTGAATTAGTCTCAAAGTGGCTTAGTGTTACTTTTTTTTTCATCCCATATCATTCACTTAGTCATCATGTATGTTTCTGCCTTTCATCTATTTTTAAAAATTATTTTATTTATTTATTTATCATGAGAGATATTTTAACTACAGGGCATGTGTGCTCACCTTAGAGACAGAGAGACAGAAAGTGAGAAGTCACCCCCCAGGGAGGGATGACCATGTTGCAATCCTGTCTCATTCTCCTCATTCTTCTCTTAAAATTTTGGGCACAAACACCCACTCACCCTGAGTGAGTTTCAAGCCACCAGGTCTAGAATTTAAACCTTGGTCAGCCATGTTGGACTCCAGTGCCTTAATACCACCTGCTGGGCCCCTATTTTTTTTTTTTTAATTTGGCTAGAGTGCACATATATTAAGCAGAGAGAGAGAGATCAAGAATGTGAGAAAGTACCCAATCATAGACACTGGTCACATTGTAAGCCCTTCTCCATTCCTCCTTCCTTTAGAGATTCTCAAATCTGGTGCACCAGCACCTGGTGTATTTTTCAAGTTGCCTGGCCTGGGACTTGAGCAGTGCAGTTGGCCGTGGAGGATCCAGCCACCTTAACTATCATGTCACCAGTTCACCTGACTCATCCATTTTTTTTTTTTTTTTTTTTTTTGGAGAGGTTTTTGCTATAGGGCGCGTGCGCTCGCCAGACAGACAGAGAGAGACAGAGAGACAGAAAGCAGGAAATCACCCCCCAGGGGGGATGGCCACGCCGCAATCCCTTCTCCTCCATTCTCCTCTCGGGATCTTGGGCACGCACGCACACGTGCCCGGCATGAGTTTAAGCCGCCGGGTCCGGGACTCGAACTGCGGTCGACTACGTGGGAGTCCAGCGACATAGCCATTATGCTAACTGCTGGTCCCGACTCATCCATTTTTAAGTGGGAGGTGAGCATATACCAATTAATTTATATGTATAGTTGATAAAATTATTTCTTTTTATCAAAGTATGTTTTTTTAAACTGGCTTTTCGGGAGCAGTTTTAGGTTCACAGCAAAATTAAGCAGAAGCAAAATTAACACAGAGATTTTCCATAAACCTCCTTCCACCAGGATGCATAGCCTGCCCTATTAGCCACATCCTCCAACCCAGGGGTCCATGTGTCACAGCTGAAGAATCTGCATTGACAGATCATAATCACCTCAAGTCCAGAGCGGGCATGAGGGTTCACTCTGGGTGTTGTATATTCAAAGGATTTGGACAAATCTATAATGACATGTTTCCACTATTAGCAAAGGAAATTTTCATCAAGGGAAAATGGTTTTGGATCCTGATGTCTTAGAGTCAAATAACTTAATGATCAAGAAAGGCAATGAAAAGAAGTAAAAAATAATAATAATAATAATAAGTAGCAAAGAGGAGGAAAAGAAATATGAGCAAGAAAGTGAGGAAAAGGTGGAGGAACGGATGAGGCAGAGGAAAGGGGAGGAAAAGCTACTCTAATTTCACCTGTTTTAGTTATTGCCATGAGCAGCTTGAATAAACTGAAAATTCCAAGGAAAATTTACTGTGGATCTAGCCCAGGAAGCTATGAAGCTACTTGAATAGCAAATATTAGCTGGAAATCCTTTATGGAGAAAAACATGCTACAGGTTTTGGAAATAAAACTTAGAAAATTTTGTATAAAAATATAACATAAGATGTGACCAGCTGGTGGTGTGGTGGTTGAGGCGCTGGTGGTGTGGTGGTTAAGGTGCTGGACACTCCCACATGGCCAAACACGGTTGGAGTCCCGGACCTGGTAGCTTGCTATCTTACTCTCTCTCTGTCTGTCTATCTCCTTCTGATCAAATAAAAAAGAAGAAGAAGAAAAGAAAAGATGAATAAATAAAATTAAATAAAATAATTTAAAAATATTACATGAGAATATGCAGTTACTATAGATTACCAACAAGATGATGTAGAAATAGTTAGCATTAAAGTTTTTTTTGTTTTCTTTTGAGTTTTAAGGTTTTGGTTTATTTTGTGAACTTTTTCCCCCTGATCTATGAGATATATGAACAACACAAAAAAGTGCACCACATGATGACTTCTGGTAGAATGAACTCAGGGGTGTGACTGGCACTCAGAGCAAGAATGAGAACATTATCAGCACCCAACCAGCCCATCTTCATCCTCTTCTCTGTTTTGCTCCCTTAGGATAAATATGATTTGAATTCAAAACCAGGTATATATATATATATATATATATATATATATATATATATATATATATTTTTTTTTTTTTTTTTTTTTTTTTGGAGAGGTTTTTGCTATAGGGCATGTGTGCTCGCCACAAAGATAGAGACAGACAGACAGACAGAAAGCAAGAAATCACCCCCAAGGGGAAATGGCCACGCTGCAATCCCTTCTCCTCCATTCTCCTCTTGGGATCTTGGGCATGCACACACACGTGCCCAGTGTGAGTTTAAGCCACTGAGTCCAGGATTTGAACTGTGGTGACCTACATGGGAGTACAGAGACATAGCCATTACGCCAACTGCTGGTCCCCAAAAACAGATTTTTTAAAGAATTATTATTTAATTTTATTTATTTATTTATTTGTTTGTTTATTTATTTATTTATTTCCTATAGGACTTGCACACTCATGAGAGAGAGAGAGAGAGAGTGAGTAAGAAAGCAAGCTGCCAGGTCCAGGACTCAAACTGCAGTCAGCCATGTGGGAGTCTACACCTTAATCACCACACCATCCTCTGGCCCTCCCAAACAGATTATTTTTTTACCTACACAAAAATAGAAGTGTATAGTATCTATTCTTTTGGATACTGGCTTTCGTTCCCAGTGTTAGGTCTATGATATCTATATGTGTTCTTTCAGGGAGTTTTAAGTCTGTTCATTCTCAGCATTTTATAGTAGTTCATTGTATGAATACATCACAGATTATTTAAACATTCTGCAATCAAATCTTATATTTTTAATATCTGTTATTACTTGTAGTTAAAAAATATATATTTTTAATTTTTAAAAATTCTATTTCTTCTATGAGAGAAAACCACAGAAGGGTCTTAACAACATGACTGCTCCTGCCCCAGGCACAGCCAGTCCTGGATCATGGCACACACATGCCCAGTGTACTCAGGGAGGCCTTTGTATGCGAGCCTGGAACCTTCCCTTGTGATTCAGCCTTGCAGGGTGTCACAGTAAAGCTTTGTGCCACAGCGAAACTCCCCCTAAAAAACTTTTAAATTTTCGGGAACCAGCAGTTAGCGTAATGGCTATGTCGCTGGACTCCCACATAGTCGACCGCGGTTCATGTCCCGGACCCAGTGGCTTAGAACTCACACTGGGCGCGTGTGTGTGCGTGCCCAAGATCCCGAGAGGAGAATGGGGGAGAAGGGACTGGAGCGTGACCATCCCCCCGGGGGGTGATTTCTCGCTTTCTGTCTCTCTGTCTCTCTCTGTCTGTCTGGCGAGCACGCGCGCCCTATAGCGAAAACCTCTCCAAAAAAAAAAAAAAAAAACTTTTATTTTTTCCACAAATTCACATTTGTAGATTTAGCTGAGCAAAGAATATATATTACTCCTTTGTTATACTAATGACTTTTTTTTAGAGAGCTTTTTGCTATAGGGCGTGTGTGCTCTCCAGAAAGACAGAGACAGAGAGATAGAAGGCGAGAAATAACCCCCCCCAGGGAGGATGGCCACGCCACAATCTTCTCCTCCATTCTCCTCTCAGGATCTTGGGCATGCACACACATGCACCTGGCATGAATTTAAGCCACTAGGTCCGGGACTCGAATCGTGGTCAACTACATGGGAGTCCAGCAACATAGCCATTACGCTAATTGCTGCCCAGTAATGACTGATTCTTAATAGACTATTTAGGAGGGAAAAGGGTAAATTGAGGAAACACCATCTTGTTCAACGCATACACAGAAAGAAAGAAGAGGGTAAGTGAGGACAGATTGAGTCTGTAAATTGAATGAAGAGCACTGTAAGGTAAACAGGGTTGCCAATCCATATTTGCAGCCAACTGAGTTAAGCCTGTGTAAGGGGAAAAGATTTACGACTAACACCATTTTCTTTAAAACTCCAATGTGTGGAGGTCAATAGTGACCTTTATTAAACTCATGATTTATTTGTGAACAAGAAAGGATTACTTATTCCTAGCTTTAAAAAGTGTCTTAAGTCTATCAAAGAAATGTAGAAATGGTTTTGGTTGGTTCATTTAAAATCTGTGTGTATATTTGTGGGTGTTTCTACACACACAAACACACAAGCTAAAAAGCAACAACAGACAACGTGCCCTTTCGTTTATTCAACTGAAAAAAAATTCTTTTACAAGATACCTGTAACATGCCTGTAAGTCATGAGTAGTATGAGTTTATACAGGTTTCCTGAATAAAAAGCCTTGTGACTTAAGGCAGAGATCTTATCCCAGATTTAACCAGATAATGGATCTGTTCCTGTTGAGCTGCAGCACTAACGTTTGTGATTGGTGCCTCATTACCCTTTTGGCCTGGTCATTTCCTGCTCTGCTCCACTCATATGACATTAATATTCTGACTTAGCCTGTTACATGTAATCAGGCTTAGTAGAGATCAGGGACATAGTTGTGCAAAGCAAAGTTGAAAATTTGCTTATCCCAGTATGTTACGATGCAGCTGGGTGTAATGTGTGTCCTAGGGATGTCAAATTTAGCTGTCTACGCTACTTGAGCAAAAGCTACCACTTCCTCACTTCTTTTTTTTTTTTTTTTTTTTGCTTTTGTATGTATGAGTGGTATGTCCGTGTGTGTGTGTGAGTGTGTGTGTGTATAGTATATCTCTTGCCTCAGCCCCCCAGCTGAGACCAGAGGTACACATAACCACATTATGTACATGATAATGTTTTTTTGCTCAACTAAATTCATTCTAAACATGAATTTGTGGAAAAATTGGCTGTGGCGCAAAGGTGTATTATGACACCCTGCAAGGCTGGATCTTACAAGGGGTCTCACTGTATTATTGCCCAGGCCGGCCTGGAGCTCGTGATCCTCCGGCCTCCGTCTCCCTGATTCGCTGGGACCACAGGCATAGCTTACCATGACCAGCCTTTAGGTTGGACCAAGAATTGAACGTAGATATGGTTCCAGCCTATGGAACACAGTGTCCTGACAGTATACGCCACTCAACAGGGCCTCCATTTAATATTTTGACAGAGAGAGACTATATGCACTTAACTGATATTAGAGTACATTATTACAGTTGTTCTGTTTTACTCTTAATTTTTTACTGGACTTAATTTTTAAGTTAAGGTACAGAATAGGTATGTATATATAGGGGAAAAAAAACATAGTATACACAGTGTTTAGTACTCTCCATGGTTTCTGGTATCTTCTGGGGGTCATGGAATTTATCCTCTTCAGATAAAAGCATACTATTACAATAAGCAATGTTTTCTGTAGAAGTTACAACACAAGCCATTCTAAGACATCAAGGGAGGACAAACCAGAATCATTTTTTATTATATTAATTTATGACAAAATAAATATTTGAAAACTTAAAAATGGATGCAATGATTTTACTCTACATCAAGAGAGTCTAGTCTCCCTGCTTTGACTGAACAACAAGTTGTTGACTGAAATGGCTTTTATTATGTAGAATCCATTGATTTATTCATACTTCACAGTTGAGTGAAAGTAGGCTTACATTTTTTTTTCTAATATGCAGTTTCTGTTTTGCTTAAAACTTGCTTTCTAAAACCAAAGGAAATTACCTAGGTTTACAGCCAAATATTTTTGAAAATCCCCAAATCTATGTAGTTATTATTTAAAAACTTCTTATAGTTGGACATTTCAGTGAAAATTGATTACCTGCCCAAAATAATTATAATAATAACAATAAGAAAACTCACAAATTAAAATGTTTACTTGCTATGTATCCCTGTAATGTTAATTATACACAGGGGCCAGCAGATGGCATAGCAGTTATGTCATTGAACTCCTACATGACCAAAATCAGTTTGAGTCCCAGACCCAGTGGCTTGAAAATCACACCAGGCACATGTGTGTACCGAGCCCAAGATCCCGGGAGTAGAATGGAGGAGAAAGGATTAAAGCCTGACGTTCCCTCTAGTGGATGATTTCTCACTTTCCCTCTCACTGTCTCTGTCTTTCTCTCTCTATCCCTGGCGAGCACATATGCCCTAAGGCAAAAACTTCTAAAAACAATTAATTATGCACAAGTGGTAACAAGAAAACTGTACCTCTGAGAAAATCAGCGATCCTAGAGTTCCTGTATTATGGAATCTCCATGGAGATAACATTTCAGTTTTAATGGGTATCACCATCCTGGAGGCCCCACTATTTCTTAGGGCTCACTGTAACCTGATGACATAGAGTGATTAGGTTTTGGAGACTGTTTTTATTTTTTATCCTGAAATGCCAATCTGATAAACATCTGAAATTTCAACACAGCTGTTCTGAGTGATTTCCTTATTGCCATAATCACATTGAGAAATCAAAATTCAAGTAAAAATATTTTGAATACAGTGTCTCTCCTATTTAATAGCTGTCTGAGTGCATATGGTATGGGGATGGGTCCAAGCAAGGTGGAAAAGGAGACATCTTTATTATTGTCTCTAGGTGTTTTTTGTGCTTTAGTTGAAAGTGTTTCAGGATTTGGATTTAAGTTTTTTTTCTTGGAGTCTGATGGTTGGCAACTTCTCATGTATAACTTAGAAGAGGAATTATTTTGAAACTCAAACCAGCTTTGCCTACTCAAGGAAAGCAAATAGTTGAAACAATTATTTAGTCTGTTTAGATCCCAAATCACTTCCATCTCTATTTAAAAATAAAAATCAAGTGTTTGATTTTATTGCAGCAAAATTTCTACTGATTAACTAATTGAAAGGATGAAAAAGACAATATTTAAACATGCCAATCACTACTTTGAGAGCCTAAACTCTTAAACATACTCTTTCATGATTTTTCTTCTGCATTACTCTAGTATATTCCTTGGTCCCCGAGCAGTCTGCCACCGTTACTGAGGCAGGAATAAAGTCAGGAAATGGAAGTGGGTAAGGGGACTGGAGCATCTGCCTAGGGGGCTACATAGAAAAAGTAATCAGGGCAGAAAATTTTCTGCTGGAGGTAATGTAGGCAGGGAGATTTTCAGTGCAGGGTATCTAACTGTTTAAGCCGCATTTGATATAGCCAATGAGATGAAAGCAATCAGTGGGCCCAGCCAATGATCAACCAATGTGACCTGGGTTAGGGCATTACAAACCCCATGGAATGTAACTACCAGGGCCCTAGAGCCACTCTTTCTCTTTTCTGCTCAGTCCCTTTCTACCTCTTAGGACTGCTTTCCCTTTTACTTAATCAGCTCTCCCTTGCTTTCTCAATTGGCCTGTCTCATTCAATTCTTTGTCTGACACAGCCGGAACCTGGACATTACAGAAGCCATCCTACAACATTCCCACAGAGATTTCTCATGTTTAGGAGCACACATTAGCACTGTTACCAGACCTTATCATTCTAATTACCAGATAGTGGATGTGATAACTTCCTGGAGCTTTCTCTACCTGGTAAACAGTAATATAACTAGTGCTTACTTGATAGAATATTATTGAAATAAAATGATACAAAACGTTTGGGCACATTTTGTAAACTGAAAGTGAAGCAGGCCAGCTTGAGGTTTAGTAGAACTACAGTCATTCTGAAATTAAGTAAGGCTTTTAAGGAAAACAGTCTGACCAAATGCTGAGTCATAGGGAGATCTGTTTGAGAAATGTTAGATGAAAAATTAGGAATGGGTATTTAAAGAAAAATAGGAATTAGGATAATTAATCAAAGGAAAGCAATTGGATTTGAGTGATTTGGATAATAAATTACTTGCATGGGCTTTTGTCTTTCATCTATAAATACTGAGCACATGCTGAGCACTTAGAGACAACTTAGCAGGTGTTTGTTATCTCCCTGTAACCTGATTACAGAAACAAACTTCCTTCCTCTCAAGCCTTTGCCTCTCATTTCATTGACCATGAGAAGACGCATACTGCACTTAGTTGGCTAGGAGTACCAAGACACTAAAGGATATGATTTAGTAAGTACAGATTGGCCTGCTACAACCCTTTGGTACTGACTGTGGACAGTGAGACTCATTAGATCAGAACAAAATAGTTTTTACTCACAGGGCAGTAAACAGCGGGAGAACCATCATGGTGATACAAGTTCACCTGCCTCCAAATCCCATGAAGACATTCAATGTGCCCGGAGAACAGCTATTGCATGCAATAGGCTAAAGTAAGGAAGGTAAGGAAGCTAGGGCCAAGGCCACTTTGGTAGCAAGCCATAAAGAAGCCAGTAGACATACAAGCAAGTCAAATCACCTTGACTTACTAGATTGCTGATGTATCTAGCTACAGTAATGGCTTAGGTCAGGAGAAAAGTTTGAGGTTACATTTTTGCAGACTCAGCAGAGATTTGCAAGGATACTTCAGGCCCATGGTAGACAGCCTAGACTCCCCTTCCAGCTTAATCTCCTAGATGTTCATCTGATAACAACTAAAGTGGTAGCACTTTCCAATGATTTATTACAAGCACTAGTAACTAGCCAAGTTCCTTCACCTAGGCAACAAAATTAAAAAGTTGGTATACTCATTTAATAGACTCATTTAATTTAATAGCAATAAAGATAATCATCAAATCAACAAATGCTAGATGCCTTTTTTTAAAAAAGCTTTATAATATTTTTGTTGTTATATAGATGTAACATGCCTCCCTTTCTGGGCTCAAAATACTTTACAGTAATTTCTTTCCTTTTAAATACCTCAGGTATTAGATGCCTTCTTAAATATCTCAGCTATTAGAATCTATTTTTTTTTTCTTTAAAGATAAGGTATGAGAAATACAGAAAATGCTGAGAGCTGACAGATGTGTCCAAGTCCAGCAAGTATTTCAATGGCAGATGTGAAACTAGATCACATCTCTCTTTAAATATCTGGCATTATGCAGGCCACTCTTCCCTACAAGGGCATCTTTAGTTGACTCATGGGGACTATCTGCAAGTCATGTCAGCATTGCTCAGCTTTAAAGCTCTTTCAACTGTGAGCTGAAAAGTAGGTCAGAAATTCCTTACAAAACACAGAAGAAACCCTTGATTTAGGGCTTAGGACCTACTCTTCACAGTGTGCTCAGAGAGTCTGTGGCTTCAGAGGTTCGAATGAAAGGGCCTTGTTAGGTGAAGTCCACATCAGAGAAAGAATTTAGGAAATTAGGAGTTGTTAGCATTAGACTGTACCCTATCCTATTTTTTCAGTCCTCCTCTCCCACCTATTTTCAAACTGACAATAGGCTGTTTTGTTTGTCCTTCTACACTGCTCCCTGATTAGAGCTGTCTGTCCACACTCTGAATCACCTGAAGGTGCAAACATGACTCAGAAGAAACGGCTGAAAACCTAAACCTCCCTTCATTGTACAGATTCAGTGGCTGCTAGCCACTGATACATTTTTAAAATAAGGTTCTTTCTAAGGTACTTTATGAGTCAAGTAAAATGTCAACTTGTCTTTTTGAAATCACCTTCTGTTGGAAGCCAAACGAGTGTCCACAGTCCTGGAGCCAAGAAATGCATGCAAAGATGGCAAAGGGAGGGCGTGATCCCAACTAGTTCAAAACCGGATGTGACTGCTCTTTGAAATGAGGTGCTTCCTGGAGCTTATGTTCCATTTCAGGAAAGGAAGTCAAGCCTGAATTTGGTAGCCTGCACACAAGTCCCAAACAATCAGTGAGGATTGACATGATCAGCTATGACAAGAGTAGGAAATGAGGTTACCAGGGAGAAACAGCACCTAGTTACAAAAGTATCTCACTGAGGGGTGATGTGATTATAAATGAAAGTGGGATGAGAGTCTTTCCTCCGAAGGGAAGGGTGACAATAAGGTGAGAGAGATCAAGTATTGTGGTTAATAGTTTGCTGATGATAAACTAGTATATTGACTCTTCATCTTTCACCTTCAACCTAAACAGGTGAATTTCCTTCTTGTACTACCCCTTAAATTCAACACCGTGCAGTACAAAACATGACCATGGATGACCTCCCGATAATACGATAATATGTGTGGAAAATAATAATGAACCTTTGCCTGATCTACAATTGTTTATTTTTTATCTTTTTGCATTTTTGCCATAGGGTACATGTGCTCACTAGAGAGACAGAGAGATAGGGAAAATGTGAGCAAGAAATTGTTCCCCAAAGAGGATGGCCAGATCGCAATCCGTTCTCCTCCATTCTCCTCTTGGGATTTTGGTCACACACACACAGACACCTAGCTTGAGTTTCAAGCCACCAGATCCAGGACTCAAACTCCAATTGGCCATGTGGAAGTCCAGAACCTTAACCACACACTACCTGCTGGCCCCCTGATCTAGGATTCTTAGTGTAGGGCAGTTGATAGGAGAGAGTTGGCTTTACTGCCTTGTTATAGTAAGTTAATAATATTGTATTGTCCATTCCTTTAAAATGCATAGTCTTTGAATACTCACTGCAGTGTAGAAATAAGGAAAGGCAACTGTGTTTGAGGTGTGTGTATATATTTTTATTTGTTTATTTATTAATTGCAATTTCTGATTTATGCATAATTGTTTTAAGAGTAGACTTTCTGGAAAATAAAGTGAAAGTGGGATCCAGGAAGGGTTGTAACAAGTGATTAATTGCTGAATTTGCATAAAAAGGGAACTTATTTTTTCTTCAGATTTTTTCTTCAGATTTTTTCCTAGGGCAGATGGAAGGTGAAGGGATAGGGGCAGTTGCTGGATAAGAACAATATTCTAGCGTGAATAAAACAATTCTCCATGAACAAGCTAAGGAGCTTGCTATGGCCCCTTTCCAGAAGGTTCCATTCTGCAGGTAGGAGACATATTGGTCTCCAAAAAGAAAATGGCAGTGATGAAGCCGCATAGAAAAACAGTAGCTCATGTTTCAATTGTACCTGCTGCTCATAACCCTCATATATTTTTTTAGTTGAATAACTAAAATAACGTATGTGCCTATGATAATTCCATTATAGAGCCTTCGATGGGCAGTGTTTTACACCCAAATCAGAGCAGGATATATGTATAAAAGAAGGTGTTCTAAAAGTTATAACTTTATGAAGATCGTGGGAAGACATGCAATTGCTAACATTTAAAAATTGAAGGTTTGAATCACGGTTATCAGATCACAGAGGACAGGAAAGTTCTCATCTGATATCCAGGTTACACAGGTAGGAGACAGCATCTCCCATCTTAGCTATGTAATATCGAGTCCATTTGTCTAACCCTGGAAAATATAAAGCTAGTAAATACTGTTTGCAGATTAACATTTAAGAGGTCTAGTTTTATATTTTTATATTATATTTATATTATATTTCAAAGTCTGTTTGCTTATTATACTATTAATCCATACACAGGATCATGGTCTTATGGTGTGGAAAATTGTGAAAAGTTACATAATCCACATCACTACTATGTAAAATTATGTCATAAAAGATTTATATAATATAAAATTTATATAATCTGATTTGTGTTGGATTCTTCTTTTATTCATTGGCTTTAACCAGAAATACCTACACTAATAAAGAATACCTACTCTAATAAAAAATCATTTAATTAAAAGATCTGGCTATTTAACATATTAATGCTTTCTATTTCTCTTTGTTTAAAAAGCTGAATTTTAAGTATAGATAGTCAATAAATGCTTTAAAAAATAAGATACCCTGAAGGTAGTATATTCATCATGCTTACTAATTTTCACTTTCTTTTCTTACACAAATTATAGAGACAAAAAAGAAATACTGTAGGTATCAGAAAGAAAGAAAACTTAAGTTGCAACTATTGAAAGAATTATAAGACAAACCTGGATTCTAACTGAACAAATGAAAGAAATATCAACTCCTCTACCCTTGCTCAATGCCTTAATTATATTCTAGAGGTTGCAGTCATTTAAATTACTACATTTTGGAAACCTTAATATTTAGCACTTGATTTTTAGAACTATTTAGACTGTTGTCTTTTTTAATGCAATTCCACAAATTGACGTTTCTACCCATTGAAATTTAAGGGGTCAGTTTGCTTCATAAAGTTGGGGGCTCGGGAAAGGAAGTTATAATAAAAGGGAAAGGCACCAAACTAAGAATTACACAATCCATGTTTGTGTCCTTGTTCTGTTACTGGTATGTTCAATGGCCTTAGACAAAATACTCTTATTTGTTTTTTATCTTTAAAAATCTTTTATGTCTTTAGCTTTTTAATAGAATTATATTCGAATACAATTTTTTCTAGTGCTAATAAAATTTTTAAAAAAAAGAAAAAGGGGATAATTGTGGAGGTAAATAATTTCTAAAATCCTTCCCATTTCTCAAATGATACCAAAATGTGGTAACAAATAATACCTTGTAATGTGAAAGTGCTGTTATCTAGAGCATGTAGGAAAGTAGCATAAATATTATAATTTTACAATGTAGAGTTTTTGCCTCCAGTGAGACAGAGATAATGGAGAGAAGGTGGGTGCAAATGTGTATAGATTTGTACAGCTGGTGATGAGAACATGCTAAGAATTCCTGGCTAATGGCTTCTCTTTCTTTGTCTAACTTAAAATAAGTGACTTTGGACAATATACTTCTCGGAGCTTCAGTTTTTCCTTCCATTAATAGGATAATATGAGAAAACACGTTTGAAAGGGCTAACACTCACTGCAGGTACTCAATAACAGTGTATTTCTGTGAAAGAATAGAGAAAGAATTATTTTCTTCATCTTTCAGTTGGGATAGCAATAGGATAAAAAAAGATCGTCTTGGGAGTCTATAAAAGAGCCACAAATTTGAGGGTGAATAGAGTTATAAAAATATGACTCAATGATATTCAGGCATAGAGGGAAGAAAACACGGTATGTTTCAGGAATAGCAAAGCATTTGCTATGGCTAGATGATGTGTCATCAGGGTTGGCAGCAAATGAAAGGTCATTGATCAAAGATATTTTTTCCATAATCCATAGTGAAGAGTTTGAGTTTCCTCTCACAGATTTGTACTGTCCTATACAGTGGTCACCAACTGCATGTGATTATTGGGCACTTGAAACCTGAGTAGTTTGACAGATAAATTTTTAATTTGATTTCATTCCAATTAATTTAAATGTTCAAGTTGAAACAATGTACATTTTTATTAAGTACAACTTTATTTGGGACAGGACACCATGTTAATGTCTTTTGTTTGTTTTTGCTATAGGGAACACGCATTAGTCAAAGATGAAGAGAGAGTAGGAAAGAGAACGTGAGAAAGCACCCCAGAAGGGACGGCCCCAATGCATCCCTTCTCCTCCATTCTCCTCTCAGGATCTTGGGCATGAACACACACATACCCAGAACTGGAATCACCATGTGGGATCTGGCAGCCTTAATCTGCATGCCACCTACTCGCGACTTGAAAAAGTTTAACAGGTTTATGCGACTTCAACTTTTAACTCCTAGAAAATCAATAGATGTGAGATTTAGTAATGAACTAAAATAATATGCAAAATATTATAAAATGGGTATCTGTGCAATTATGTGCATATTTCTGGGGCCAAGCGCCATATCTTTACCATATTCTAAAAGGAGATAATTACACTCTCCCCCTGGAATGGGGGAAAGACTAAAATTATTGTTCTAGGAACCATATAAATTAAGAAATCATGGCTAAAGACAGAAAATTAATTAATCTTGGAGAAAATCCACATTTATATGAGAAAAGAGTAAACAGAAGTAGATTAACTCCCAAAATGTAATAATTAAGAAGTAAATGGCCATTTTTCATAGATTTTTAACATGTATTTGGAAAACTTGGAATGGATGCTTGCTAGTTGGAATACTTCATTGTTTGTGCAAATAGTTCCCATGAAAGTATATTTTAGATCATGTTCTTTCTTGAGTATCTGAGATACAGTATCTGCTAGGGTATCTGTATCTGGATGTATGATCTCCATTTTAAAATACTATTTCCTGCCCTGCAGCTGGGAAGTGTCTGGCTGGAACATCTGTGAGATAATAGGCTACTACTCACCAGCTATCGTGATGGCCTGGCGTCCTAGGGATTGGAGCTGGTCATTTCAAAACAATGCAGAGACTGAGTCGTACCCCCTTGGGCAGCTGAGAATTTAAATGGATTTCAGGTGCAGCCTTAGTATCACTTACCAATGAAGACTTATAATGGGAACAAGCTTCAGACCTGGGAGAATACAAAATAATGGGAGAGATCTAATTGTGACAAGCCAAACCACAGTCTGGTAACTACAGCTGCCAAAAAAGTGTATGATAGATGTGTGTAGACTGACACAATGGATTTATCATTGAATAATTAGTCTAGACCAAAGACAAGGCATTGCAGTTTTACTCAACATAGTTTTTTTCCTACTTGCTTGCTTAAACTTAAGAATATAAGGGACTCTCTGCCATTGTGTAGGTCAATGACAGATTTTTCTTGAAAGAGCACAGGTCTGTGAAAGGAAGAACAAGATTGAAGTCAAGAGACTGATCTGAGTCTATTCTATGATCATCTGGTATACCTGCTTAGAGCTTTCCTTACCTCTCCATTGAGATTAGACTAAAGGATATTGAATTCTATTTCTTTCCTGATTTTTCAATGACTTGATACCAAGTTACCCTAAACAGCAGAAAAAGTGATATGGTGCATGGCTTAGGTTCTTGCTTAACTAATTTAAAGGTAAACATGCTACTCAATATTAGTTCCAGTACAGGGATCATAGGTAGTTACATATTTTATGTCTAACCATAAAACTCAATCCAGTTATTTTTATTCTTATTTGGTGTCCAAAATGGAATTTTTTTGATCACTTATGCAAATTATAGCAAAGAAAAACAAATAAATGAACATGCTCTTTCTAAAATACTTTAGTATCAGATAACCATAAAAAATTTAGTAAAAATCGTTATTATTTCCACATGTTCATATTTTATTTTCAAATAAAACAGGATATATATATATATATATATATATATACATATATATATATATATGTGTGTGTATATATATATATATACAGTTTTAATTCACCTTCTACCCGTTAGACAAGTATTTTCTCCAAAGTGCTGATGTTTTTACAAATTATTATCATTTGTATAATCTAATAAATTAAATGCAAACTTCTAGTTATAGTAATATACATTACTTCCATGCATATGAAAGGCACCATGCAGTGTTATACATATTAATTTCATCTTCCTAACTAGTAGATATCATTTTCCTCATTTAACATATGAGAAAATGTAAAGATTAAGTAAGTAGCCTGAGGTTAAATAGTGGATTAGTTGCATAACTAGAATTTGAACAAAAGTCTATCTAATTTCCAACTCCCATGACCTTTTTATATCTCAATTTCTCTCCTTTTTTACAGACTGTTTTTCTTATCTGCCACTTCTATAATCTATTGAATACTGCATGTGATCTGAATCTTATCTCTTCTGGTTCCTAAGGGGTCTTTCATGGTATTTGAAAAAGCTTTTGCAACTTTTTTACATAATTACGTAAGTATTAACTTTTACAGGGGAGAAAAAGGTTTATGTTTATCAGCATTTGAAATTTCCTATTTCTTCATAATCAAGAATTTGGGAAGGAAATGAGAATGTGAAATCTTCCAGGGAGCCCTTTTACAATAATGGTGACCAAATATCATTGAAACGCTACTTGAATCCTTTCAGTGACACATTATTCCAATGAGATGAATTTCTATATTTCAAAAGCTATGCTTGTGGAGTGAATAATGATAGGTATTCATAACTCTAACACCTTAATTTTAGTCTAGTCTTCTTATCTAAACTTCAAAACTGCATATTCAGACACCAATCAATATCTCACCAAACACTTAGATTGTTTAGAAGCAATTAAAATCCAATGTAGTTAAGAGTAATTTCATCCTTTTCATTCTTACACCTATTCTTCCAGTGTTTCCTATATCAGGAAGTATTTCCTATCTCAATGAATGATGCCATCATCCATCATGTTTCTCAGGACAGAAATACTGAAGACATCTATTTTTTGTCTTACCCTACACTGCCCCCCAAAATTAGAAGTCTTGTTTATTTTACCAGCTAAACATCCTTTGACTCTGTTCTCTATTCTCACTAATACCATCATCTCTTTTCTGGTTTTCGTCAACTATCGATTAATTGACTTGCTTCAGACTTTTGAAAAATTGTTGACCATATAAATGTGAACCAAACAGATTGAAACTTCAAGGCAGAAGTCACTGTGGTCAGGCCAGGACCTAACCAGTGGGCCTCATTCCACAATTACACAAGCATCTTCTATGACATTATGTGAAGCCAGTCTCCAACTGGGATTCTAGAGGGGAATGGAAAACGCTTAGAACTGGTCAACTGAGCATAGCTTCCAGATGACTGTTCTGCTTAGGTAGTTGGACTCTAGACACTCTAGGCAGCACAGAGAAGGAGGGGGAAATTTCAAGAAAAAAAATATATTTGACTTTATAAAAAAAGGCAATAAAGCCTTGATTATATTAATAATAATAATACATGCTACATGACTGTTGTTATATCACTAATGAATGAATCAGGACAAATTATTTAAATTTAAATTATTATATTATCGTTATATCTCAAACACTAATGTTTTTATATTTACCACAAGGGTTTAAACCCCGGTAGTGGACAGTACAATACAAATAAACCATGTTTTTTAAGCCCTATAGTAGCATTTCCTGTTCTTTACATCCAAAGCATGTACTACATTGGCCTTCCTTTTGTTCTTCTATGCAAAATTGTTTTCTCCTTACATGAAGTATATTAACTTACTAAATATAAATTCCACTGTTCTGCTATTATTTAATCTATACTATTAAATGTGACATCATAAATATTGCCTGTTATCACTTTCTTTAAAAATGTAAATATTAACTTTTGTGCCAACACTCTACAGAAATTAAAATAACTCAAAAATCATATGAATACGAACAAATGAAAAATATAGAGGTATATATAATAACATATAATTCCTTGGGACTTATTTTTATTTATTTATTTGTGTTAATTTTACATTTTAAATAAGGTCTCCATCATAATGTATATGATATATATATTTTAAGAGCGAACTTTATACTTTTCCATCTGTCTAATATTCCTCCCCTGGCACCACACACCCATTCTCTATGACTCACTTTCTACCATCCACTCTCCTCCCTTACAGTCTCTGGCATCCACACCATTCTTAGGAATTTTTAAAGAAATAAAACATAAATAAATAACAAATCAATTTATTTGTGTATGGTTATTAAACTAAATGAATAGTCTACATAAGCTGATATTCCAATCCTATATACATAAAATATCAGTTGAAGCCAAGATAGCAACCAATCACTTTGAAGTTATGATTTACTAAATATATGTCTAAATTAATTCATATGGGAAACATTTCCTTTTGATTTGCAAAGATCGAAACATAAAAATCAATCTAAGACAAAGTTTTATCAAAAACAATTATGTTTGCAGTACACACTTTAAATTTTGTTTCTCCCAAAGGAATATATTCTTCCATCTGTCTCCTTTCAGTTGAATAAACTGTCACTTGAATAAACTGTCACTATAGGATTGTGCAACTGTATTACTTTAAAGTTATTAATCAACAAGAAATCAGAATAACTACAGTTCTATCCATTTCACTAGTGTCATTAACCCTTACCCCATTATCAACAGAATAAGTCTTCAAAACTAAGAAGATAAATAGGATTTCACCTCAGATATTTGGAAACTTATGTTAAAGTAATTGTTTGAAACCAACTATTCACAAAGCCATTGCACCATACAACTCCAGAGGTGCCATTTGTAGACAATAGCCCTGATAATGTTCCAAACATTTCACTATAGGATTGTGCAACTGTATTACTTTAAAGTTATTAATCAACAAGAAATCAAAATAACTACAGGTCAATCCATTTCACTAGTGTCATTAAACCTTACCCCATTATCAACAGAATAAGTCTTTAAAACTAAGGAGAAGATAAATAGGATTTCACCTCAGATATTTAGAAACTTATGTTAAAGTAATTGTTTGAAACCAACTATTCACAAAGCCATTGCACCATACAACTCCAGAGGTGCCATTTGTAGACAATAGCCCTGATAGTGTTCCAAACATTTCACTCTTTTTGGTGGTATCTTTTCTGCACATCTGTTAGGGAGAATTATCACAATTGACTTTTCTGTCTCGCCCACAGATCAACATTCTTGGGAGAAGAGGTTATATCTTTATTGTGTGTCACCATTGTCTAGAACACTGGCTGGTACAGAGTATATAAATAAAGATGGCTCTTTGAATCAGACCAAATTGCTGTCTGTATTACAAAGTACCAACCAGGGAGCTAGTTTAGAGACTCTAGCTACTACCAACATTTTTTGTCTGAAGAAATTGACTTTGACCTAATGTACAACTTTAGAAGGTAAATACATAAAACTTGGATAAAGGAAAGGAATAGATCCTGAACCCCTGAATGAAGAAATCAACTCTGGGAACTACATGAAACACAGGTGACTTGAGCAAACCTTTTTCATATGCATAATCGAACCCTCATTCTTCATTCTAGTCATCTCTTCCTCTTAGCTCTGACTGCAAATTTGCACATCAACTCACCATACAGTATTCCTAATTTTTCTGTTTTAATTCTCTAGCTTTTCAATTTTTGCTGCCAAGTCATTAGCTACCTACATATGACAATTCCACTACTCTTCCATTATTAAAACTTACATAGTCCACCTAGTGACTTGAACCTCACACCAGTTGCATGTGAGTATGTGCCCTAGAGGAAAATGGAGAAGAATGGACTGTGGTGTGGCCACATTTCCCTGGGGATGGTTCCTCATTTTCTCTTTTTCCATCTCTTCTCTCTCTCCAGAGACCACACACAACCTATAGCAAAAAAGAAAAAAAAAAAAAAAAAAAACTTTTGCAGTGTTTTCAATCACTAGCACTTTCCCAACACCTTCTGGCAAATAATATCACTATGACTTTCACATAATAATTTTGAGGTAAGAAATTATCACTCAAATTTGTATTTGATTTTTAAAAGGGTATTTGGGTAATCATTGGTAACATTGTTTTATTGACATATTAACATTTACTACTGTATATAACTTCATAGTTTATGTCTTCCCTCTCTTTGCCCCCTAACTAAAAGAAAAACACTTCATTCATTGTGGATTTCCAAGTGCAATTATAAGAGGTAACTAAAACATAATGAGAGAGTATTTGTTCTCCTAGCATTGAGGGGACAAAGAGGATTTTCTCTTGGATTGACATGTAAAGAATATAAAATTTGATATTTAAGATTCTAACTGTGTAATCCCAAAAGAAGTAAACTGCCAAAAATCCACAGAACTATAAAGAATCATTTGCAACAAACCAGGGGAGATACAGCTCAGTGTACCCAGTTAGGAAACCTTTAATAAATCTCCAGAAATGGTCTATAATATGCTAACTTTGAGTACCCACCAACTCTAGAAAACACATGCACATGTCAGAACACAGCAGTTTCTCAGATAAGAACAGCCTCTTCTTTACCTCATTTATCTCCATCCTCAACCTAAGGTGAGCTATGGAAATGGGTAGAAGAGCACAAAGTGGAGAAAGAGTAGTCATTTATAACCCTTGGCCCCACTGCAGGTGTCCCTCCTGAGGCAAGACAGAGCTTGGGAAGGCTAAAAATTCATTATAAGAGAAGTACACTGTGTTAAGTTTATATGTATCTGGACATTTACTGAAATGAAATTGTGTTTTTGTGTAGAAGTTTCTGACATTTTATGACCAAAAAAATATTACTGGATGTATCCTAAATTTCACTCAAGGTGCAGAAAAGAACCTAACCCACTGAGCAAGCCTGAATAAGTTCTGTCAATAAAGAAGAAAGTTCTTGTTTTTTTTAATAACTAACCCCTCTGTCAACTTCTAACCTAATGATTGCAATAACGGTACTCATTAATGAGATTCTCTTTTTTTTTTTTTTTTGGAGAGGTCTTTGCTATAGGGTGCGTGTGCTTGCCAGACAGACTGAGAGAGACAGAGAGACAGAAAGCGAGAAATCACCCCCCAGGGGGCATGGTCACACTGCAATCCCTTCTCCTCCATTCTCCTCCAGGGATCTTGGGCACGCACGCACACACGCCTAGCATGAGTTTTAAGCCACCGGGTCCGGGACGCGAACCACGGTCGACTACGTGGGAGTCCAGCGACATAGCTATTATGCTAATTGCTGGTCCCCATCAATGATGTTCTCTTGAGGAACAGAGGTGGATCAATATATCTGAAAACTTAATCAAATCTGTCAGAAATAAGCAATATTTGGTGGGCTCAGATAGTCTGAGACTAACTGGAAATCCAGTTCCGCTTCACAAAAGATTCATATATATTTCTAGCACACATTATTGTTTATCTCTTTCTCCAAACAGAATCCTATTTTCCAGTTATCTATCTTCCCTCATATCTCTGTATATTTAGGAAACTAAATACCTTCCAAGGCTATGTTAAGTCCAAGTCAATTACAAAAATTCAATTCCTTTTCCTGCTAATGGTTTATGGTTACCTGATTTCTCTGATTGTGAGCTGTGACCACTTGAAGAGAAGAGTTCTGGGGAAGATGTTTTTCACTCAACTTTGGTGTCAATGAAAACGAATAAAAAGAAAACAGATGGTCTTACTTCTCTGCTAGTGGTGGCCCATATAAAATACGATGTGTTGACTAACCTGAGGTGAAATTTCACCTTACCTTTAAGTCTTGTGTTGTATGACTATTTTCCTTTCCTGGACTGATAGGTTTTACAGTACTGTTGTCAAGTAAGTTATTCCCAACCTAAGAAGGAGAAGGCAAGCAAGGTGGTGGAATACTGTTTCTTCTGTCAATACCAGGAAGGTTGCTCCTTTACACCACTGTAGAGTGGGCCTTAGGAGACTGTCAAGGAGCCCTGAAAGTTTTGTTATGACTCTGTAACAACACCTAGGGTTCAGTGAATCATGCTAGAATCAAACAGCCAAATGTTCTCTTTCCACATAGGAAGAACAGTCAGGAGGGACTTTGCCAGCTAGGAAAATCTTACTTTTAGTTAGAATGGGCAAGTAGTTTTCAGCTGTTTTGGGCATAAGTAGACATAAATATTTTACAGACTTCGACAAGGCTGACATGTCGTACATGTGGCTACAGGGAAGAGATTGAGGAAAGTCAACTCAGGGCTTTTGAGCTTCGCTCCCAAGACTCTTTCGGTGGTCAAATGTAGGAGTGTAGAAAGGTGATATATTAATTTATTCTGAGTCAGAAATATGTAGGACAAGTAGAATTGAGAACAAATCAGGTGAGGGAGTTCAGTTTTTTAGACAATTGTGACCTTGAATAGTGGCCCATGTTGTTGAAGCTGAAAAGGAGTCAAAAAAGGGACAGAAAAATGAACTGAAGTAGAAAAGTAAAAACTTATATGTCTTGATGAGAAAGGAAAATTGAAGACAATTGAATGAAATGACCTAGTAAATGTGCTCTGATCCTTGACATTTTTTATAGATTTAAATTTATATCAGATTGTAGGCATTTTTTTCTAGTTTACACAGATTCCTATATGCTTCCATGATAGAATATCATATGAATACAATTTGGTATTCTTATTTTTACATTCTAAAAAAATGTTGGATTCAGGGACCAGCAGGTGGTGTGGTGGTTAAGGCGCTGGACACTCCCACATGGCCGACCAGGGTTCGAGTCCTGAATCTGGTGGCTTGCTTTCTCACTTCCTCTCTCTCTCACTCTCACCCTCTGTCTCTCTCTGATCAAACTAAAAAATAAATGAATGAATAAATAAAATAAATAATTATTAGAAAAAAAATGTTGGATTCAAATACATTCTTTATTTTTTATTTATTTATTTTATTTTTTTTTTTGGTGAGATTTTCGCTATAGAGTGTGTGTGCTTGCCAGAGAAACAAAAAGCAAGAAATCACCCCTAGGAGGGATGGGCAAATGGCAGTATCTTCTCCATTCTCCTTGTGAAGTTTTGGGCATGCATGCACATGCTCCCGGTGTGAGTTTTAAGTCACTGGGCCTGGGACTTGAACTGTGGTCGACTATATGAAAGTCCAGCAATGATCAATTACACCATCTCCTGGTCCCATGGATTCTTACACATTCTAAGAATAACAGAATATTTTTAAATGTATAATCGGATGTATATGGAGAATGGAAGGAAGCATCCTCCAGTTATCACTCATTTTGGGCACACCCTCTGGCAGACCATTATTTTACATTTTAGGAAGAAAGGTCACCATTCTTCATGTATCTTCTCAGTCTAAATCATGCTTCCAAATGAACTGTGGTAGAGAGTTTTCTTTCCTAAATTCAATGCACACACATGTTTATAGAGTTGAAAATTTGATAGTGACTAGTATTAGCATCAGAGAACACAAATTATCCAACAATTTAGATGACTCCTTTTACACCTACTGTCATAATAATTTTATTTTACATCAATTATTTTCCTTTAAAATCCAGTGAGACCAGTAAAATCATTACTGAATATATTATTTGTAATTAAAAACAATTGGTTTTCTTGGTAATAGAGAGTGCATCTCATCCAACCATTATTTTCCATATCTACAGTATCTGACAGTGAATACATGGTAAATATTTAATAAATAATATAAATCATTGCATATTTGATTTAGAACTCCTATATCTATCGGGATTCTTACCTACAGTCCAGGCGATTTTTTATAACATAGTGTTTGGGTGCTATCATCCCCTTTTTTATTTTATGATTTGTTGTTCTCATTTCATTTGTTGTACATCTCTATACAACACAATATGGTTTTTGAAAGTGTGCACACAGTACATGAGAGTCAAATCAAGGACATCACCATAAACGTTTTTTTCGATGGAGAACTTTACGTTTTTACACTTCTTAAGTATTTCTTGCCTGAGTCCCTCCCACCTCATCTTTAACACATACAGGAGGACCTCGAGTAACCAGGTTATTTCCAATATCTGTTTTTTTATGTTTCTGAAGTTAATGCTACAAAGCTAGGCAATCCTTTTACTTCCATTAAAATAATGCAAATATTAAACTAATAAAAAAATGAAGAAGGAATCAAATGAGACAAATTCTACATGGTAGTTAATTCCTCAATATGTGTTTTCCTTCTTATGAAAAGAAAAATTGAATACCTGCCACTTACTAATTTACCGAAATATTATTTAGATGTGAAAATAGGTGTGAAGCATTTTAAGAAAGGTGATAGATAACTACAAAGTATCATTATAATATTCAAGCTGGTATTTTGATTCTTGTGTCTCTAGAAATGCTGTTTCTTTTGTACAGATCCTTGAATAATTTTCAGAAGATCGCTGCACAAGCCATTCTGCACAATCCGATCTAATGGCCCATATGCTACTTAGGCAGCATTAGCACCTTCCTACAGAAATATTCACCAACACATGATGCAAACTTCTGTAGCATTTGTTTGCAGGTGCAAAATATGTTATAATAGAAAGACATATGAGCCCCAGTTTCTAACTATTTTAAATTGACTTTTAAGTTTTAATCATATTTTAAGTTTATTTCCTCTGTGAGAGTGACAGAGAGAGAGACAAGCCTCCTCAAGAGCCTTCTCACCACCAGCAGCACTTCCCAGCCAGCCTGAATTATGAGTGCATGCGCCTGGTGTGTACAAGTCAAACAGGGAACTGAACCATGATCTTCCATCTGGATCCAGCATCAGCTCAGCAGCATTTGACTACAGTACCATCCAGTCAGCCCCCGTAATCACTTTAAGGTTTTCTTTTTCCTCTTACATAGAGTGAAGGGAAAAAAACAACAAAAAACAAACAAAAAAGCACTTGCACACTTTTGGAGCAGCATTGCACAAAAAAAATGAACTTTCCCTTAGAATTGGAAAAAAAAGAATAACCCTCAGAAAACAAAAACCATGTAATTCTAAAACACAGGTAATACCACCAGTGTTCTAATAACCCCTACTCCATTCTTAAAACAACATCTGCATTTGCAACTCTCCATACTCCCTCTCCTGGAGAACTGAGAAGACTCCAGGAACTTGGGCACACTGAGACCATGAAATATAAAGAATATGACTAGATATAGAAAGAACTGCAGGAGGTTTTTTCTGGGATACTCCTAAGTGCCTTTTATCCATTGTCTCATTTAATTCTTTAGATGACCCTATAGGATGAATGCTACTGTTCATCCATTTTATTGCCAGACAAACTAAACTTGGCAGTAGAGTAGCCCAAGCTCACACCACTGGCACCTGCAAGAGCTGCGATCTGAAACTTTCTGGCAGACCAAAGCCTGGGCTTGCTGACTCTGCAGTATTACCAGCAAGTATTTTTTTTTTTTAATCATCAATATTTATTCTTCAACTTGTAAGATTTGAAATATAAGTCTTGGAGAAGCTATCCTCAGTGATTATATGTTTAATCATATTAAACAAATAACTGTATGGGACATTTCACTCCTGGAAAGAAAGTACAGTAAGTAATAGAATTCAAGTGCTATTATAGCTCACAAATCGCCAGCAGACCAGAGCTTTTACTGGGATTTGTGCAGTTACCATGACTCATAGTCCCAGCACAAAAGGATTGTCTGCTTGTATTTGTAGCTCTATGCTAATATTTCTATAAATCTTAACCTACATTGACAGTATCTTCTACTACTGTTTTCTCCATATTCTCCAGCTGAGAATTGTCTGTGGAGAAATCAAAGCCAAATAGCTAAGGAGTTAATTTATGGAAGAAGAAAGAGTTGAGAGATTCTGGAGAATTTTGTTAGAGAGGGTTGATACTCCAAGAAAAATACATGTTCAATGGAAGAAGCAAGAGTACATATGTAATCGTTCACTTGTTAAGCATTATTGAATAAAATATAACACAGAGAAGATCAAGTCTTTGCTTCCATAGATACTACTTATTTATTTAGAAGGATGTGATTCTAATTTTAAATATATAATTATCTAATAGTGAAGGCAATAAACCAAAAATAAATGAGCAAATGTTGTAACAAATGATAGTAAGGATAACAAGATGGATGGTGACAGGAGGTAAGAGAAGACTTCCCAGATGAGGTGACATTTAAACATATCCTGAAAGAAGACAGAAGGTGAGCCATGCTGACAGAGGGGAAACTCCCATGTCCTAGAAGAAATCGCAAGTACCAAAGGCCTGATATGAAAACAGGCTTGGTATATCATAAAGCACTTAGGAGTTTGTAGTGACTGGAATAGAGATAGTGAGGTTGGAGGAAGTGTAAAAGAGTTGGAGACTGGTAGGATATTAGATATTGGGGGTAGGGAAAGCGGGATGATGTGTCAATCTTGTAGAGCCATAAGAAACATAGGAAAGACTTCGCAGTTTTCATCAGAGTAACATGGAAAGCCATAGGTGAATTTTGAGTAGAAAACCCTTATGACCTGACATGCTTTGAGAGAGTCTCCCTGAAAGAATTGCCACAAATCATCTGCAGAGCAGCAGAAGTGGAAACAGGAAGAAGAGTTAGGAAGCCATTGCAATGACAGAGACTCAGATGAGGGAAGCAGTGGTGGAAGCTGAGACGTACTCTGAGGACACATATACCTGAAAGCAAAATTGGTAAGATATGATGACATACTGCATTTGAGGTGTGACAGGAAGGAATAGAAGTTGACTGAAGTTTTGGCATGAGTAACCAAAGAATGAACCTGTCATATTCCAAAAGATGATAGGTGAGGAGAGGAGCAGGTGAGAGATAAAGCGAAATTCGGTTTGATTTCAGACATATTAATTTGTGATGCTTATTAGATTTTGAAAGAGTGACACATTTGGATCGGATGAGCAGCTCATGATACAGATACAAAATTTGGAACCATTAGCTATAGGACAGAGACCACAGGTGGGAACAAGATCACCTACAAAGTGAATATAAAGAGAATTGAAGAGATTCCAGGGACGTAACCCTGGGACATCCAATTTACAAAGAAATAAAGTGAGGTAGGTACTGGAGTATCAAGAACGTGGAGCCCTGGAAGCCATATTGAAGTACCTGAAGGAGAATGAGATGAACTGTGTCCAATTCATCTGACAAGGTCATTATTATGGCTGAGAAACGACCACTGAATATGACCTTAAATAGTCACTAGTGATCAATATAAGGCCCTCTTAGTTCAGAGGTGAGAAGGAAATTTGGATCAGAATGAAATCACGAGCTATTTAAAGGAGGCATACTGGCAACAGCAAGTATAGACACAACATGGTAACTATATTTTCTTATCCAAAATTCAGCATATATTCAGATTTTATAGATCATCTGTTAACAGTCAGAACGTTGAAATGTTAAAGTGTTATAGCAAGTCCAAGACCTGCACTGGTAGGTGACAATGCAAGTACATTTACAACTGACTTCCTTTTTATAGAGCAAACCCAATATAACTTTATCTTCACGAACCCTCAGTTCCTAAAGACAGCTTGTCACAGCAGGCATCCTATGGTGAACCGATAAATGTCTATCAAAAGCATTATCTTGTATGATTTACTGAAGCATAAGGCCAAATACTATTTCTAAATTTAAAATTTCCTACATATGATGTTTATGCAAGCATGCATACTACCACATTTTCCCTCTATGAATAATGCATGTCCTATACAACTTGAGTCCAAAATAAGCAAAAAATGCTAAACATTTAATAATCCACATAAAATTCAAGAATAAAACTGCTGTGCTTGATGATATAATCCTTGAAATAAAAGAGGTTACTTGGTTAATTCTACATAGAAAAATAATCAGGACAAATGCTATTCTTGGACCAGACTTATAGCCCAGCAGTTAAGCCCAGTACACAGAGAATTAGATTCCCCATGGTCAACCATGATCTGATTCTTGGCCATGGTGGCTTGAAAAATGTGTCAGGTGCATGTGCATGTGTGCCAAGTTTCCTGACAGGATGGCAAAGTGAAGCAAAAGGTATTATATGGGGCATGCTTCACTGGGGATGCCTCGTTCTCTCTGTCTGTCTCTGAAGAGTTCACATGACCCCTGGCAATAGAAAAAGAAAATAATAATTTCGTCCATCTCTCATATTTCAGGCCATTCATTTCCATTACTGTTCAAATTTGAATCCTACTTCAAAACAATATGGCAAAATGGACCAGGTGGTGTGGTGGTTGGGGCACTGGACTCCCACATGGCTGACCACAGTTCGAGTCCAAGACCTGACAGCTTACTTTCTCACATTCCCTTTCTCTCTCTCTCTCCCTCTGGATCAGCCTGGTCAAATTAAAAAAATAATAATAATGACAAATTGAATTAAATAAATAAGTAATTCTTTAGGAAAAAACAATATGGCAAAACTAATAACACATAATGAGTGGGTCATTCTAGATCGAGGTGAAACACCAGAGGTAGTGGGATGTGGGATATGTACACATCTGGAATCAAGAAAGGCAAATATGGGAGCAGCAGTTAGCATAATGGCTATGTTGCTGGACTCCCACGTAGTCGACGGTGGTTCGCGTTCCAGAACCGGTGGCTTAAAACTCACGCCGGGCGCGTGTGCGTGCGTGCCCAAGATCCCGAGAGGAGAATGGAAGAGAAGGGATTGCGGCATGGCCAACCCCCCCGGGGGGTGATTTCTAGCTTTCTGTCTCTCTGTCTCTCTCTGTCTGTCTGATGAGCGCACATGCCCTGTAGCAAAAAAAACCTCTCCAAAAAAAAAGAAAGGCAAATATGTTTATATATATATATGTACATATACACGTATATATATGTATACACACACACACACACACACACACACATATATATATATATATATATATATATATATATATCACTAATTATTTTTTTACTTTAAACAAGTTAGGAGACTTTAGTGCAATCTGGATCACATGAGCAATAATTTATTAAAAATTTAGATTCAAAAGGAAAATGAAATTCTGACTATTGAGCTTCAGGGTTCCTAACAATTATTTCAATGGATTAACCAATTTGTCAACTAGCATCAATAACGCATGCTAACTACTAGTCAAATAGTCACCATCCCTTTGTCTCTAGCTGTATGAGTTCTAGTCTCAGCTGTCAGAAGACTGGAGGTTGGATATTAGCTCTAATATTTATCAGTTTATTGACCCTTTGCAGGTGATATAACCTCAAGTCTTAATTACATTATTCAAGAGAATTCGAGAGAGGTTTATGCGAATTATACTCTAATCAGTGTTCGTTATGTTCCCAGATGCTTCAGTTCCCTAATTATTTCCTCTCCTTTGTCTTCAACTTCTTTCTTTTTTCTGCACAAATTACTCTAACTTTCAGCATTCTCATGGCCACACATCCTCCTCCATCTTTAGTTTCTTTTCACACTTTTATAATTCCAGTTTTTTAAAAAAATGCCTACATGTGCGCACTCTTGCTCTCTCTCTCTCTTGCTCTCCTCACTTTTTATATAAGTCTTTACTGACAATCTAACTTATGTGTTCAACATTTATAAATGAATCTTCTATAAGTCCTACCTACTATCTGTATCGAAGGTGGCTTTCTTTCCCTTTTATTTTTTTTTATTTTTTATTTTTTTTTTGCTATAGGGCATGTGTACTCACCAGAAAGACAGAGAGAGACAGAGAGACAGAAAGCGAGAAATCACCCCCCAGGGGGTTGGCCACGCCACAATCCCTTCTCCTCCATTCTCCTCTCGGGATCTTGGGCACGCACTCACATACTCCCGGCGTGAGTTTTAAGCCACCGGGTCTGGGATTCGAACCGTGGTTGACTACATGGGAGTCCAGCAACATAGTCATTACGCTAACTGCTGGTCCCCAAAAGTTGCTTTTAAATCAAACTTAATCTCAAGAAATTTAGACACTTTCCTAAGGAAGTAGGGAAGCAGGAAATAGGGAGCCACTGAAAGCCCTAGGAAAGAGGAAGACATAATCAGATTGCATTTAGAAATATTACTCTGTGCAAGGATCCTACAACTCAATTTCCATCATTATGAATTTATTAGTACTACCCAACACTCACCTTTTTCATGCTATTCCAATTTCCCACTTTTATGACTTAAGCAACAGGAAACAATATGTCTCCTTTGCTTAAGCCATAAACCTTGGGAAATAATCTTGTTTTCTCCTCTTCCCAATACCAATCAAATCAGTATATCATCACTTGTTATTAACTCTACCTCCATGAACTTCTAGTCACTTCACGCCATGTCATAGTCACATCAATTTACATCCTCAGTCATTTTTTGTCTGAATTCCCCCCAAGCCTCCTAATCAGTCTCCTAGAATGCATCTTTGCCCAGAGTAATATTTTAAATGCAATTTGATCATGTTTCCCCTTTTGTAAGAACTTTCATTGACTCTCTATTCCCTATTTCCTCTCAATTTATTGAGAGTAAATTTGATTTAAAAGCCAACTTTGACCTAGATAATACTAATCTCTCCACTGTTGTCTCTTGACAGTCTCCCCCTATAAAATGTCCATCAATGGCATTGAATTAGTCTACCTTCTCTCTATGTGGTATATATTATCTTGTCTGATTTCTAGCCTTTCATATTTGATTATCTTCCCCAGGCAAACTTCATGACTCCAAAGTTTGGACCAAGTGCTAGAATCATAAAATCTTTTCAGTCTGTACTTCTCCTAGTGAAGTGAAGTTATAATACTATACTATACCACTATAGTCTGAGATCCATGTCAACGTGTCTGATGAGTTTAGGCTAGATACCTCGGAGTCTTCATAATTCTTGACATTTAGTGTCTGATCAATAAAAATGTCTGTGGAAGAACTGTGAAAACTTCTAAGCATTATATAATGGAAAAGAATATTACTTTACAAAAACACTTGAAAGAAAAGACAGTCACAGACCTGTGGCTACATGACTAAATTTGCTATTTATGTTTATATTTTGGGGGGTGGGCACTGTGAATTTATAAACAACTGCAACCCAGAAAGTTGTTTTTTCTGCTTCGGTCTGTTGAAATTGTAATTATAGTCTTAAGTTGAGGAGGTCTTCAAATGTTCATGAAAATGCATACTATGGATTTTCAAAATTTTTTTGCACCAAAACAAGCTCATGCTTTAATTCCATTTTTCACAAACTTCTTGAAAGTCACTCGTATTTCTTTTTTTCAGATCAATCTAAAAACACTTATCTTGCTTTTTATAGTTAGTAATGTAATGGAGAGCTTCTAATAGGTTTAATTAAATTAAGTAGTAGTTCATATAAATGAAAGAATTATTATTTTCAAAAATACTGAGACAATTTTTTAAAGAACATTTTTCAACAAATTAACCATAATTTTAATTCAGTAAAATAAGTTTCTTTAGTTTGTTTTCTCAAAAAAATTTTGTTCTATATTGAAAAATATCACTAATGACTTGGTTAATGATATAGAATAAGCACGGATAGAAGTTGCATAAGTTTAAAACATATGACTAAATATATCATTTAATAAATTGTCCAAGCTACTAAAACTCTCCCAGAAGTCTTCAAATGTTTCAGTTAATAAATGTCCTTTCTTCTTAGGGAACTATTTCAACTATACCTGTATAACTGGCCTGAAAACTGCTCATCTAGATTTTGGAAAATATCATAACTCAACGGCATATGTTTAATTTATCCATTGTTTCATCAAATTCATTTTTTCTTCTGAAGCTATCAAGAACTCAGAACAAGAGCTATAAATAAATAACAAAATGTATTGGTTCTGTTATCTGTTGTTGAATAACACATCTACCTAAAACTTAGTGGCTTCCAACAATTTATTTGCTCATGTTTCTTTGAGTTAACTGGGATTAGCTACATGGTTTGCCTGTATTTGAAGTCACACGTGAGACTCAGCATTCAACCGACTCAGTTGTGGCCAGAATGCCCACAATGGGCATCATCCTTCTTGGTCTCTCTCCATGGAGTCCTCTGACAATTCAACATCCTAGCCCAAGCTTCTTTACAGTACAACATCTATTATAAGAAACCAGGCCCAATATTTGAATACTTTATCAAGCCTCTACCTGCAACATACTTGTTAATGTCCTATTGGGCAAAAAGTCATATGACAAAGCCCAAAACCATTATGAAAAATAATTATGCAGTCTTAGGAGGTCTGGCCTTCATGGGCCACCAAGGTAAGTCTACCACAGACAATTTAAGTCTGAACATTTATACTGTCT
This sequence comes from Tupaia tana, assembly GCA_026018925.1. Taxonomy (NCBI): domain Eukaryota; kingdom Metazoa; phylum Chordata; class Mammalia; order Scandentia; family Tupaiidae; genus Tupaia; species Tupaia tana. The sequence goes on from JAKSZU010000008.1 coordinate 68,412,537, forward strand.
CATCATTTATTATAAGTCAAATCTTAACTTTGCATCAGCTTTCATATAATCATAACTTTAATCAAGAAAATCTTGAAGTATAAGACACTTTCTTTCTGTAGTATATTATTCTTCAATTTAAGCAATAGAAATGTGTACTTCCATATTTATAAATTAGGAGTTTCTTTTGTTCATCAACCCCACAGCAAAGCATCTATATGCATAAGGATCCAGATCCCACATGGCTGATTGTAGTTTGAATCCCAGCTCTGATGGCTTGAAAAACACTCTGAGACAAGTATGCATGTGTGCCCAGCATCCTGATGGGATGGAGAAATGGAGAAAAAAGGATTGTAGTGTAACCACACCCCACTGAGAAGTTTTCTCTCTCCCTCTCTCTCTCTCCTTTGCAAGTACATACATCCTCTGGCAAAAATAAATAAAAGATTTTAAAATACTTATTTGCATTTACTTTTTCTCAAAGTCCTAAAGCTTCACACATCATGTGTTCTGTGTCTTTGAACTCTGATCTAAAATTTCTGCTGTTTAGGCCACCCATTTTGTGATACTTTATTCTATTACAGCAGCCCTGAAAACTTACTATACTGGTCTTCTCATGATTTCAAATTCTAATAGTACAAAAGATGAGGGCCAGCAGGTAGCGTACTGGTTAAGGCATGCATACCCCAACTCCCAAGAGGTGAATGAAGGAAAAAAGATTGCAACAGTGCCAAGGGGTGAATACTTGCTTTCTTTCTCTCTGTCTCTCTCTGTTTCTCTGGCAAGAACACACTCCCTACAGCAAAAGTATCTCTTAAAAAATACTGAAGACAATATATCTACCATTTATTCAGTACATTCACTTCACAAATATTACCTCTGTTAGTACTTAAAAATTCCTACACAAAAGAAGTTATCTTCATCTTACTAATAAATAGATGGAATATAAAGAGTTTGAGATCTTTGCTCATGTCCTACTAGGAAGTAGCAGAGCTGCTATCTTTATACCAAGCTCTCTCTGATTGCAAAGTCGGGCACTTTATCTCTCTACCATCCACTGCTTCTCTATGATGATGAGCTTCTAAAATTATGGAAGTAAGAAATGGGCACAGCACTTCATCTGTGCATTTATCTGTCTTGTCACTTAACTAGGACTCCAAACAGTCTATTCATTAACTTCTCCATGTATTTTCTAAACAATTGGGTGTTTAATATACATATTTCAATAAAGGTAGCATAATTCTAAAAAATTACTAAATTCTTTACTACTATCCCTGTTCAGTTTTAGCTTGACACTTTAGACTGACATAATTTTAACTATATAGATTACATTTATATAAGATTTTACTTTTTCAGGAACTATTCCCAATCCTCATTCTGTGTACTGCAGTTTTTGAAATGTCTTTTTCTCCTGTTACTCCAGGTAGTCTCAGTGGACAATCAAGTGGACCTCATCCCACAGAATATTACCCAAACCAGGATTCTCACTCTCTTTTTCTGTCTCTTTTTCACTCTCTCTCTTTTTAACTCTCTCTATATACATATCTTATTTTATTCTTTAGGGAAAAAAAATAGATACAGGGACAGAGGTTAGTTGTCAGTTGTCTAGAATAAAGACAGAGTCTAAATGGACTGCCCAGATATGCACCATATTGAATTACTAGAGTTCCCTGTGTCTTCTTTCTTCCTAGGGTTTGATTTTTCCATGTGTGCTTATTTTCTGTCATTTATCTAACACTGTTATGATACGTTGTTATGATAAACTGTTCTTATGATTAAATACATTAATCAGACTCAGTAACAGTTTCTTGAAACAGAAAAATAGAAGCAACACAATTATGTCTGGTAATATATTTCAGAGGGCCTTCTTAGTGTTCCAGGAGAAAAGACTAATGGAGATGAAATCAGACTACCACTTTTGTCCAATTGGTCAGCACAGAAGAATCCTAGAAACTGGATACTATTCATAAATAAGAGCCCACACTATCTATTAGAAAGTAAGCATACCCTTTAGCACCAATGAATTTTTCTGAGACTGTTCTACCACTAATCAAATGAACATATTTTAAGTTCTTGATATTCTGTTTTCTCAGACATAAAAAACAATATCAAATTCAATTCATATATATATATATATACACATATATATATATATATACACATATATACATATATATATGTGTATATATATATATACACACACACACCTAAATATTCAAGAGAATGTTCAATCACTAGTAGCAAAAAATTAGATAGAATTCAAAAGAGTTTAACTGGATCTTAACAATTAGAAACCCAGATTTTTCCCCACTGCTTCCCACCCCAGAATACCTTTGACCAAGACTATTTTCTGTGAGTTTAAAACATGGAGATGCTCATAGCCAGTGTCACCTGTTACCTACATAGAACCTTCTTCACCCTGATTTTACAAGTTCAGATAGACTCCTATGCTTTCTGCTTTCTTAGAAAAGTAAACTACACTTCTCTTGTGTTTCAGACAACTTCTTCCCTTTGGTTACTAATCTCTAAGTGCTGAATCTCTGTTGGGAACACAGCCCTGACTGCTCAAACTCAATACTATATCCCAACTCTGAGAAACCTCATCATAGTGACATACCAGAATTTCCTTGTGCCTCTTCCTCTGGAAAAGAAAATCACCGGGGGACCACTTCTTCATTGGATTCTTTTATCAAGCAATTCACTAGAGCATGTTGTTTTGACACAGACACAGAAATAGGAGTACAGTGGAGGCCTTTCACTGTTGAATCTGGGAGGTGACCAAAGAAACCAAGCTACAGAAAACTGTGATCATAGTGAGAGGTATGACAAGGTGTGTCAGAGGCTGGGCCTACCAAAGCCCATCAGGTGGAATAAGAGTTCTCACTATATCTGTTCTCCACTACAAGGCACAATTGGTCCATTAATGTGGCATAAAAGAAGCCAGAGGAGGCATTGAAGTATGATACATGAAAAGGGGGATTATGAGGTTCGCATGTTGATGTTTTCGAAGAAATACTAGATTTTATCAAGTGACAATACTCCACCAACCTCCTTCAGTAAAACACATATAGATAACAAATAACTGCAATATGGTACAAAGAGATCCAATACGTACACATCATAGTAATTAATTTAAGAAAAGCATACCACTGGAAACAAATGACAAATTAGTGTAATTTTTCTTTCAGGCACAAAAGAAGACAAAGTCACTTCTTTATTGTCTTTCTTAATTCCCTGAGAAATTCTTACTTTTTACCAAAACAGACTCAGATTACTCAGAAATCTGTTTAAAAGAAGAATCAAAGGATGGGTAATGCATGTGGGAATTGTCATATCTGGGTGGGAAAAGACCAGTTTTGACTTCTTGGCTTTTCTGGATGCTTTTTTTTTCTTATTGTTAAAAAACAACATCAAAGATATGTGAATGTCAGTCATGCGCGATTGCTACTTCTCGTTTGCTCACAGACATGAAAGTGTAAGTGGCAAGTCACCCTATATTCTATCCTTGGTCGTTTTATTTTACTCCCTGGATCATAACCAGAGAATAGCTCCATGTCATCAGTCAGAAGCTGAAATTATCTGTAACTAGTAGCTGTATACAAAGTTCACATTTTTTTTTAGTACCATCATTTTCCAAAAGCCTCCACCTTCACTATCGTTCTCAGTTTTGGAAAGAAAGAGGGAAAAAAAAAAAAAAAAAAAAAAAACCCTCCAAAGTTTTAATGCCTTTTGCCACTTAAACTGTCATATACTCTCAACTCATAGTAACAATTTCATTTCATGGGGATGTAGCTGTCAAATGAGACAGTGTCTACAAAGTGCTCATTTGCTGAAAATTTCTAAAGAAATTTTCACTGCATCCAATTCATATAATTAAGCTTTTAACTTATCAAAAATCTTTCACTTAGTTTTAAACCTTTGGAGAAGCAAAAGTTACTGTCCTGAACTCACTGAAAGGGTAGCTTCAATATACATACAGAAAATGGACAGGTTTACATAGCATTAAACCAAACTGTATTGACCCGAAAAGGTCTCTAACTCGTGTACTTGGGTTCTTGTACACAAATCTCAACCTCACTTGATGAGAGTCTGCTTCCTTAACAAACTGGTGAGTCATAGCCAGTTAAAGTCACCATGCTTTAGTCATTCACAGACAACCCTTTAAAACTGTGTTAATTAAACCTTTAAATTGTATTCATTACTGGCAAACACTGAGCTGCAACCAATCCAGCTGCTTCTGTACCTCATTTCCCTCACTGCTATTTTCTTACATCCCTTTCCCTTTCTTGCCCATAGAAGTTATTGGACCACACACCAATCGAGAGTTCCTTGAGACCCTTCTGGGGGCTGCCCGAATGGCAAATTGATTTTTACTCAATAAACTCTGCTGAGATAGATTTGCCTAAAGATTTCTTTTTTTTAACATTACCACGACCCAAGTGATTTGTGTCATTTTTTCAATGCCAAGCTCTTGATCATAGGTATCATTCTTCCCAATAAACCTTAGAATAATCTAATAATTACAAAGTTACCAAGAACTTACTTTCTAATTTAGAATATTTTTCATTTGGAAAAAAAACCTCTAATTTCTAATCTGTCGACATGCGTATGTGTGTGTGTGTGTGTGTGTGTGTGTATGTGTGTGTGTATTATATATATGCTTATATCTATATCTCCTTGAGTGCTTTGCTATATTTTCAGAAATTATTATAACTAAAACATTCAATCCAACAAGCATGCCTACCAAGAAACTGAGTCTCAGAACTTAGGATCAGACAGTCATTAGAATGTGAAAAATGCCACGGGCCATTAGAATGAGTTGGAGGTCAGACAGAAGAAAAATCAAAAGATCCAGATCACAAAATTATCATTTGAAAAGAATTCTTAAAATATCAAAATTCATAAATTAATGGCATTTCAGTACAGTATCACAATGGTTTTAAACTGGCCCTTTTAAAGGAATACTTTAAATTTAAAAATCTTAAAAATTTAAGTCACTTGAATGAAATCCACACTGAAATGAATTGGGATGTTTGTTTAATTGTACAAAATTGGGAAGATGTGCTATAGTTTGCTTACAAGAAAGCTACCATTATTCATTCCAATGCTGTGGAAATATATTTCTGATAACTGCATAGTTGTTCATTTGTGATATTTGGAAAAATATTTAGTCTGTGCTTCAGTTTCCTCAGATGAGGAAATTATATTATGTTGAAATTATAATGCTATCCACATCAAAAAACAGTTGTAAAGTTTAATGGGGCTGATTTATATATAGAATAGCCTCTGTTACATAGTAAATCCTTTATAAATGTTTATTGATAATGTTATTATTCATTACATTATATATCTATGCATTCAACAAATACTATGGAACACATTTAGTGTGTACCAGGCTCTGTTCCAGTGTGAAGAATGTAGCAGTGAACAGGATAAAAGTTCCTACTGCTATGAATTTTGGGTATTTGTAATTTTTATTATGTTATTTAACTTTATATATGACTTCCTTTATATTCTATGTTAAGGATAAATTTTTTCTAAAAAAGAGATAGATAAACTTCTATCAAAGCAATTTTTTATAAGAAGATAAAGCATTTTATAAGAAGTGGTTGAACACAAAAAGCTCACATATGCTCACAAGAAAATATTAGAAAACTTTTTGTTGATGATGCACTGATGAAGGTAAGACAATCTGCTCTTTAAGAAACAACACAAAAAGGTCTTGTGTATAGCATTTGCCTATTTCTGTGGTGTAAATGCTCCTACCATGGCTGATTTTACACAATCAATGTAACATAATTGAATATGGAGTTGAGAAGAGAAGCACAGTATCTCACTGTTATGTAATACTCCAAAACAAAGATATGGTAAATGGGGGCTGGCAGGTAGCATGGTGGTTAAGGTGCTGGACCCCCACATGACTGATGGCAGTTTGAATCCCAGATCCAGCAGCTTCCTTTTTCACGTTTCCTGCTTTCTCACATTCTCTCTCTCTCTCTGTCTCGTCAAATAAATAAATAATAACTTAAATAATTCTTTAAAATAAAAGACATAGTAAATTAGATACTCCCAAGAGATAATATTAAAATAATCAGGAAGCAATGAATTTTGGGTATTTGTAATCTTTATTATAAGCTATTTAAATTTATATATAACTTCTTTCTTATTAATGGCTATTTTTAACAATCAGTTTACACAATTTCTGATAATTTAACAATTAGCTCCCAGGAATCAGTATAACCAGCTCTAGCACATTGCTGTTTCTGAAATAACAAGCTTACCTAAAATAAGTTTTTCAGTATTTTGTTATGTTATATAACTGAGGTAAAGTAGGTAGTTAACATACAAGAGAGATTTCATTGTTGGAAAGTATGAATTTGAAAAAGCACAAAACTGACAGAAATAAATGGCATTTACATTGATTCATACATTCAAACAGAAAGTCTTTACAGAAATTTTCAGTTACGTGATTTCTCCCATGCCGTATTCCACATTGACAATTTGTCTCATTAAAAAGAAAACAGGTAGCCTCACTAACCTTGAGGAGATGTCAATTCGGAACACAATGAGGAAAGGGGATTAGGAGAGGATGAGGTCTTTAAGTTCAGGAATAGATGGATATGGAAAGATGACTTTGAGCCTCAAACTTTGGCCCATGAACCTACAAGGAACAATCAAGGGACTTCTAATAAAACGAGCTTACATTTTTTATGAGCCAGCGGCTTTTAATATGAACCCTCAGGGAATGTCCTGTCAAAATAGACAGAAAGAATTAAATTTCAGGATCTGTACAGGAGACACTGAATGAAATGGAGTAGCCTTAGTGTTTTATAACTCCAAACTGAAGCTAAATGTTAAAGAAATAGATCCGGTTTGTTAGGTATAATCAGAGGATTACAAAGTCTTTAAATTGGAAAGGAAAAAAAAAATAAAAAAAGCTTCCCATTTTGGAATCTGAGAAATGTTCCCATGGCAGCCCACAACAAAAGATTACATTCTGGCTTTTTGAAGGAGAAAAAGTCACTGTTTTGATCTCAGAACAAACAGATCCCTAGGAGAGAAGGACCACCCCATATAGAAGGGCCCATACAAAGGAGGCGGCTTGGAAGTAAATCTGCCTGTAATTTTTGTTAAAGAGACAAAGCCAATGACATAAATCAACAGAAATCTGAAGCCATCCAATAATGTTTAAATTTACTTTAATATTGAAGTGAGAAATTAGCACTGTAATGTGGTTTTTATTACTTTTATGTGTATATTTCTGTATGGTTTTCAATGTATATTAACATTCACTCTATCAAGTGATTCCCAGAACAGTATTATGAGGTAATATCCACACAGTAAAACAGAAAGACCGACTCAGACATTAAATGACTTACTCAAGATCTGATAATAAAGAAGGCAGAAGAGTCAAGACTCAGATACAACTTTTCTCATTCAAACATAAAACAGGGTTTAGAAACGTTTTTTTGTAAAGGGCCAAATATTAACTATTTTCAACATGGCAAGACTTTTGCCAACAACGAAATTCTACTATTGTAGAGTAAAAGTAACTCTTGGCATAGCTGTGTTCCAATAAAATCGTTTTTTGTTTGTTTTTTCTTTTTTTTGGAGAGGTTTTTGCTATAGGGCGCGTGCGCTCACCAGACAGACAGAGAGAGACAGAGAGATAGAAAGCAGGAAATCACCCCCCAGGAGGGATGGCCACGCCGCAATCCCTTCTCCTCCATTCTCCTCTCGGGATCTTGGGCACGCACGCACACGCGCCCGGCGTGAGTTTAAGCCGCCGGGTCCGGGACTCGAACCATGGTCGACTACGTGGAGTCCAGCGACATAGCCATTACACTAACTGCTGGTCCCAAAATCTTATTTTCAAAAACCATGAGCAGGCTGGATTTAGCCATCATGATGGACTGTAATTTGCTGACACCTGGTCTAGAAGAAAGGACTTTGCCTTTTTTTTTTTTTTTTAATGGAGTGTTTTGTTTGTTTGTTTTTCCTTTGGGGTACATGCACTGGCAGAATAGAAAAAGATAGAGACCATGAGCAGAAAAAAGAGAAGTCACTCTCCAGGTGGGATGGCCACACTGCAATCCCTTCTCCTCTATTCTCCTCCCAGGATCTCGGCACGCACTTATGTCTGGTGTGATTTTCAAGCCACCAGGTCGAGATTCCAATGCAGTTAGCCATGTGGGAGTCTAGCAAAGTAACAGCTACAATATCTGCTGGTCTCAGGACTTTGCATTTTTAGGAAATACATTACTTACATTTTAAATGAGCAAGAGAAACAGAGACAGACAGACAGACAAAGACATAGCACCCCAACTGGGTCTTGACACCAAAATTTATCCTCAGACTCATCCAGTCCGGGATCATGGGCACTCATGTGCCCAGAATACTCAGAGTGGTCTCTGGACGTAAATCCTGGGCATTTCCATGTGACATAGCCTGTGGAGTATCCCATTTTACCTCTGTGCTATAACTCAGTCCCCCTTTGACTTTTAAATTAAATACAATAGGAACATGCAGATCTATAACTTATTTGTACAATAATAAGCAGTGCACTTACTCCACTAACTACCTCTTCTTCACCAATAAAATAAAGATGGTATATGATTATACTTGCTCCATCCAGATACTGGGTGGATTAAATCAGGTAACACCTATAAAGTAATTAAAACCATGTTTGGCGAACTAGAAGCATCCATTACATGTCAAAAGCCTCCTACTTCCCATCCATCGCACAACACCTTCTTTTTTTTTTTTTTTTTTTTTTTTTTTTTTTTGCTGTAGGGTGTGAGCACTTAATAGAGAGATGGAGATAGAGAAACTAAAATTGAAAAATCACCCCCTAGGGGGATGGTCATACTACAGTCCCTTCTACTCCATTCTCCTCTTGGGATTTTTGGGCACCATGTACACTTGCCCAAAACCATGAGTTTTAAGTTATCAGGTCCAGGACTTGAACTATGGTCAACTACATGGGAATCCAGAGATGTAACCATTACCGCCTGCAGGTTCTAGCACATTTTAAAAAAAAATCTGATAAACATCACACACACACATATACACACCTGATAGATGTCTACATTATACACATTCAAATATCATCAGCTCAGTTTCTCTTCTTTTTAGTTTTTCTCTTTAGCTTCTTCTATTTTTTTAACTTTATTTATTTATTTAGATTTTAGAGAGGACAGAGGGAGAGTGAGAAAGCAAGCCACCAGGTCTGGGACTCAAACCATGGTTGACCATGTAGGAGTCTAGCGCCCTGAACCACCACACTACCTGCCAGCCCCTTTAGCTACTTCTTACACATTTTTTCAAAACAAATATCTATATTCATTTCTTAAGACTGCTGTAACAAATTAGCACAGACTGGGTAACCTTCTTTTTTTTTTTTTTTTTTTTTTTTTGGAGAGGTTTTTGCTATAGGGCGCATGTGCTCGCCAGACAGACAGAGAGAAACAGAGAGACAGAAAGCGAGAAATCACCCCCCAGGGGGGATAGCCACACCGCAATCCCTTCTCCTCCATTCTCCTCTTGGGATCTTGGGCACACACGCACATGCGCCTGGCATGAGTTTTAAGCCACCGGGTCTGGGACGCGAACCGCGGTTGACTACGTGGGAGTCCAGCGACATAGCCATTACACTAACTACTGGTCCCCAGACTGGGTAACCTAAAATGAAAAACATTTATTTTCTCAGAATTCCAGAGCCTAGAAATCTGAAATCGAGTTGTCATCAGTGTCAGGGTCCATTCGAGACTCAATAAAATGCTTCTATGCCTTGTCTCAGTTTCTGGTGTGGCTGTCAATCCTTGGATTGCAGATGCATCACTTCACTACGACCTCTGCCTCTGACATCAAGTGGCATTCTCCCCGTGTGTCCATATCGTCACATAATATTTTCCTCCTCTCATCAATTATGTTGGGTGATGGTGACTTCATTTTCATTTAATTAGGTCTGCAAATATCCTATATCCAAATAAAGTTACATTCACAGATGCCAGGGGTTAGGACTTCAATCACCCATTTTGTGGAAAAACACTATAACACATACCACTGCCGTTAGCTTCCTTGTTTAAAATCTCTTGGTGGAAGTACAAAAATATCAAGCGGAATACATATAACTAATTTATATTGATCTTTACAGTAAAGTCTAACAACTCTGTGATTTTCTAGTTAATTGATTTATCCTATATAATACTTAAAATAATTAACAAATGATATTTTGGTACTTCACTCTAAATTGAAATTTGTCTGCATGCCAAATAAAACAGCAGTCTACTACTGTCTGACGCACTACAGAAATTCTCAGATATTACTTGAAGGCAATGCTAAAATTAGATATCTATTTATTTCTATTCATTCATGAAATAAATTATATTCTACTTATATTGTCTAGGACATGTTTTAGTACAAGTGATGAAAACCCAACTCAAACTGTTAAACAATCAGCTAATTCTATTGATTCACTTTAAAATTGCTAAAGGAGGACCAGCCATGATGGAATAGACAGTGAACTGCATGAGAGATTGTGGTTTGTAATCTTGGCTCACCCTGAAATATACTAGGTAAGTACATACCTATGCCCATGATGTTGGTTGGAAGGTTAAGGGTAGGGGTATAACCATGGTATGACAAGATCCTGAGTCCAGGGTGCCTGTTTCTCTTTATATATATCATGAAAGTCATTAAATAAATATATACATAAGATAAATGAATACATATGTACACACTAAGGGACAGAGAGTGTTAAGGATGGCTAGGTCTTACAGTTTTAAAAATAAAATTTTCTGACTCTCCACTGTTTCTTGTGTGTCAACTTCAACCTTATGGTGTTTTCCACTTTATGCTCAATGGCAATAATTTCTTGGGGTTTCATTCTCCCATGTTCACTTCAAAGCCAGGAGAGAAACTTGATTCCCAAAATTATCTCAGGGTTGCTGCAAATTTTCTTTCTGAGAAACATAAAGTATTGATAATTCTCTTTCATTTTGAAGTGGCTGAAAGGAGGTCTTACGGTTGTTCTAGAATTGATAACTGGTCAGAGGATGACAGGCTACATGTTCTAGTCTCTGGAGCTAGAATAACAGTCTTGATGCTCATGGGCTCCTTCAGGTAAGGCAGAAAGCCAGAAGAAAACTGAGGGAGTTCCTATAGTATTGTAGAGATCATGGATATTGCAAAATGTTGTCGTATTCATCCGAGTTCAACTAGTAGGAGATTGTGTATGTATATGTAAAAGAGAGAGATAAAGATTGATTTACTACAAGAAAATAGCTAATGTAATCATAGATATTGGTTCAACAAGTTGAAAGTGAATAGGGAAAGTCAGAAAGGAAAAACTACAAATAGTCCAGGGGTCAGTGAACACAGGTCACTTGTAATCTCTAAACTCCGAGAAGGCCTATATCTTTTTTGAAAAGGCTCATATTATCTTTGACTGGACTAATATACAATATATTCAGGCTGAAAATTTTATTTTATACGCTGTTACGATACACAGTCAATGTGCATAAAGTGAATGTATAAAATAAATTTTTAAAAGGAAAGTGGATGAACATGGAAGATTTACCTGTAAGCAAAGCAAGCCAGACTATGAAAGAGAGACACTGTATGTCCCCAATTAATATATACCAAATGTCCACACTCAATAGCAGAAACTGAAAGATTGAAAGATATAAAAGTATGAAAAACTATTGTGGATACTAGATACAGTGTGGGAGGAGGCTGGGAGATGGGGGAGTGAGAGTGGAAGGGAATCAAGGGATAAAATAAGGAAGCAAAACATTTAAGAAATCCAAAATTAGGGAACCAGCAGTTAGCGTAATGGCTATGTCGCTGGACTCCCATGTAGTCAACCGCGGTTCACGTCCTGGACCCGGTGGCTTAAAACTCACACCGGGCGCGTGTGCGTGCATGCCCAAGATCCCAAGAGGAGAATGAAGGAGAAGGGATTGTGGCGTGACCATCCCCCCTGGGGGGTGATTTCTCGCTTTCTGTCTCTAAGTCTCTCTCTTTCTGTCTGGCGAGCGCACGCGCCCTATAGCAAAAACCTCTAAAAAAAAAAGAAACCCAAAATTGAAAAATTATCTGTTGATGATAACATGCATGAGAATACCCTTAACTGGACTAATATACAGTGTATTCATGCTGGGAAAATTCATTTTACAAGCTATAATGATATATACTGTTTGAACGTATAAAATAAAAAAAGAAAATGAAAAGGAAAGGAAGAAAGAAGGAAGAAAAGGAAAGAGACAGAAAGAAAGGAAGAAGAGAAATAAAGAAAAGGGAAAGAAAGAGAGGAAGGAAGAAAGAAAGAGAGAGAGAAAGAAAGAAAGAAAGAAAGAAAGAAAGAAAGAAAGAAAGAAAGAAAGAAAATGAAAGGAGAGAAAGAAAGAAGGAAGGAAAAAAAAACAGAAAAAGAAAGAAAGAAGGAAGGAAGAAAAAAGAGGAAAAGAAAGAAAGGGAAAATAAAAAAGAAAAAAGGTTCACTTATTAGGTCAGGCACATCAGGATAATCTTTTGTTTTAGCTTAAAGTCAAGTGATGGGGCACACAATTACATCTGCAAAATCCCTTCACAACAGCATCTAGATCTGTTTGGTTCAATGACTTAGAATGGTAGTTCATCCTAGCCAAGTTTACACATTCAAAAGTCATCACAATTGCTGAGAAATTTAGCTCTGTACTCCAATAAATATTATTAAAACTGGATAAACTGCCATCTAGGTAAAAGACCACCTAATCTGACCTCCCTTGTGTCTAAGTGTGGCTCTGTAACTAGGTAACTAACTTCTGGACAATATGTCAGTGGAAATACCATGGAATTTCTGGAACCTCACCTTAAAGAGATAGAGTGAACTTCTCTGATTTTTTTTTTAACCTTTTCTGATGACTGGAATTTTGATATGATACCTAGAGTTCAGGCAGCCTACTGGACAATTAGATTATACACTAATGTTGATATAGTAACATGGAAGAAGTCAGAATTCCTGAAATCAGTGAACTGCCAGACTAGCCATGGACTACTCCACTCTGGACAGCTCCTAAATGAGACAGAAATAAACTTCTATATTGTTTAAATCCTTGTTAGTTGGGAAAACAGACAAAAGAAACTGTCAAATACTGGGAAGAAACTACTACATCTACTAAATTGTGACAAAACTAAAAATTTTTTTTCCAGACTGTTGCCAAAACACTATCTTAACTCTAATGGAAGGGGAAAACTAATGAATACTTCTTAATTTTAAGCTAAAAAGCAAGGTACTTTTGGATTTAACAGGCAAGGGGTGAAAGACATTCTATTTACAAAACTAATATGTTAGGCTGCATCTTAAAAGCAGGAAGGGCACTAACATGCTTCCTCTAATTTAAAGAGTAGTTAACTCAATTAATGTAAAATGAATTGTATTATCCTTCACAGCCAATGCCTCTGTAACACTAGAAGCAGTTATAGTATTAAGACAAAACCTAGGCCATTTAACAAAAAAATAAAAAATAAAAAAAAGAGTTGGATAATTGTACTTCAAGTAAAGAAGATATAGCTTTTAATGAACACAATTAGAAATCGATAATGTCTTCAAACTGTTCTTTAAATTTTACATCTTTATCATTCATTACATTTGCAGATAATGATAGCACTGACACTTAATTACATCACAGCCAAATGATGGAATTTATGAAAAGAATAAAGAAAAGTAGAAAGTCTTCTGTTAAAGCCTGCTGTATCTCAAGTATCACCAGATTTCAGAGTTGTTCTTTAGGTCTAACGATAAAAAAAAAAAAATTAATTTTCCCATTTTTTTCTTCATTTTACGGGAATATGCATATAATTTGATTGGAGGTATATGAAAATTTAATTTTGTTTGTTTTTGGCTTTTTGTGAAGTTTTGTGTTTTTGTGTGATGTATATGAAGTAAAGGGATTTATTTGGATGTCCATCTTTGAGAAATTTCAGTGATTCACTCCAACTTTTGGATCATGGTTCTACTTGGTCAACATTCTTCACTAAGGCAAATAAAGAAAAAAAGAGGAGACTCGTGTGAAACACGGACTTTGAAGAGAGTTTATTGTGACTGTATCAGACCAGAAAAAAACATGGGATATTACTAGCCATTCAGGAAATCTTCAGAAAATGGTATATTTCCAAAAGTCACAGCTCGCAGGAGGTAACACTAGAGCAAACGTTGTGCCATGCTATACTACGGGAATCCTTACACTGGCAAGGTATAAATGTTAACCGGTTGAAAAATCTGTGTACTCCTCATGTACAGAGACTCTCCTGCTGTCTGCTTTGTTGCCCCTTGTTGCCTTAGTGTGTGAGTGTGTGTGTGTGTGTGTGTGTGTGTGTGTTTTAATGTATTAACAAACCATCTTGTTTGAATCTAAAAGACCTCTGTATAAACATCATTGTGCAAATGCTTTCTGAAGCATGCTGTCATAGAAAAATGTGTGCTCATCTTGTAAAAGGGCTTTTCTGTCTCCTCTTCAGAGCAGAAATCATGAGCACACATCCTTTTTTAAACCACAAATCACCACTGGTAAAGTCTAGAAAATATTATAATCACTCAAACTCAACATGAATCAATCCACAAACTTCTAATACAAAATGTACATATTTTATACAAAAATCATAATAAATTGGTTCTAAATCCCAAATGGCTTACAATTTTTGACTCGTCACAAGGTAGTGGTAGTGGTTTTTTTCATTGGCCTTTGCGGAAGGCTGAAATTTTCATGGCATGGTCTGGTCTTCTTTTTTTTTTTCTTTTTTTTTTACCATTTCTTATTTTGGAGAGGATTTTTTTCTTTTTGCTATAGGATACATACGCTCGCCAGACATACAAAAAGAGTCAGAGAGACAGAAAGCAAGAAATCACCCCCCAGGTCGGATGGCCACGCCGCAATCCCTTCTCCTCCATTCTCTTTTCAGGATCTTGGGCACTCACGCACATGCGCCCGGCGTGAGTTTTAAGCCACCAGGTCCGGGACTTGACCCGCGCTTGACTACGTGGGAGTCCTCTGCGACATAGCCATTATGCTAACTGCTGGTTACTAGTCTTCTTAATAGCATCTGTGCCTTTGCCTGACTCTGAGTCTGAAGATAATTTTTTTGTTGTTGTTAGAGCAGAGTAATTATTCCTTTCTATGAAGAATTGAAAATATGAATGAATCTTAGTTCAACTGAAAATGATTCTATTTATGAAAGATACATGTAGATTATCAGCATTGGAAAATGGCTAACTAAAAAAAAAAAGAATACTCTACACACAAAATAACAAAATTAAAATGTCACTTACAAACTTCTTTACTAGTTACAATATGTAAGGAGCTTAGAAATCATCATTTTTGTCATTACAAATGGAAGAAACTACACAAACTGAAATCCTGCAACTTTTCTTAAATCTATTAGGAAACTTGAGAGGCCTGTACCAAAACCTTGGAACCTGATAAAACAGGAACATCCAGAGAACTACTGCCACCAAAATCTGCTTACCTGAACAGAAGTGTGGGAGCCATAAATTGGTAGAACTGCCAATCATAACTGTATGGAATTTCATGAGGCTAAATGTAGCCCAGAGTGTAAGAAATTTCTGGGGCCCAAAGTTTCAGTGTGGAATTCACACTTTTCCTCAAGGAATCCTAACAGGTTCTCATGGTGAAGATTTGAGAAAGCTATCCTCATAGCTCAAAAGAGAAAATAGATCAGTATAACTATACCCAATGTCTTTGTCACAACATAGGTCTACACTCTAGAGAAAAAAGACTGACAGGAGCTTATTGTAGTGGTAAGAAAGGGTTTTTTTTTCTTAATTGAGCCACCTAAAGCATTTGTATCTCATCTAGAAAGCTGGAGGGAATATAATCCACAGAGATCAAAGATAAATGAAATAAGTCAGAACCTTGCTTCTAGGAACAGAAGTAGGGGACAAGAGGAAAAATAATCTAATCATTGGAGAGCTATTTGTGGAGGTCACAGTCCTAAAACAGAGGACTACTATAAAATGTGCCTTTGTTCATAAGATCATTGAATGCTTGTCCGTGCTTATGTCTGACTACCACAGAAAGACAACTCTGGGATGGTAACAATGGATTATAGCTGAAGGAGTAGAAAGATAGACTTCTTATAAGTAGTACAAGATAAGTCTAACAGATAAAGACACACCAATATAAACATATTTAAAGACTATCAAGCCAATAGCACATAAAACTATATAGTGAAAACATTAAATATGGCAGATTTATACCCAGATGAACATAAATCCTCACATTTAAGACTTATTTAACTTGGGAACCAGCAGTTAGCGTAATGGCTATGTCACTGGACTCCCACGTAGTCGACCGCGGTTCGCGTCTCAGACCCGGTGGCTTACAACTCACGCCGGGCGTGTGTGCGTGCGTGCCCAAGATCCCGAGAGGAGAATGGAGGAGAAGGGATTGCGGCGTGACCATCCCCCCTGGGGGGTGATTTCTCGCTTTCTGTCTCTATGTCTCTCTCTGTCTGTCTGGCGAGCGCACGCGCCCTATAGCGAAAAACCTCTCCAAAAAAAAAAAAAAAAGACTTATTTAACTCAACCTCTATTATACAATACAATTTGTCTGATTTTCAGCAAAAAAAAAATCAAGTTATGACAAAATACAAGGAAAAAGAGAGTCTGAAAATAATCGTTAGAACAAGACTTATTTACAACAGAATTGTTAAAATGATCAGATGTAGAATTTAAACTAATTTATTGGGACCAGCAGATGGTGTAGCAGTTATGTATCTGGACTTTCATATGGCTGAGAGTGGTTCTAGTCCCAGACATGATAGCCTGAAACTCATGCCAGGTACATGTGCATGCATGCCCAAGATCCAGGGAGGAGAATGGAGGAGAAGAGATTGTGGTATGGCCATCTCCCCAGGGGGTGATTTCTCACTTTCCCTTTCACTGCCTTTGTCTCTCTTTCTCTAGTGAGCACAAGCACCCTAAGGCAAAAACCTCTACAAAAGGAATCAGCAGATGGCATAATGGTTATGTCATTGAACTCTCACATAGTTGACCAAAATTCAAGTTCAGTACCTGGGACTTAAAACTCTTGTCAGGCGCATGTGTATATATGCCCAAAATTCCAAGAGGAGAATGGAGGAGAAAGGATTGTGGAGTGTCCATCCCCCCAGGGTATGATTTCTTACTGTCTCTTTCTCTGTCTCTATCTCTCTGGAAAACACACATGCCCTATACAAAATATTTCTCTCTAGTGAAAAAAAAAAAAGAATAACTCTACAGAAAAAATTAATAATAAATAAATAAATTGTTATTAATATCATTAGAACCCTAATAAAAAATAAACAACATGAAAGAATAGATAAGCAAGTTCTACAAACAAATAACTGAAAATTCTAGAGGAAAAGTCAAAAGGAATTGCTAGGTATCTAAAGATAACAGAAGTGAAGAATGCCTTCATTGGGCTCAACAGTAGACTCAATATGGTCAAGGAAAGAATTTTTGTACACATCATCAAAAGCATGGAAGTTAGAAAATAGTAGAGTAAAATACTTCATGTGTTGAAAAAAAAATAACTAATTCTATAACCACTAAAATTATTCTTCAATAATAAAGAAGATACACAGCTTTCTAGATAAACATAAACTAAGGGAATTCATCTCCAGCAAATCTTCTATGCAAAATAATGTGAAAGGAAGTTCTTCAAGGACCAGCAGGTGGCATGGTGGTTAAGGCACTAGACGTTACAGGGTCAACCACAGTTCAAGACCCAGGACCTGGTGGCTTAAAAATTACAATGGGCATGTGTGCATGCATGCCCAAAATCCTGAGAGGAGAAGAGATTCATTCTAGCATTCCCATCCCCTCTTGGGGGGGAGTGATTTCTCATTTTCTCAGTCACTGCATCTCTGTCTCTCACCTGCAAGTACACGCAACCTTCTGACAAAAGCTTAACAAGAAGAAAAAGGTTTAAAGTTCTTCAGGCAGAAGGATAATACTATGTCAAAAACTTAGGTCTACGGAAAGTTAAAAGGGACATAAAGAAGGTAGAGTGGCAATTGCCAGGACCTGGTAGAATAGGGCAGAGGAATGGGTGGAATTTCAGTTTTATGTGGTGAAAGAGTTAAAGAGATGAATGTTAGTGATAGCCACATGACATCATGAATGTATTTAAATCAGTGAACTGTACCCTTAAGCATGGTTAATATGTCAAATGATATTATATATTTTTGTTCACAATTAAAAAAAAATGAAGAAAAGAAAAAGTGACACAGGACTCAAATGATACACTTCCCAGTGGCCAAACTAGAACAATTCAAATTTCAAAATAAAGTAGCAATGGATTATATCCCTATAACTCAACATTTAAAATAAATATTTGTGTGTCCATATTGATATAAATACATTATTGAATAAATAAATAAAGGAGGGAGAACAGTCAATCCCCCTTGCAGAAGAATCCCAAATACATTATGTAGAAACTCTGCCCTCAAGGAGGAGAAAGCAACTCCTTACTTCCTAAGTGTGGATGGCATACACTGATTTTGTGCCAATTAGTACCATGGGAAAAAGAGGAGAAAAGGATTACTCTACAGTAAACCTGACAAGAACTACCTCTGCTGGGTAATAAAGGTAAATATTAGCATATTAATAATATGCACCCTTGCAAATATGTACCTTTGATAAGAGAGGCAATTTATTTCTTTGATCTTTTTCTCGAAAATCCATATTCCCGGTCTAATCATGAGAAAAACAGAAGACAAATAGTAACTGAAGGGACATTTTACATATTTCAACAATGCTCTTCAAAACTGTCATCAAAAACAAGTGAAGTCTGAGAAACTATTTCAGCCAAAAAGAGCCTTAGGAGAAATGACACTAAATGAAATGTGACAGACTCTATATGGGATCCTGGAACAGATAAAGGACATTAGTTAAAAACTAATAAAATTTGAATGAACTATGGACTTCAGTTAATAATAATATTAACAGTGGTTCATTAACTACGACAAATGTAACATACTAGCATGATGTAACTATAGTTTCTCCTATAGAAACTGTGTGTAAAGTATACGGGAAAGCCATGTCCTCCTGCAATATTTAAGTAGATCAAAACTATTCTGAAGTAAGATATTTAGCAAAAGGTTGTTGCTCTAGTTGACATCATCAGTGATATACACCAATGTTGTGTGACAATAGGTACTGTCTTTTCAAAAACCCACATAATTAGTATACTCATAAGGAACCACAGACAGCCCAGATTAGGAGATGTTCTAGTGTGAAACTCCTTAAGACTATCAAGGTTACAGCAAAACAAGAAAAGACTAAGAAATTTCACAGAGCAGCAGAGAATAGAGCTATATGGCAACTAAATGAAATATGATATCTTGTATTTTATCCTAGAACAAAAATATACATCCATTAAAAAAAATAAAAACTGGTAAAAACCCAGAGGTCTGGAGTTCACTTAATAGTGATGTTCTGATGTCAGGCTCTTAGTTTTGACAAATGCATCACAATGGTATAAGACAGCAACTATGGGGAAAACTAAGGAAAGGTTATAAAAGAACATTCTGTATTATTTTTACAACTTTTCTAAAAAACTACAGTTATGAAAAAAATAAAAAATAAAGACAATGCTGCCACTGGGCTGGTTCCATAGCCTAATCATTAAGGGAGCCAGATCTCACATTGCTGACTATGGTTTGAATTCTGGCTCCAGCAGCTTGACAAACACTGTAGATGCAGTATATGTGCATACCTAAAATACGGACAGGATGGAATAATGAAGAAGGGATTATAGCATGACTGAGCCCCCATGGGGAGGGGAAGGTGCAGTCTTTCCCTTTTCCCCAGTCACTTTCTTTCTGTCTGGTGCGAGCACACGCCTTTTGGCAATGAAAAGCATAATAAACAAACATACGAAAAAAAGTCACAACAGTAGAAGAAAGCTGGAATAAAATTATAAAGAAGAGCTAGAAGATAAGTTTCTGTGTATCATTTACCAGAAGTTCCAGTTTGGGGTGAGAAAAATAACACTAAAGATCAAATTCTGTGATCATATGTTTTTGACGTAGAATGAATTCTGAGAAAAATGTTTCCTATGTCACTTGGGCTCATAAGAAGCACAGTTTACCACTGGTACTAGCTGCTCCACAGGAACTTCCAGTCTATGATAACTACACAGCCAATTAGCTGGGTCACACTGGTGTGTTTGTCATGCAAATATAATAGCCCATATATTTCACAATCCCTTCCATTACAAATATCTATTATTGTTAAATAAAATACAGTAAATATTACTTTAAATTAATATGTAATAGCACTTGTAGTAATACCCAAGCTCAGGTCCTGCTCTGGTGGCATTTGCTGTAACAAGGCTGTGCTCCAGAAGCTGGGTCTACATAGAAGTCTTGATCTGTTGCCCATTCCAGTCTAAAGCCTCAGTGACATACATGCGTAATCCTAACAACTTGGGAGGTTTAGACAGAATTGCAACAACAAGGCACTGTCAAAAAATAGAGAAAGAATAAAGACACACAGACAGAAAGACTGATTTCACATGTGAATGAGTGATGTGATCAAAAGAAAACATACGAAAAACCAGAATGATGGGCCAATCTGGGGAATTATTCATGCTAGTAACTTTAGTGTTTTAATGTACATTTAAGTACAAGTGATAAGATACGGGGCCATATGTATTGAGGAGTTGAAACTGAAAGTTGGAGATACATCACTGATACATACATACATGTATATGCACAGATTGAATCTAAACCCTAGAGAATGAATAAAGAAAAAGCAAAACCCTCTTTACTGCAAAGGAAATCAGAACAGTCTGTCTTTGCTTGTGCTCTCTAAAGTAAAAAAACATGTATCTCTGAAAAATTAAAATACACACTCTTTTGCTTCACATGGCTCTAATTTTAGTTATTATCTTCCCACAGTGTGAGAACCATGTGCTTAAAATTTAAGAAGAGCTTTATAATAGGCCAGTAACAGCCTAAGGCTCATGGTAGAGGCACAAAACAAACATAACTGGAAAAAAAATCCCATAATTCAGACCACAGGATATTCTCTCTCTCTTTCAGACACAATCCTACTCAAGATGAGTTCACAGTCAAAAATTATAAAATACAGAGGATACAGCCACCAGGAGTAAAAGTTAGCAGACAAGACAGCAGAATTAGAACTTCAAGAGTTTGACATTTATATAACAACCCGAAACAAAAACACATTTATTTGAAATATTGAAAAAAATGTGATAGTGTAAAATGCAAATATGAAAAAATACATACAGATTAGTACTTCAAATGTAGAATACGAATATTAAATTGTGAAGTATAACACTACATAAATAACAGTATTGACCCAGCTAAGAGGAATTCATAAATTGGAAGGGAAACATGAGGGAATTATGTAGATGTAACAAGGAGGGATAAGACATAAAATATATAAAAATAAATTTTAAATTTACACAGTATAAAATAAAAAGAGCTGACATACACACAATGAAAAGAATAAAGAGGAACAGAATAAAGCCCTGAAATAAAAGATAATGGCTTAAGATGGTTCAGAAACCATAATTCGTTAAGTCATCAACATCAAGAAAAACACATCTCAAAGATGTTAAATGAAAACAATCCTACAATTACATTTATCACAATGAAACTGCAGAAAACTAAAAGGAAAGAAAAAAAGCCTACAAGCAACCAAAGAATACCTCTAGACTGAAAACATAACCTGGTGGTAACAATATCTTCAATATCATGTTATATAAAATAATTTTGAACTGCAAATTCTATTATATCCCCACTTAAACCTTATTAAAAATTAAGAGTAAATATAAGTCATATCCAAACAAAGCTGCAACTTTTTATTGACAAACTTGCTGAAAAATAAATTTCAGCAATCCTTTCGTAAAAGGATTTACTTCTGGAAAGAGATAATTAAATCATGAAAAATAAACAGAATTAAATAAATAAGAAAATAATACACATATGACAAAATAAAAGAATGACAACAGAAAAACAATGATTTTTATAAATAATGTTTGTTTATAAAAAGATGAATGACAATGTAAAAAAAAATTGCATGTGGAACAAGAGGGAGAGTTGGGAGATAGTGACTGAATATCAGTGGAATACTGTGTCTCCCCCAGATTAATATATTGAAACCTAATTCCTAGTTACATTTGATGGCAGGGTTTTGGGAAACTAATTAGGTGATAAATATGGAGCCTTGATGAATGGCATTATTGAGATAGTATAAGAAGAGATACAAGAGCTTCTTTCTTTTCCACTCTCTGCTATTAAAGGGTACTTCAAGAAAATGTCTACTTGCAAACCATGAAATGATCCCTCACAAGACATCAAATCTTCCTGCACTTTGATGCTCATCTTCCTAACCTTTGGAATTGTGAGAAACAAAGATGTTTGTTGTTTGAGCCAATGTGTCTATTGCATCCTTGTTAAAGCAGCCTGAATTGACTATGAAGGTTAGGCATTAGGAAAAGAATAGAGGTAATAAAGAACTGTAGAACTTATTGAGTTATAGGTGCTAGTTAAAATTGTGCACACAGTCATTGAAAGAATACCAGTTGTGCCAGGGTAGCATGGCTGTTTAAGAACTGGATTTCACATGGACAACTGTGCGGTTTGAGTCCCAGACCCAGCCACTTGAAAAACACTTGTGGCATGTGCACGTATGTACCAAAAATCCTAAGAGGTAGTGAAGAAGATGGGTTTGTGGTGTGGTCATCCCACCCAGGGAAAGCAATTTCTCACTTTCTCTCTCTCTGTTTTCCTTCAGTGAACGCGTGTGTCTTATGGCAAAAATAAATCTAAAAATGAACTAAGAAAGAATACCAATTAAATGTGTATATATATATATATATATATATATATATATATATACACACACACACATATATATCTGTATTAGTGAGGATTTGGCAGAGAAATAGAATCAATGCAATGTGTGTTTGTGTATCTGTGTGTGCATGTGTGTGTGTGGGGGGGTGGAGATTAAATTTAAAAGATTGATTCAAGAGATATATGATGGGGTAGACTAGCAGGCTGATGAGTCAGGGAAGAGTTGTAGTTCAAATCCAAATGGAGTCTGCTGGATGAATTCCTTCTTGTTCTGAGGACATCAATCTTTGTTATGTTAAGGCCTTCTACTGGTTATATGTGGACCACTCACATTATAAAGGAAAATGTGCTTTACTTGAAGTCCGTAGATGTAAATGCTATTCTCACAAAAAAAAAAAAAAAAAAAAAAAAAAAAAAAAAACAGAAAAACAGAAAAACAACAAAAACCACCTTTGCAGAAACATCCAGAATAATATTTGACCAAATATCTGGGCAAGATGCCCAGCCAAGTTGACACAAAATATTAATCATCACAATGTCCAAACTCTTAGAGGAAACAAAAAAGAAACATAATGTTAGTGCAAGAAGAGACAGGAAATGAGGATAAAAACATGAAATGCAATATCTTCAATATGTTAAAACAAAATAATTATGAACTAAAAATAGTACGGCTTAAAAACACACAAGTATAAATCCAAACATACTGTAAAAAATAATATCTATAAATTGACTTAGTAGCTAAAAATGGGAATGTAGAAGAATTTCACATCCCACAACATAGAGAATAAAATAATCTGAAAGCCTTTTCTACTACAGAAAACTGGGTCCTGCATAAAACATGCTTTTTATAGAAAGTCTGTGCTTCTTTTTAAGAATTATTCTATTTATTATAATTATTATTATTTTATTTGCTATAGTGCATGTGTGCTTACCAGAGAGAAATGTGTGCTTTCAGGGAGCTAAACCAAACAACAATAAAATACTGTAAAGGCCACACACACTCACCCCTGAAAAAAACAAACAAACAAAAGCCAAAGCTTGATTTCAAAATGGTTAGCAATAAACACACTCAAAAGGAAATATCTTCTCTGAACAAAAGACTAAATAAGTGCAAAAGAAAAGAAGAAAAGAGGAATAATCAGAAATGAGAAATGTTATAAAGGAGAAGAACTTGAGCCTTCTATATTAGACCAGAGAATTTGGAAGGCAGATAGATTTCACATTGCTAACATTCCTACTTACAGGGAAGAAAAGGTATTAAAATCAAATGAATATGAATTCACAGATATTCCTAAAATAAGTTTCCAATATTAAACAATATGTTGAATAGGAACAAATTCCCTGTAAAGAAGAGCAACATCAGATGAGGCCTATAAATGCCTTAGCTTCAGAAAAGAGAAACTTTCTGATCCATGGAACAAAAAAGCGTTTTCCAAAGAGAATATCTAGGCTCACTAATGTAAGAAGACATTTATTTGAGTTTCAGGTGGCTTACAGGATTAGAATCTGTGATTAAATGTAAGCTGTGCATACATGAAATTTAATTTAAAATTTCTATTCAATTTCCAACAAGTGAAAATAGAAAACGTAATATGAATATCAGGGTATTCAACAGGCACTTTAAATCTTCCTCAGAGGGTTCTAGACTAGTTCTAAAAACTATTCTAGATCTACTTTAAACAAACATAAACCTAGAAACAAAGAAATTAAGTTAGATTAATTTAACTGAATGCCCAAACAAATTTCTAAACTTTTTACAGAGAAACAATAAATCCAACAACAAAATAAAATTTGAAACATCGTGGCACCAGCAGGTGGCAATGGTAGTTAGGGCATTGGACTCCCATGTGGCTGACCACAGCCTGAGTCCAGACCTAGTGCCTGAAAATCATGCCAGGCACATGTATGTGCATGCTAGGGTCACAGGAGAAGAATGGAGGAGAAGGGATTGTGTCATTACCATTCCTCCTTGAGGGGGGTTTCTCACTTTCCCTCTCACTGTCTATCTCTGTCTCTCTCCAGTGAGTGCACGTACTCTATGGCAAAATCAAAAAAAAAAAAAAAAAAAGATTGAAACATCCACTAACCAATAAAAAATTACTCCCACTTCTTGGTATCTACCCAAAGGACAGAAGAGTATACTTAATCAGAAAAGTGCTTGCACATCGATGTTTATTGCAGCACTATTCACAATTGCTAAGTCATAGAAACAACCCAAATGCCCACGAACAGATGAATGGACAGAAAAACTGGCACATATACTCCATGGAATACTATTCAGCCATAAAAAAAAAAACCCGACAAAACCCTGACTTTTGACAGGAAGTGGATGAATATGGAAGACTTACTGCTAAGTGAAGCAAGCCAGGCTATGAAGGAGAGGCATTGTATGTCTCCACTTAATATATACCAAGTGTCCACACTCTATGACTGAAACTAATTGACTAAAGGATATAGAAATACAGTATGTAGATGTAAATACCTGATAAAGTGTGTGTGAAAGAGGAGGGTTTGAGGAAGGACATTTGAGGGAGGGAGAGGGAGGCAAAGCATTAATGGCACAAAGAGGTGTGGTATTATCTGTTGAAGAAATTTTGTAGTTTTATCTACTGTACTAGGGAGTAATGTTCACCTGTTGAAATATCCACTTCATAAGACAAATAATAATGTGATTGAATGTATGAAAGAAAATGAATTGAAGAAAATTAATTAATTAATTAATAATTACTAGATGCCTAATCACAATGGCACATGCTAGTAAGATTCTGCCATTTCTTAAGCTGGGGCCACATGGGAAACTCAGCTTTGATTCTCAGCCCATCCTAAAAACTAGACATGGTAACACATATCTATAGTCCCAGCTACTGAGACAGAGGCAGAGTAAGAGGATCATAAACTCAAAGATGGCCTGGACAACAGCGTGAGCCCCTGTCTAAAAGAGCTGGGTTGGTAGTGCACACCTGCAGTCCAGGAATTTGGGATACAGAAGCAATAGGATCAGGACAGAGTGAAACTTTGCCTGGGTGTGTGTGTGTGGGGGGGACCTATACATGTGAAAAGGTAGGAAAATGAGGATGCAATCCATATTAAGGAGACCATTCAACAAGAAGAAAAATACCCCAAATGACGGGAAAATTAAATTATTGGAGAAGACTTAAACAACAGTTTCTACAAAGATGTAAAGGGAAATATAAACATAATGAAAAGAGAAATAGAACATTTTTTTAAAAATTAAATAGAATTAGTACAAAGCAAAGACACAATATCTGAAATATAATTCACTGGATAGGTTTAGAAGCAGATTGTACAGTATAGAAGAAAAGACCAATAAATATAAAAACATAGCAATGGAATAATATAAACTGCGACACAGAGGGGAGAAAGGCAAACAAATAAAAAATAAACAGAAAAAAAAATAGTCTTTTTTTTTAAATTCACAAACTTGGTGGTTTGTGGGAAGAAATGAAGCAAGCTATCAAAGAACTGTGTTTGAATAAGAGGAGAGGAGAAAGAAAAAAATATTGCAAAAAAATTGCCAACATTTTTCAAAATTAATAACATATACAGAGCCAGAGATTCAAATTTTAATGAAAGAAAAGCAGGATAAAACAAGATAGTGAATTAGAGACAAAACAGAAAAAATAGAGGAAAGAAAGACACATTGCATAAAATAAATCAATTTTGAACATTAATTTCTCATCTGAAAAAATTTAAGCCATAACATAGAAAAAATGATATGGTATTGAGAAAATAAAAGTGAAACTAGAATTTTATATCCAGTGAAAACATCTTTCATAAATGAGAGCAACATGAAAAACATTTTTGACATAAAAAACCTGAAAGAACTTGTAACAGAAAGAAAAGTTACAGGAAGTTCTTCCAGCTGAAGAAAATCAACACCATATGGAAACTGGAATCTACACAAATGATTAGAAGGCACTGAAAATGGTAGCTATTTTGATAAATATAAGAGTTTTCTTCTTTTCAATTTTTAATTAGAAAGGTAACAATGTATTTTAGATTTTACAACATGTAGAAAGAAAATGTACAACAAAAATACTATCAATGATGGGAAGGGGAAAGTGGAGTATACTACAGTTATTACATTATAAATGAAGAGATATAATTAAATTTGAAGATAGACTGTTTTGATAATGAGTTGTCCCTCACATTTCAAAATTTGGTGCCCAGTATAATGGCTATGGAAGGTAGTAAGACCTTTAAATGGTGAAGCCTGGTGGATAATGACTAGATCAGGGAGGAGTCATTTTCATGAATGGATGAATGTTTCAAGTGACACATGGGCTCTAACCATAGTAAGAAGGAATTAATTCTTTTAGAAGTGGGATGTTACAAACATCGATGTGCAAGCACTTTTCCAATTAAGAATTCTTCTTTCCTTTGGGTAGTTACCCAGGAGTGGGATTGCTGGTGAAGCAAGCCAGGCTATGAAGGAGAGACATTGTATGTCTCCACTGAATATATACTGAGTGTCTGCACTCTATAGCCAAAACTGAATGACAAAAGGATATAGAAACATAGTAAATGGTTGTGAACACAAGACACAGTGTGGGAAGAGGATGGGTGAAGGAATAGAGTCTGAGGAAGGACATTAAGGAGAAAAATAGAGAGGCAAGTCATTTATAGGTCAAAGAAATGGGTTATTATCTATTGAAGATAACTTTGTAGTATTGTTAACTGGACTGGTGAGAAATGTACACACGTTGGAATATTCACTTTGTAAGCTAAGTAACGTGTGATTGAATGTATAAAAAAATTGAAATGAAAAAATTACAGGGGAAAAAAAATGGGTTGTTATTAAAAGATGACTACAGCCTGATCTTTCTCTTTGGCTGCATTTACACACTATCCTCTCTGTTTTTGTTGGCACTGCTGTGATGCTTATCCGCATTTTCATTTTTCAGTCCTAAGAATTGTGAATCAAATTAATTTATTTTCTTAAAGTTCATTTAGTCTTGTACATTACTGTTAGCAACACAATAAGAAGCTAAGACACTGGTAAGAAAAAAATAATTCCTAAAGTAAACTCTAAAACCACCACTGAAGAAACAAATAAATAGTAGCATAAAGAAGCCATGGGAAAAGGTTAGATAGAATACTAAAAAGTATTTAAAACAGCACTTAAATGGAGAAGAAAAATTGGGGAAAAACAAAGATGATGGCACAAATGTAAAGCAATTTAATGGTAGATAAATCCCACAATATCAATAATAATTTTAAATATAAATAATATTAACACTCCAATTGGAGATCGAGATTATAAAATTCTATATATATTTAAAGAATTTATTTATTTAACTTCCTTTATTTATTTCAATTTGACCAGAGAGAGACAGAATGAGAGAGAGAGAAAGAGAGAGAGAGAGTGAGAAAGCATGCTGCCAAGCCTGGGACTTGAACTGTGGTCAGCCACTTGGGAGTCCAGCACCCTTAACCACCACACCACCTGCTGGCCCTGTTTTTTTTTAAATAATTATTTTATTTTACTTTATTTAATTGTTTTAGTTTGACCAGAGGGAGAGAGAAAGTGAGAAAGAAGCCAAGCTGCCAAGTCCAGGACTCAAGCTGTAGTTGGCCATGTGGGAGTCCAGCGCCCTTAACCACCACACCACCTGCTGGCTCCAAAATTATATATATATATATAAATATATATATATATATATATATATATTTATATATATATATATATATATATATTTATATATATATATATTTAAAAGGAAAACCCATATATACGTTATCTCTAAGGAATATACCCTAAATATTAAAACATAGTCTGCTCAGGCTATTCTAACAAAATAAAAGAGAATGGGAGATTTTAAATACAGAAATTTATTTTTTTCACCACTCTAGAGGTTGCAAGTCCAAGATTAAAGTGCTAGGATTGTTGATAGTGAAGCCTTCCTTACCACTTACAGATGGCTATCTTCTGGCTGTTTCCATACATGGCTCTTATTCTTAACATTAAAGGAAAGAAAGAAAGGGGTCTTAGGCCTTTCTTCTACTTCTGCTTTCTACAAGGATGCCAGTCCTAAAGGATTAGGGCTTCACCCTCATGACTCTATTTAAACTGAATTATCACCTTATAGGTCCTATCTTACATCGTCACATTGAGGGATAGAATTTTGACAGACAGACTTTAAAGAGGACACAATTTAGTCTATAGCACATAGTACATTAAAAGTAGAAAGATAGGGTCAAACAAGTGGTGTAGTGGTTAAGGCACTAGACTTCCACATGGTCAAATGCAGTTTGAGTTCCAGACCCAGTGGCTTAAAATACATGCCAGGCATGTGTGCACGCATGCCCAACATCCTGAGAGGAGAATAGAGGAGAAGAGATTGTGGCATGGCTATCCCCCCTGGGGAGGAATGATTCTTTGCTTTCTGTCTCTGTCTCTTTTTCTCCAGAGATTGCACATGCCCTATAACAAAAAATCTCCCCAAAAAAAGAAAAATAGATAAAAGGTATATCATACTAACATTCATTAAAAGAAAGAAAGAGGATGAGAACAATAAACCTGAAAATTGTATGGCAAGGATTATTATAAGAGATGGAAAAAAAGCATTTCATAATAAGAGAATCAATTCACAACAAATATAAACATGTATGCACAAAATTAAAATGTTTCAAAGTTAATCAAGCAAAAACTAGCAAGTATGAAAGGAGAAATAGATATGATTACAATTTTAGTTTGAGATTTTAACACTTCTCTCTGCTAGTTAATAGAACAAGAAAACTGAAATCTAGCGAGGGTATAAAAGATGCGCTACCACCAATTGACATTAATATTTATAGGATAATGCAGCATACAATAAGAGAAAACATATATATATCTATATCAAGTGTATTTAGAATACTCAATTAGAAACACTATGAGTCATCCTACTAAAAATCAATATATTAAAGGATGAATCATAAAGAGTATTTCTTTGATCACATGACATTACTTTAGTAATCAATATCAGAAACTTATCTGGAAAATTTCTCAAACATTTGAAAATTAAATAACATCCTTTTTCAAAACCCATGGTCTAGCAGAATAATCATAAAGAATATCAGAAAATATTTTGAACTAAGAAAAAAATAAAATCAGGTCAAAATTGGTAAGAAGCACTTAAAGCATTACTGAAGTAAGGAGAGGGGAAGAAAAATAAAGAGAAGTGAAAAACAATGAAATGGAAAACAATAGAGAAAATAAAATGAATATGTATAAAGATTAACAAAACTGATAAACACTAGCTAGACTAGTTGAGAAAAAACAGACAAGGAACTGGATTTAATACTCTTACAGATTCTAAAACTATCAGAAAGACTCATAGAAAGAGTCCATTATAGCACACGTCTGGGGAATGAGGAGCTGTAACTATGTAAAAGCATATGTCCTCCAACCTTCTCTCCTCCACTTCCCCTATAGAACAAAAATCTTTATGTGTTTGAAAAGGCTATTAAATCTGCCATTCTATGGGCATAGTCTTAGGACACAGGTGAATACCCATAGACTAGGAAGAGGGAAAAGAGTAAACAAATCCTCTTTCTGGGAGAAGGGTAGAAATACCCACTAACCTGCAACTACAATTGAGGAGGGGAAGAAGGACTGAGAAGACCATATACCCAGCACCCTAAAACATGGTGTAACTAGGATTGAACAAATAATTATATTGTGGATAACGAGAGTTAGTCTTCTCAATACTCAACGGTTACAAAAATGAGTTACCAAAAAAGCAAATGCATCCGAGTATCAGTGTAACTCATGGTATTTCTTATGTATATATAGAAATAGGTACATTAGGTACATCGGTGTGTACATGTGTGTGTGTGTGTGTGTGTGTGTGTGTGTGTGAGTGTGTGTGTTCATGTATTTAGCAGTTTTGTCTTTGGAGAAGATCCAGAAGCAATGACATCCCTATAGTAATGGGAGCATCTACCATCCAGATCTTGGCTTCTAAATGTTAGTCAACAATAAAACAAACCAAGGCTCTGTGGAAAACTGATGCCGCAGCTGGAGCAGAGAGTACAAGATGAGCTTTCAGTGGCAGAAAGAAAAGAGCTCGAAAATAGGGTGAGCTCTTGCTAAGAGGCTATTTAAGCATTCTTGAAGGAGTTCTGAAAGCCTAAATTTTAGACAATTTGAGCAACAAATTAAAAAATGATAGTAATTAATTATAATCCATAAATAAAATAAATACCAATGAGTCCATACTGATATAAATACTGAAGAAAAAAAAATAAGAGAAAGGAACAAATTTTTCATACAGTAGAAGTACAATTTATAAATATGAAAGGAATAGAGGAAATTAAAAAGT
Organism: Tupaia tana; assembly: GCA_026018925.1. Taxonomy (NCBI): domain Eukaryota; kingdom Metazoa; phylum Chordata; class Mammalia; order Scandentia; family Tupaiidae; genus Tupaia; species Tupaia tana. Next base: position 68,443,715 of record JAKSZU010000008.1, read on the forward strand.
AGCACTTGACAAGTACAATGGCAGTTACATTTGCAGGCAAAAATCATAGGTGAAGAATAAAATTAGCAACTGAAAATATATCTGCATTGCCTCAAACTATTTGCTTACAAGATACTTAGTAACTATCAAGGAGATAATGGAAATTTAGTATAAACTATAGAAGCATCACTTTATCTAGATGATTAGTTAAAAATCATCAGTAATGAGATATATTTGCATTATGTGCCTCATGATGAGTGAAGATGACAAAACATTTCTGTTCTATTCTTGAAAAAAATAATGCATTACCTCATTCTAAACATCAGAGGGCCAGCCAGTGGCATCGCGGTTAGGGCTGCTACTTTCCCAAGGCCAACTGTTCAGTTTGAGTCCTGGACTCAGCAGCTTTGAGAAACGTACCAGGCACCTGCACCTGCATTCCCAAAACCCTGAAAAGAGGTAGAAATGGAGAAGGGATTGTAGTGTGGCCATACCCCATAGTGGATGCATTCTCACTTTGCCTTTCTGTCTCTCTGTCTCTCTTTCTCTCTCTCCAAAGCACAAGTACCTTCCAGCAAATGAATGTAAATTTGCTAGCTTCAACAATTATAATAGGATTATGAAAGATGGTTATATGTGGGGAGACTGGGTAGAAGTATGGGAAATCTGAGTATTAGTTTTGCAACTTTTATAAGTTCACGATTGTTACCAAATAAAAAGCTTTTTTTAAAATGATAAATTTAAGCCTAGTACAATAGTACATCATTGTAATCTCAGACACAGGATGCCAAGGCAGGAGGAAAGTGAGTGCAAGGCCAGCCTGGTAAACTAACAAGATCTTGTCTCAAAAACAAAACAAAAATATGGGGCTGGCAGGTGGCGCGTGGTTAAGGGTGCTGGACTCCCACATGGCTGACCAGTGTTCAAGTCCTGGACCTGGTGACTTGCTTTCACCCTTTCTCTCTCTGTCTCTCTCTCTCTCTGGTCAAATTTTTTTTAAAAAAGTAAATAAATAAAGTCAAATAAAATAATTCTTTAAAAAAAACAACAAAAATACATGCATATAGAGAGAACAATTTATATTATATATGCATCATAGTGATATGCTTATATATTTTAATATATAAATAGTATGATAAATAATACTAATATATGAACACATTTATACATTACATGTATTAGTCACTCATCAAATATCATGTTACATCTGATTGGCATAAAAATCGTGAATATAATTTAAGAAATAAGCATGCATTTTGCGAGACTTACTTAACAGAATAACAAGCAACCATTAAAACGACTTTTATATATATATATATATATATATATATAAATGTAAAATTTTTATGTTAACTATGCTTACAGAAAAACAACTTTATCTGTGAAAAGAGCTCTACTACCTTCTGTATCTATAATCCTCATTTTCTCACCTAGAAAGGGTTCATAATTTATCCTCTTTTCACTTTAACTGATAAAGCATATTTTTGTTGGCTTCTTTCAAAAAACTTTAGATCTTACAGCATTTGCAAATACTGCTTGACTGAAGTACAACCAGTCACTGTGACTTTCAAATAACACTAATAATAAGAGGAAGAAGAAACCACTTTGTTATCCAGCCTCAAGTTCAAGCTTACCTCAGGACTTTTTAAATATTCTCTAGTTGCATTAATGTAGTTTCAAATATAAGTTTAGAAATGAGCTCTATAAAGGTACTAAATGAAACAGCTTTATTTCTCAAATACCCTTCTCGTCACAGTCATCCCAACCCATGCAAAACATTCTCAAAAATCAACTAGTGTGTTGCACCTGGAAAACGCAGGCATGCATGGAGAGTAGGAGGAAAATTTATCTGACAGGATTTAAAATAGAGTTCTCAGTTGTGGAGGATTTTGTTGATGGAGAAAGCTGGAGTCTTCCCCTTCTGGTCAGCAAAGCAAATTAGGAGGGTGTTGAAATGATATCTGTCTTGTCATCTCCCTGGCAGGACACCTCTTGATAGGGCCTTCTGTTCCTCCCATTCCTTGGCAGCTTCTTCCTTTGGGATGTCTGGAAATAATGGAACTTTCAAGACTAAATAATGGAGCCTGGCAGAGCTTCTGTAATTCTTACTTAGAGATCTAAATCATATGTTTGCATCAGGTCATTTCAAGCAAGTTTGAAGCATTTGAAGTTTGAAATGCAACTGCGTAGCAAGAGAATTCAGTTTGGTCAGCTCTCCTTGTGATTGCAATGTTATCTAGGAACCAGGGATTGCAGTATTTTGTAAAACGTATCCCGTTGCTTCTCAAGTATACGATGCTTCACACTTTAGGTAAGAAAACATAAAATATCCAGACAGCTGATTCGGGATCCATCATTGGAAACAGATGCATGGTTTTGAAATGGGGCAAAGGAGAAAGATCTGCCTGTATCTGGTTTTGCTCCATTCCGCGCTGGCCTGATCTAAGCAGGAGTTCTCACTGGCTTCAGAGGAAACGCTCCTCCTTTGACTCCAAAATAAATTCCTGTGTGCAATTCCGCAGGGCACAGAGCAAAACAGGAATGAGTTTTGTACTTTTCAGTGTCAGCATGATTAATATAATATTCCCAAATACATGTTCTCCAAGTGCTCAGCCTCTTGAAGAAAAATTGTATATATCCCTAGATGAGGCCTAGATTTTATTGCTGGTGTTTTTCTCAGGCAACAGAGGTAAGTAATGCCATTTTTGTAAGCACTGGGAAGACTTCATTAAAGGCTTGCTGTTGCTGGTCTCATTTTAGTCTTGGAAAAATATGACTGCATAAACCGAATCTCAAAAGCATTATGCTGAGGGAGCAAAGCCTTACACAAATGACTGATGTTGAATGAGTCTATGTGACATTCTAGAACAGCCTAAACTAATCAATAGTTAGGTATATATGAAAAACTTTCTGAATGAGAATGGAATTGTGCATCTTACTTGTAAATGTCTTCATTTGTAAATTCACCTGAAGTAATAGCTAATACTGAAAAAAGAAAAAAAGAAGTCTGTTGGGCCTGCTGAGTGTGGAAATGATGCTCGATTCATGTGGAAGATCACAGGGTCCATCAACTGTGCATGCCCAGGCAGTGGTAGCTACTCAAAATTTTAGCTGGCGGGGAAAGCTGGGACAAGGATTGCACGTGAGACCCTGTTGAGAGTGCTTGTTTCTTTCTCTGGCTCTCTTTCTCCCTGTCTCTCACACTCATAAAAGAAATAACTTTTTTTTTTTTCAGAGAGAGATTTTTGCTATAGGGCATGTATGTTTGCTGGTTTGGCAGAAAGAGACAGAGATACAGAAAGAAAGAAATTACCCCCCTCCCCAAAGGGGATGGCCATGCCTCAATCCCTTCTTCTCCATTCTCCTCTGAGGGTTTTGGACATGCATACACACGTATCCAGCATGAGCTCCAAGTCACCAGGTCAGGGACTCAAACAGCGGTCAGCCTTATGGGAGTCCAGCAACGTAACCATTATGCCATCTGCTGGTGCCAACATAACTTTTTAAAAACAGGGAAATCTAGGACAAGCAGGTAGTGTGTTGGTTAAGGCATTGGATCCCACAATGCTTACAGTGGGGTCCTGGACCCAATGGCTTGAAAAACACACTGGGTGGTTGTGCATGCCTAAAATCTCAAGAGGAGAATAGAGAAGCAACCGTGGCAAGGTCATTCCCTTTGGGTAGTGGTTTCTCACTTTCCCTCTGTCTCTGGTGAGTGCATGTGTCCTATAGCAAAAATCCTTTTTAAAAAGGCTATTAGCGGGAACCAGCAGTTAGTGTAATGGCTATGTCACTGGTCTCCCACATAGTCGGCCGCGGTTCACGTCCCGGACCCGGTGGCTTAGAACTCACGCTGGACGCGTGTGCGTGTGTGCCCAAGATCCCGAGAGGAGAATGGAGGAGAAGGGATTGCAGCGTGACCATCCCCCCCTGGGGGGTGATTTCTGTCTCTATGTCTCTCTCTGTCTGTCTGGCGAGCACACGCGCCCCATAGCAATAAAACCTCTCCAAAAAAAAAAAGGCTATTAACATGTAAAATTGTATTACTATTTCTTGTGGAATTCTCAGCTAAGAGGTAAGAAATCAGGTATTTTTATATAAATTTGTTCTTTAACATGTTTTATTGTGAAGACACATAAAGTAAAATTTACCTTTGTAATTATACATGTATTTTATAGTTGTTTGTTTATAAGCCAGAGAGCATGTGTGCTCACCAGAGAGAGACAGACAGAGATAGGGAAAGCATCCTCCAGTGAAGCACAGTCACACTGCAATGCCTTCTGCTCTATTCCTAACTCCGTTTGGATTCGGAGCACACATGCACACACGTCTGACACATTTTTCAAGCACCCAAATCAAGATTCTAACAGCATAGTTAATTGATCGTGTGGGATCCAACTCCTTTAACCAGTAGGCACTGGGACTAACCCTCCTTATAATCATTTAAAAGTATACAATTAAGTGCCATTAAGTATACACACCATGTTGTGCAATTATCACCAATCTTTAGTTTCAGAAATTTTCATCCCTCCAAAGGGACACCCCATAGCTACTAACTAGTCACCCCCCATTCTCCTCCCCTCTCAGCCTTATTTTTAAATGTAGATTTTCTATTTCACCCACTCATTCATTAAATGAGCCTTTCCTAAGTGTCTCCTATGTCCTGGCACTAGGACAGAGATACGCTACTGTCCAAGACCAACACACCAAGTCCCTCCCTTTGAAGAGTTCCTTCCTTGCCTTGCCCCAAGGCTGAGGCAGTGAACAAGGGAATATAAACACAGAGGTGAGAAGCAAGCGCTGGCAAAGAGTAGCACTGACAGCATAAAGATTGCAATATTTGTTTTCTAGCAATACTTTTTAAAATATTCTCCCTTTATAAAGTGAATTATAGAAATGCCGATTTTCATGAAAACTGTTCGGGTGATTTTGACAGAAAGACTTTGAAACGTTTTGACAAATTATTTAGTGGTATCAGCAAAGGAAAGGGAATCAGGAACTTTAGGTTCTATTCCTGTATACCAGTGACTTCCTGAGTGGGTTTAGGCAAATCGCTTACTGTTTGCTGTGTTGCTTATTGGGGTGTTCTTATTTCTCAGAATGAGTAAAACAGTCAAATCTTCTAAGTCGGAATGGATGTACAGGATATATATTGCAAATTTTATATAACAAGGGTAATAACCTACTTTCTGAATGACTAAGAGGCTCAGCCTTGCTCAGGGTGACCTTTTTGCATGCTAACCTCATCATCATCCATGCAAATCATCCTGAAAAGAGACACACTTGACAAATACTGATGATAATCACAAACCAAACAAGATTCTACACGTATTTTTAATGAGGACAAGAATGATCACATTGACAGGCACATTTATAAACGTGGATAGCATCAATATCTTCACACACAGATCCTAGGAGCATTTTCCTCTGGCTCCTTGTTCTCATATCTTCTATTCATACTCTCACAGACTCATAATCTCTAGTTTGCTAGTCTTTGGACAAGGTCAAGTTGGAAAAATACAGATATTTTACATTAAACTTGACTTATGATTAAATTCTAAATGTTGCTACTACTGCTTATGCTGAAGATACAATCATACACACCAGTGGGGAAAATAGATTAATTTTTTATTGCACTATTTTTTAAGAGAGAATATTTGCTATAGGGTGCATGTGCTCACTGGAGTGACAGAAAGCAAGAAGTCATGCCACAATCCCTTCTCTTCCATTCTCTCAGGATCTTGAGCATGCACACACTCAAGCCCAGTGTGTTTTAAGCCAGCAGGTCTGGATTTGAACCACAGCTGACTACATGAGAGTCCAGCGACATAGCATTTATGCCATCTGCTGGTCCTGTTATAGACCATTTTATAAATAGAAAAATAAAAATAGAAGTAACAATACCATAATAATCTGTATATATCCATACGATCTATAATACATCCATACAAATGACGACCAAATAAGGTACCACTTCTACATACAGATATAGAATGATTGTATTATAATTGTTATGGAATTCACTTATTAAATCATCAAATAATTGATGTACCTATAATATTCCAGGTGCTGGGAACCAGCAGTTAGCATAATGGCTATGTCGCTGGACTCCCACGTAGTCGACCGCGGTTCGTGTCCCAGACCTGGTGGCTTAAAACACGCCAGGCGCGTGTGCATGCGTGCCCAAGATCCCAAGAGGAGAATGAAGGAGAAGGGATTGCAGCGTGGCCATCCCCCCTGGGGGTTGATTTCTCACTTTCTGTCTCTATGTTTCTCTCTGTCTGTCTGGCTAGCGCACGCACCCTATAGCGAAAATCTCTCCAAAAAAAAAAAAAAACTGTTCAATATTCCAGGTGCTTTTATAAGTATTGGGATATAGTAGTAATTAAAAAAAGGTTCTAACCTCTAGGAGGAATTTTTAATATATTAATATGTGCTTGGGAGAAAATAATAGCTTGAAGAAATGGGGATAAGGGTGGGAATCTAGATTATGCCATGGTAACAATTCTCAGATCTCTGTTGTTTAAAACAATAAATATAATTCTCACTTACTCCAGAATCTAGTGATTTTCCTTTGGAGAGATGAAGCTCTATGGAGTGATCATTCAGGGATTTATGCTGACGGAGTCTCGAGCAGGTGTCAAGAAAGGGAAAGAGAAAGAATAGAGGATCACACACAGGCCCTTAAGTGCTTCCACATGTCACTTCTTTTTATATTCTATTGACCGAAGCAAGTCATACAAATTCTGCTAACTCCAAAATGGAAAGGAAATGCAATCGCCACCTCCGCACCCTGAGATGAAGACCCCAAACATGGGTGAAAAGGGCTAATGTCTGCAAAGTATAATTGTGCTGCTAATCAAGTCCTCTCCCATCAGCTGACATCTGAGCTCTGAGCAGGGATGTGAAGACAATGAGAGAATTCGCTCCGTGGATATGTGAGGGAAGAGAATTCTGGGCCGATGAAGCTTCAGGGCACGAACTTAGGGAACTATACAATTTCAGGACAGCATAGAGGCTGGGCTGGCTGAATGACAGAGGAGGATAATGATACGATATTATGACAGGGCATAGACATAGTAGAACCCCTAGACCCAGAAAGCCTCCCTGGAGACTTGCTGTAAGAATTAGGTTTTAACACCGAGTAAGATGGGTGAAAAGCAAAAAAATAATAGTATCTGTCTTACCACTTTTTGGAAGATCATTTTGAATGTTGTAAGGAAAATAACATACAAAGACAGGTAAAAGTGAAAGTAGATAGACAAGTTAAAAGAATATTGCAAGAGATGATGGTGACTAGGATAGGATGATTGTACACAAAATTAGAAGTGGTCTCTGAAAAAAAAAAAAAGAAGTGGTCAGACTCTGAATATATTGTAAGGTACCAGATGCAATGGGAAAAGTAATTAAAACAAGATAATAAATAGTATCTGCCATATGATTCCATTGTATAACAGAGAAATATAATGAAAGAACTACTGGTAAGTTACCTCTGGACAATGACTAACACTGGCAATCAGGGGAAGAGAGTAGGAGACATGTACTTTAATTTTATACTATTCTATAATTTTCTTTTTAAGAGAGATTTTTTCCATAGGGCGTGTGCACTCACTGGAGAGACAGAGAGACAGAAAGTGAGAAGTCACCCCACAAGGGGGAATGGGCATGCCTCAATCCCTTATTCTCCATTCTCCTCTTGGGATTTTGTACATGTATGCACACACAACTAGTGTGAGCTATTGTTTTAAAAGAACTATTTTACTTTATTTTATTTATTTTTATTCATTTATTTGAATTTGACCAGAGAGAGAGAGAGAGAAAGAGAGAAAGCAAGCTGCCAGGTCCAGGACTGTAACTGCGGTCAACAATGTGGGAGTCCAGTACCCTCAACCACCACACACCACCTGCTGGCCCCTGCATTCAGTGTGAGTTTTAAGCTGCCAAATCTGGGACTCAAACCACAGTCGACTATGAGGGAGTCCAGTGATGTAACCATTATGTCATCTGCTGGTTCCACTATTCTATAAAATTTTATTTTTCTTTTTTGCCAATAGCATTTATAATTTTTAATAACCAACCAAAGAAAACTAGGAAATGTGTGATTTAAATGTATATATTATCAAAAAAAAGACTTCAAAATCAACTACAGGTGAGAATTCTGAAGGAAAACATTGAAATTACATGTATACAAGGTTCATTTTTTTTTCCATGAAAGAAGAATGCATTTGGGATATAAGAACAATATCTAAAATTATCTATTTGGATTTTCCCAACAACACACATATACCTATATAAAATATATTCATTTGATCATCACTTAATTCATTCATGATATTACTGGATATCTTACATGTGCCAGGAGTTAAATTTAAAAAATCGAAAGTACTGGAATAATAGCTTAGTGATTAAAGGAGCCAAATACTGCATGGCCAATTGCAGTTCAAATTCTAGGCCACATGTTCTGTATGCCTCAGATCTCGACAGGATGTAAAAATAGAGAAGAAGATATTATGGCATGATACCATCCCATTAAGAGATGCTTTCTCCCTCTTTCTGTTTCTCTCTGGCCAGGATAGGTACCTTCTGGCAATTTAAAAAGAAAAAGAAGAAAAGAAAAGAAAAAAAAAGAAAAGAAGAGAAAAGAAAAGGAAAGGAAAGGAAAGGAAAGGAAAGGAAAGGAAAGGAAAGGAAAGGAAAGGAAAAGAAAGATACTCAAGGAAAAGTTAGATAAAAGCAGAAAAACAAATGTAGCAACCTGTTGGATCACACATGAACAGGAGTAAAAATGTTTAAAACAGCAGAAGCAACTGTCCTACTATTCTCAGTACTCCAACCTCATACTAGATTATTACAACCAGTTTGGGGCTTCAAACTATAGACAGATAAGAAATCTTAGAGACTTTTCAGAAGAGAATCACAAAGATAATTAAAGGATTAGGAAATAATGTTTATGAGAAAATGTTATGGAAAGGGGATTATTTATTTAACCTGCAAAAGAGGATGCGAATGGTGATTTAATATTTTAAAATATTAATATTTAATAGTTAGCCAGATCCTGGCTAACTATTCTCTACCTCAACTGGGAAGGGAAAATGAGGAAATGGGTTGAATATGCAAGATTAAGTTAAACGTAGAGTTGATGTTTATCAGCCACTGGTATGAAGTCATGGCATTTCTTCCTCAGGGAGCTTGCTTGGTCTTTAAAAAGAAGATCAATTTTCAACTGCCAAAATGACTTCTCAAATCCCCTTCATCTTTCTGATTATCTCCCTGGAGAAAGGGATTCCTTGACCTGGTTTTGCAATCCATTCCTATGCCAAATAGCCTTCAAGGTCAGGAAGCTCTCCGGTATAATTCACCTAAATAGATCCGGCTTGGACTTGAATCCATTTCCTCTTGCTATGTCCTCGGTGAAAAGAAAGAAACATTTGTCATGGAGCTCCATTTCAGAACATTTCAAAGAATTCAAGACAGCATTTTTTTGCCCTAGCCTTCTTTTCTCCATGCTGAATGATTTCAATTCCTTCCATTTTTAAAAAAGCTCACTCTCCTCTTACTCTTCTTTGTTACAGTTTCCATCGAAACATTTCTATTTGTCCTGGTGAATTGAAGTAAAGCTCTTCCAGAATCTCTCACTTCACATCTTGTCTGTGCAATGGAGAAAGCTTGATTAAGGATCTATATTTCAGCCCCCTATGTAAGACTTTGAGAAACACACAAGAAGAGCATGTTTCTAAGCCTTGGAAATTGAATGATCTGTTCAGCAAAATATTCAACTTCAATCATCCACGTTGGAAGGTCATATCTTGTATTGGACGGTCTCTTCTACTTCCTAAAACTTAAATGTATGTGGCTCCTGGATGGATTATTCAAAAAAAACTTTATGGTTACAAATGCCAGCAATCCAATTTGTTGTAGCTTAGAACAAATAGGAAATGTCTGTAACCAAATCAGAGGCAAGGGTTCAGCTGAGCCTCAGCAATTAGAATACAAAATTAAACATGACTGGGACATTTTTTTCTCTTTCTCTTGACTCTGCTCCTCTCTGCACTTTAACTTCAATCTTCCCTCTTACTGCCCACGTCTGGGAGATTTTAACTATTAAATACCTGTTAAATTTGCTCTCTCCTATCATTTCTTATCCACCAATCTGTTTCTAATTATCTCTTGTCCACACTGTTTTAAGACCCTTCAAAGACACGTCCCTGTCCTCAGATTCTTTTCTCTTAATCTACTTAAAATGTATATTGTATCATGTCACTTCGCTGGTTATAAACTTCTTAAACTTTTTTTTTAAAGAATTATTTTATTTATTCATTCATTTTATTTTAATTTGACCAGAAGAGACACACAGAGAGAGAGAGAGAGAGAGAGAGAAAGCAAACCACCAGGTCCGGGACTCAAACCGTGGTTGGCCATGTGGGAATGTCCAGTGCTTTAACCACCACACCACCTGCTGGTCCCAAAACTTCTTAAACTTTTTATCCTTTGGCTAAGAATAACAGTACAAACTTCTACAATATTTAAGACTCAGTGATTAGCACCTTTCAGATTTCTCTCGCTTTATCCTCTCCTTATAAATGAACTGTTCTGAACTATTTTCATTTTCCTATACCTGCCACAGGCAGTGACTGCCTGGGTAATCCTTCGGTCTAGATGCTCTGAGACTCCATGTACCAGGTGATTTTTTGTTTTAGTCATCCAGGATGAAGTTTAAATTGTATACTTAACTGTATTTCTCTAGTAAGAGTTAATCAACCCTATGGAAAGGGTGATAATGTAGTATAAAAATAAGTGCTGTTTTACACTTTTTTCAATAAGTTCATGAAAAGTGTATATTATGGAACAACTGCATGGATGTCGAAAACTTAGGCCAAAATGAACTTGTGCTTTAATTTCATTTTTCCACAAACTTTTTGTAGTCTCCTCATATAGTTTATTTTCCGGGTATTTATTTTCTAGTTTATTTTCCTTGCAAAATAAAGCTGACATTTTAATGTATAGGCTTGGCAAACATATCCTCTCATCCCCCTAACATTCTCCATTCTCCATTTTATCGGCACCAAGGTGGGAAAATACAAAACACAAAATTTACCTTCTTTTTTTTTTTAATGTGTAATATTTTACCTACCTTCTTTATTTTAGTGTTCATTGTTGTTATCAAGTACATACACTCATTGGAGAAGGAAAGAGAGAGAGAGAGAGGGAAAGTGAGAAATCACCCCCCCCCAGAAGGATAACCATGTTATAATCCCTTCTCTGCTATTATTCTCTCAGGATTTGGGGGCTAACATGCACATGTGCCCAGGAAGATTTTCTTTCTTTCTTTCTTTCTTTTTTTTTTTAATGTAACTGCTAGAAAAGGTGACTGAATAGTCACCTTTTTATTTTTATTTATTTTTTTTTATAATTCAATCACATTATTTAGCTTACAAAGTGAACATTTCGATATGTGAACACTTCTCCCCAGTCCAGTTGATCAAATTATCTTCAACAGATAACACCACTACCTCCCCATTCTGTCAAAACTCTGCCTCGGTATCCCTCCTCCAAATGTCCTGTTTCAAGCCACTGAGTCTGGGACTCAAACTGTGAATCAGTGATGTGGGATCCAGCTGCCTTAACCTCCATACCACATGCTAGCCCCAAAACTTACCCTTCTTGATCAGTAATATACCTATCTTGCTCCACTAAATGCTTCAAATGGCTACAAAATAATATTTACAAAAATTTTATAAGCTATCATTCTCAAACTACAAACCAAAAAAAAAAAAAAAAAAACCTATGTCCTTTGCAGTTTATCATGTTATTTCTCAAAATCTACTTTGAGTGAACAAAGCAAGAAATTGGAGGCACAGATGGCATTTATCTTGTGTGTTTATCCTTTTCTAGAGGAACTAAGAAAACCTCTAAAATGCTTTTGGAAAGAAATAAGAGTGGGAGAGATAAATAATTAGTACTTGCCAAGAAAGAGTGATAAGACATAGATTTGAGAACAAAGTTAATGTGACTTGTGACTTTCTATTGATCCTTCAGTAGAATAGAAAGCATAAATGTTAGAATTACAAATTTATTCTCATCTCTGACAATGGCTTTACACATTTAGACAAATTACTTAGAATCCACAAAGTCCAAGATCCAACAAAGAGTTTTTGGCGCATGTGTGTGTGTGTGTGTGTGTGTGTGTGTGTGAAGATAGAAAGATACAGAGAAACAGAGAAAGAAAATATGTATGTATGTATAATGTCTCCCTTTTCTCATAAACTTTAAAGATCTATCTATTTCATCACCTACAGGAGAGGAAATAGTAATATACGTATGTTGTAAATCTTAGGGACTGTGCGCTGGGACATATCGTCAAGAGGATCTAGTTCATGTTCTCGTCTTACAGAGTAAAACTTCTTAGAAAGTTAATCTTGCCAGTCTATATATGTCTATGCTTTGTTTCTTCCCAACACACAATTAAACATAAAAGAATTTAACTGCAGCACAGGTCTTCATCCACACACATATACCCTATATAAGTACAGTGATAATAAACGAAATGGCAAGTGAGAACCCAATCCCATTCCACTACTTCTTTCATGAATAAGGAGAACTGAACAGCCACAGCTTGCAACAAAATCATAATGGCAGCTATATTCCTGTGAGGGTGGATGCCTGCAGCACAAAATGAGTGAGAAAACTAAAGCTCTGTCTTATTTCTCCCTCATTACGGTCATGCACTTAATGCATTATTGGTGGTGCTTTGCTACCCTCTGTGCCAATATTTATCTCATTACATAACTTCAGAAATAGAAATATGAAACATATATTCTGTCCTGGTAACTCTTTATCCTACAGAGGTATAGCTTCTTTATTTTATTTTATAGAGTTGAATTGTCATAGTTATTTAAAGAAAATAACCATGATAATAGATTTCTCAGTAGATTGCTTGACTTGGTCACAGAAATATGACTTACTTATAGAAATTCCTCCCTGATCTTAAAATTGTCAATCATTTCCATCAGCCAAAGCTCTAAAAATGCTTTTAAAAAGAGTAGAAAACAGGATTGGCTTCTAAAAATTCTTTTAAGGTTTAATATTTACTGTGGTTCTAATCAAACGAGAGAAAGGTTTAAACTTCATTGTAATTGGATTTATTGACATCTTTTCCCCCATGCTTTTGCCATAGAGCACACACACTCACCAGAGAGAGACAGAGAGAAGGAAAATGAGAAATCACCCCTATGGGTATGGCCACCCTGCTATCCCTCTTCTTCAGTCTCTTCTCAGGGTTTGGGGCACACATGCACATGCACACAGTGTTATTTTCAAGCTGCTGGGTCCAGGTCTTAAACTGCATTCTACTATGTGGGAGTCCAGCACCTTAGCCACCACACCACCTGCTGTTTTCCCCTTCTTTTAGAAAGATTTTTGATTTGAAAGTTAGGTGACCTAAGTTTGAGTCACAGTTGTGCCCACAGCCAACTTTTGCTTTGCAGAAAGCATTTCATTTTTTTGTCTACAAAATGAGGAGGGAGCCAACCAGATGATATCAATTTATTCCACTATGGGCATCCCATTTGCACGTTGAATTATAAGCAACTTCTGAAGGCTGAATTCTGATTTTATCTTGTGCAATCCTTCAAAATTTATAGTCTCTGACCATTCCCCCACTCATAAAAAGAAAAGGGGTAAATCACATTCATTGTTATCATAATTATTCACTGAATTTTCTCTTTCTTTTTTTCTTTTTTTTTTTTTTTTTTTGAGAGGTTTTCGCTATAGGGTGCGTACGCTCCCCAGACAGAGAGAAAGACAGAGAGACAGAAAGTGAGAAATCACCCCCCGGGGGGGATCGCCATGCCGCAATCCCTCCTCCTCCATTCTCCTCTCGGGATCTTGGGCACGCACACACACGCGCCCGGTGTGAGTTTTAAGCCACCGGGTCCAGGACATGAACCGCAGTCGACTACATGGGAGTCCAGCGACATAGCCATTACGCTAACTGCTGGTCCCACTGAGTTTTCTTCAAAACGGCTATTGTCTATATAATAAGGGCACAAAGGCAGGCAGAGATGAAGAAAGAGATGATTAACACATATTGAGCACAATGAAAGGTGTGATACTTCCTTGCTTCATCAGAAGCAAGTGTGGCATGAACAGATATTCCTACCATGACACTATTCTAAGAGAACATGCTGGAAGTGCACCCCAGAGGCCTAATGGAACATCATGTAATAGCATACCTAGTAAGGCTATGTGTTTGTAGCCACTGAATGTTTTTTTACAGAGCAGAAAAATGAAAATGTCCCCGTAGGCAGCAGAGTGGTATAGAAGCTTGTTGAATTGTGTGTCCCTCCTCTGACAGTTACCCACATCCACTCTGACCCCACAGGGTGCTGCCAATGAAGCAGAGTAGACATAGCCCTTGAGAGAGGAGAAGAGAGCCAGAACTCCACAAAGGAAAGCAGGCCTGCCATACAGGCCATAGGTCCCCTCCCATGCTAACTTTGTTTCTTGACTTTGTTTTTATGTTGTGTTTTAGCTTTCACTACTTACTACCATAGAACAGGCTTCAGATTTACTGACTTCACTGCTGATCAATATATGTTTTCTTTTAGAAAATACACTGTGTTCTCTAAACTTTTATTTTATAACCCTTTCCACAGATTCCCTTAATCTTTCAATAACTTCTCACTTTCAACTACATAAACAAAACTGCATTTCATTTTTCATGCTCCCCTTATAAATGATCAGATACAAATTTAGGCCAGAATAATAACTCTCTGTTTTTTAGTTTCTATTGCACTTGGCAAAGTCACCCCAAACTTTTATTTCACAAAATGTGGCAACCCAGTCATGAGATGTGGGTTTTCAAAGAAGTTGTTTTAAAAACCTAACTTGGCCCCAAGAATTGTGAGATCAAAAATAGTCTCTCCCAACCTCTGAGTCTGTTTATTTACCTCTACATGTGGAAAACAAAATCCCACTTCAGATCGTTTTAATGAATGTTTAATTTGATAACATAAATGAACTTAACACAGTCTTGGCACATAGTAAATATTTAAAAATTATATATAATCTATATATTCTTCTTACTGTTATGAATACAATATGTGAAAGTAAAAAAGTCAAAACATAAGATTCAATGATACAAAATAAAAATGAAGTATATTCATTTCTCTAAAGCATTTACAATCAAATGATAATATATTACAAATTATAACTTATTTGCTTATTTACACTACCAGAAAGACATAATTTGAGAAAGATAACCTGTCTTTATAGACACTAAACAATATCTAGCACCAAGAATAACATCTGACAATAGTAAGTGTCCAATTAATATTTGAATAAATGCATAAATGTCTCTATAAACTTTCTGTCGAATTGAGAGACTGGAAGATTTCCACATTTACTCTGTTTTTCAGTAAGCCATCCTCCTGTACCAAATCTCACAAGGCTGACACGACTTTCTGACCAGTGGCTATATTCCCTGCCCTCTATTTATTTTCATGTGCTCCCCAACTGATGAAAGTGCAGCTTTCAGACAGGGAAGCCGATGATCAACTCTGCTCACTTTGGCCTCTGTTCAGAGATGGGGGTGATTAGGTATCCTCAAAGTACATTATCCTGGACACGAGAGAGGTAATGGTGCCTCTGGACAAATAACCCATATTAGCACTCTCAGGTCCAATCACAGGTGTTCATTTTTAAAGAAGTATTAAAAAAAAATAATAACTAAGAGTACTAAGAATAATGCAATGTCCTGACCTGGATTTTGCAATAAAAAAAAAAATGCATATTAGTTTAAAATCTGGTAAAATTCAAGGGAGTAAAGTGTGATTTAGTCCATACTGTTATATCATATTGATCCCTAAGTTTTGACAAACGTACCATGGTTATGTAATATCAACCATTATCAGAAGCTGGTAGAGGGTATACAGTAACACACTGTGCTACCTTTGCAACTTTCTGTAAGTTTAAAATTATTTCAAACTGGAAAGTTTACTTTAAAATGTTGTGGCCAGCAGATGGCTTGGTGGTTAAAGCCCTAGACTCTCACATGGCCAACTGCTGTTTGAGTCTCAAACCCAGTGGCTTGTTTTCTCACTTTCCCTCTCTGGCTCTCTCTAGTGAATACACACGCTCTATAGCAAATTAAAATAATAAAAATCATAAATAAAATAAGATACAATAAATCATTCTTGTAAAAAGTTTACTTAAAAAAGTTAAAGATATACTGGCCAATTGACTGAGGTATGGCATGGCAGCCATCTTGGGCAGCCACAATAGGTTAGTAACAGGTACAGAAGCATGGAATACTGTTTATAATAATTACAGAAAACACATCCAGTGCTTCCACTTCTGGTGATAGAAGTGGTTTAACTTTATAAGCCTCTTCATTCTCACCATAAATTATGCAGTACGAACTATGGGCATGTTCATTTTGCAGAAAAGGAAACTGAAGTTCCAATGTTTGGTCTTTTTCCTAAGATCACCAACCAAGAAGATGGAAAGCCAGCATTATGAATTTAGGAAGTTTAGCTCCCGATTTCGTGTTGTTAACACTAACCATCCCACAGCTAAGAAGAGATTTAGTGAAGATAAAAAGAAGCTAAAGGAGTGTTTAGGAAAAATTATTCAGAAATAATCATAGCAACTAGGTTAAAGCACATGAAGATGCAGACAATGATGAACACCATGACAAAGATGAAGACGAACAAGAAAAAGAAAAAGGAGGAGGATGGGCAGAAGGTAAGGGGAAGAAAAAACAGCAGCGGGAAGGACAGATTCCAGCTTTTCCAGGAGCTAGCTCTCATAACCTCAGCAGTACATTAAATTATTTAAGCTGCAATTTATTTATTTATTTTGAATTGCCAGATGGTCTGTGTACTCCCCCAGAGGAAGAGGGAGACAGAGATAGTGAGAAAGTAGCTGAGCACCTTTATGGAGGATGGTCACATTGCAACCCCTTTTCCTCCATTTCCCCCTACTTTTGGGATCTTGGGCACCTACACACATGCATTCATTGGCATGTTTTTCTCACTGCTGGGTCTTGGACTCCAAACATGCAGTTGGCTATGTGGAATCCAGTCTCCTTATCCACCACACTACTGGCTGGCCTGCTTATATTTTAAAAGATGATGGTGACAGTTATTTTCCAGATATGTTCCAAAGCTATAATTCTATTTTTTTATAATTTTTATTTATTAATATTAATTATTATTTATACACTTAATTGCTATATATCATTTAGATTTTAAAGAGACTTTGCCCAATGTACACACCTCTGTTCAGCCCAGTTGAGGGCATATGCATGTCCTCATCGGCAAATAATAAACCATATCCACGTCTCACAAATGCCTTAGCTATACTTCTATAATTTTAAGGTATAGTACAGATAGGTGGCAGATGATTAGAACTCCGTTTCTCCCCCAAAATTAAGAAAATATAAACTCAGCAATTTCTAGCACATGGTTACTTTAGGAGAACCATTAACATAGTTATTTCATTAATTAATTTAATCAAAAAGCTTAATAATTCAGGACCAGCAGTTAGCGTAATGGCTATGTTGCTGGACTGCCATGCAGTCGACCACAGTTCAAGTCCTGGACCCGGTGACTTAAACTCATGCTGGGTGCGTGTGCATGCATGCACAAGATCCTGAGAGGAGAAGGGATTGTGGTGTGGCCATCCCCCTGGGGGGTGATTTCTTGCTTTCTGTCTCTGTCTCTCTCTGTCTTTCTGGAGAGTGCATTTGCCCTTTAGCAAAAACCTCTCAAAAAAAAGCTTAATCATTAAAAAAATAAGTCTGAGTCATCTAATATCTTATAGAATAATAGGAATTAATCAGTTGTGTAATTAAATAGTTAATGTATTAATGCCACCATAATTCATTAATTGAGTGAAAAATTTTTAGATATCTCAATGTGCTAGGCAGAGCATCAAAAATGCTAAAACAAAGTGAATAATAT
This sequence comes from Tupaia tana, assembly GCA_026018925.1. Classification (NCBI taxonomy): domain Eukaryota; kingdom Metazoa; phylum Chordata; class Mammalia; order Scandentia; family Tupaiidae; genus Tupaia; species Tupaia tana. The sequence continues at coordinate 68,461,657 of JAKSZU010000008.1, forward strand.
TCACTTTGATTTCTACCCTGAATGTTTGGGAAATGCTTTCAGTTGGAGTGACATATCCTTAAAGAATAATTACAGTGAAAGGTGACAAAGACTGAAGAGGGACTGCCGAGGAAAATCTATCTAACTCAGATGAAAGAAACACAGAGAAAGAGAGAAACATCTTTTCAGATGGGAAGGAGAGGAAGAACATTCTGAGAAAAACAAATCATGCAAGTAAAGAATAGACTGGGGAATGGTGAGGAATCCTGGGAGATTTATGGAAGGAAATTGAGTTGAGGGGAGGAGGAGGCCATCCATATAAATTTAGCATGATTGGTGAAGACCAAGAAAGGGAATCAGATGAGGTCTGTAAGCAGGAAGCCACTTTGATTAGATTTGATTTTGAAGAGCGACATTAACTGTGCTATTGTACACTGACCTAATCAGGTCACATCTGGAATATTAGGTTCAATTATAAGTGTCCCATTTTCAGAAGAGTTCTAACAAACGGAAGCACATCAGAAGAGGCTACTGAGATAGTAAATGAGCTGAAAACCCTCTTTAATGAAAATAAAGGGCATTTTAAACCAATTTTTTGCTAGTGTAGCCATGAGCTACCCCTTACCTTTTACTACCAAACCCTTTTCCCATGTAAATTTAGCAAATCTGCTATTATCTCCATTTGTATAAATGGGGATTTTATGTTTGCAAGTGGGAATGCAAAAGGCTAGGGCAAGTGCAAGTATGTGAGAGAAGGAAGAGGTAATTGGAGAACACAGAGGAGCAGAGTAGCACCTCTACCCCACCACTGCCTTGAATTAGTATAAACTCACTATGAAAAAAGTGAAGGAAGCTGGCTGAACTATAGAGGGGTCTGTATGAGATGACAGAGAGTTGCTTCTGCCATCTGAAGATAATTTGAGGCAGAAAGCTGAAGACGTTGCCCCTAGTCTTTCTTTGGCGTGGTCTGTAGCACTGAATTTGTTTGTAAGGTCCAGAAGTCCTGGGAGCACCTGAGATAAAGCTTTTCATGACAGCAGTGAAAACTGATATGGACAAGTGGGAGTCCAAGCAGGACTGAGGCACATAGTTATATTGTTTAAAAAATTAAATATTTATTTGAAAACTTCCAGATAAAAATGAAAACAATTTGATGATAAGATCCAAATATTGTGACTTCATAAGTGGAAACAATCAAACCTATAGTCAGTGGGCTGCCCACTGAATATAGTTCCTTCTTTAAAAGGATTGACCAAAAGAAGATGATTAAATTCTATTATTAAAAATTAGACACTACAAGGGGCCTGCAAGTGGCATAGTGGTTAAAGCACTGGACTCACACATGGCTGACCACAGTTCTAGTCCCAAACCTTGCAACTTAAGGGTCATGCCAGGAGCATGTGTGTGTATGCACAAAATACCAGGAGGAGAATGGAAAAGAAGGGATTGCAGCCTGACCATCTTCTCCTTCCCCATGGTGTGATTTCTCATTTTTCTGCTTACTGTCTCTGTCTCTCTGTGGCAAACACAGAAGCCATATGGAAAAACAAAACAGACGACAACAACAAAATGAGGTACTACAGAAATGGGTCAGGGACATCAGATAAAAATATCAATATTTGAGGCAAGTTTCAGCTAAACACAAAGTCACAACAACAATAAAAAACTATAACCTGAAACTGCAATATTTAATACTGAAATAAGCCATTTTAGGAGGGAATATCACCATGGGAAGTGTTCAAAGAAGGACTGGATGACTACCTGGTCAGGACACTTGGACCTTGGAGCCAGTCTAGCTTCAAAAGTACCAATACTGGTCTGCAGTGTGTTTGTTGTTTTATCCTGAAGTCACTTTATCTCTCTGAGACTTGGTTTGATTATCAATAGGCAGGGACTATAGCTATCTCTTAGTTGTCTTAAGAATTAGAACATTTTACAACTCTCTAATGCAACGCCTTACATATAGTAAATGTTAAGTCAATGGGAGCTTTTTATCACATTACTATCATTCTAATAATTAGTACAAAAGAAGTAGATGGCAACTGTCTTAGCTTGGACTGTCATAAAAAAGATACTATAGATTTAGTGTTTTAAACAATAGAAATTGATTTTCTTACAGTTCTGGAAACCAGAAGTCCAAGAGTGCCAGCATCATCAGGTTCTGGTGAGCGATCTCTTCTCAGCTTGCAGGTGGGGGGGACTTTCTTTTTATGTCTTCGCATAGATTTTTGTTGTTGGTTGGTTGTTTTCTTGGTTTTTTTTTTTTTTTTTTTTTTTTTGGTAGCTTATGAGTGAAGAGAGATTGTTCCTCCTTTTCGTATAAAGTCATCAATCCTATCAGATTAAGGCCCCATATTTAAGACTTCACCAACCTTAATTATTTCCTGAAATCTCCATCTCCAGTATAGTCACTTGGAGATGTAGGGCTTCAACATATCAACTTGGGAGGGGGGACACATATCAGTCCATAGTAGTCCCAAAGGGCTTTTCCTAAAATTTCACACTCAAAAGCATTCTTTCTTTCTTTCTTTCTTTCTTTCTTTCTTTCTTTTTTTTTATTTGAATTTTTATTCCTCTGAAGTCCATGGTCCCCACACCTCCTCCTGACACTTTCCCATGTAGTCGACCGCGGTTCGCATCCTGGACCCGGTGGCTTAAAACCCACACCGGGCGCATGTCCGTGCGTGCCCAAGATCCCGAGAGGAGAATGGAGGAGAAGGGATTGCGGCATGACCATCCCCCCTAGGGGTGATTTCTCGCTTTCTGTCTCTCTGTCTCTCTCTGTCTGGCGAGCACATGCGCCCTTTAGCAAAAACCTCTCAAAAAAAAAAAATTGTATTATGCATTTGGGTCTTTTGTAAATGCCTCTCTTCTCTAGTAGTGCTTTAAACTTTTAGAATATGGACAGTTTCTGCCTCTTCCACCTCTAAAATTCTTGATCTAACATAGTTCTGACATACAGTAAGATTTCTTTAAGTATCAATTAACTAGCTAAAAATAATGTGAAGTAAGCGCCTTGCCTTCCTCTACACTCAGAGCTCTTGGCCTTGCTACCTACTTGACACCCTACACAACCAAATTGTATCTTATCAAGTGAGTCAGTTGCTCCAAGTTTCCATTGCCTATTCTGTTGGTATAACTCCAGAGTGTCTCACAATGTATTTCTGGGATCATCTCCCCGGTATCTATTAAGTCATCGTAAGTATTAAGTTTCTACTTTTCTATGCAAAAATGCCTCATGACTTTCTTAACAGCTCAATAATTGTAAATGCCTTAATGTAACTGGTAAGCAGTTTCTAGTTGAAAGTTTTAATGAGATTAAGTTGCTGGGTGTATATAAGTCAAAACTCAGCAGTTTCAGCTGTAGTCGGGTATTAAGCGACCTGAAGCTAAACATTAGTACTTGCTACAAGTTGGAAAATGTCAGACATGGATGAAAAAAGCTTCAAGTTCCACAACATGTGATTTTCAGTTAAAGTTAATTTAAGGGTGAAAAATTAAAAAAACTGTTGGACCAGCAGGTGGCATAGTTGTTAAAGTGCTGGTTTCCCACATGACTGATGACAGTTTGAGTCCCAGACCAGGTGGCTTAAAAATCATACTAGGTGCATGTGCGTGTGTGCATGCACAAATCCTAGAGAATGGGGGAGAAGGGATTGCAGTGTGACCATCTACTCTGGGAGTGTGATTTCTTACTTTTTCTCACTGTATCCATCTCTCTTAGCAAGTACACATGCACTATGGCAAAAACCTTAAATAAATAAATAAATAATAGTAATAATAAATTGTCATTTTAAAAAGTTCAGAAAAGTTGAAACGAAACTACTGTTGAGAAATAATGGAAAGCTATGACATCTTCAGGTAGCACAAAAAAGCAAGTTATATGAATTTGACATGCAATCCATTGTATGGCAAAGAAAATGGTAACTTTATAGACATAGCAAAGAACCAATGGTTTGATTCTTGATAAAAACAAATACACATATGCACACACTCCATATAATGGAAGTCCTTTGTGGCCTAAATTTTCTGATCCAGGAGTCTGCTAATTCTTTACCCACACATTTAAGGCATTAGGGAAATGTTTATTTTTGTTGCCATAGGGTAACTAAATTAAGAATAATCTTGTCACAAGATGTCATTAACCCTGCTGCCAACACTATGAACTTTAATTCTCAACATAAACAAACAGATATGGAGCCCAGCCAGGTGGTATGGTGGTTATGATGGATAGATTCAACATGGCTGACTTGATGGTTTGAGTCACAGACCTAGTGGTTTGAAAATATGCTGGGCACATATTCATACATGCCCAAAATCCCTAGATGAGAATGGAGGAAAAGGGATGTAGTGTAGCTACACCTGTGCCCACGATCCAGGGCTGGCTGAAGGCTGAGTGTGGATCATCATGTCAAGACCATATTAGAGGTGCTCTCTCTTTCACAAAAGAAATGTATGGGTAAACTTTTTTTTTTTTCTGAGAGAGATTTTTGATATAGGGCACATGAGCTCACCAGAGAGACAGAAAGACAGAAAGAGAGAATGTTGTAATACCTTCTCCTCCATTCTCCTTTAGGGATTTTGGGCATGCATGCACACACACCTGACATGAGTTTTAAGCCAACAGGTCTGAGATTTGAACCATGGTCAATTACATGGGAGTCCAGCGATGTAACCATTATGCCATCTGCTTGTCCCTGGATAAACTTAAAAAAAAAAAAAAAAAAAAAAATAAGTGAGGCATGTATTTTCAGCTAGTGACTTGCTTGCTGTAGCATTCTATTGGTGTCCAAGAATTTGCTGGAGTCTGAGACTCCAGGTCAAAGAAATTAGCTATACTAGTTACTCAGGATGCTCATGACATTATACAATAGCCCCTCATAAAGCATCTAAATCCTTGTTTCTAAACTAGAGATGAAAAGTCTATACCTTCCACCTCATGACTAACACAAAATTTCTAGCGTCAATCCATATATTTAATATTAGTACATCATAGTTCCCTGTTGCTGCATTAAAAGTGTAGACTACATCTCCATGGTGCAAATACAGCATTTTGGAAATACTGTTTTTCCGATCAATTTTGTTTCAAAACTTACTCCAGATAATTTAATTTGTTCAAATAAGACTTTATATAGTCTAGTGTACACATACATATATGGGGGAGGGGAGAGAAAGCAGAGAAGGAATGTTAGAGGAAGAGATATAGGTATTTTTGACAGCATCTTGCCATCTTGATCCTCTGCCTCAGACTCCCAGTTACCTGGGATTACAGGTGTGCATCGGGCCTCTCAGACTGGTTTGGAGCCTAAACCTGGCCCTCCCATGTCGCCCAACCTTGCCACTGTGACTGGGGCCAATGTTTCTTTTTTCATTTTTTTAAAAAAAAAAAAAAAAAAAACAAAGCATGCATGGTATCTACTCCAACACTACACTGCAAATTGTGTATTAAGCAGGGTTCTCCAAAGAAACAGAACCAACAGGATATAGATACATAGAAGAGAGGATTTATTACAGGAATGAAGAGAGGGATTATAAGCCAATAATGGAGACTGAGCAACCCCATAATATGCCATTTACAAGCTGGAGAACCAAGGGGGCTGATAGTGTCATTCAGTCTGAGCTCTACAGGACATGAAGTGCTTCTGGGTTGTAAAGGGGTTCTGAGGAAATAAAGCATAAGAATTGATGTTCCAAAGACCAAAAGATGGCATAAGCTCTACATTGCTAGACTCCAATGTAGTCAACTGCAGTTCAAGTCCTGGACCCAGCTGCTTAAATTCATGCTAGACACATGCGTGTACATGCCCAAGATCCTGAGAGTAAAATGAAAGAGAAGGGATTGTAGTGTGGTTATCCCCCCTAGGGGGTGATTTTCTCTTTTTGTCTCTCTGTCTCGGTCTTTCTGGTGAGCACACGCCCTATAGCAAAAACTTATCCAAAAAAACAAAAAAACAAAAAAACAAAAGGATTGATGTTCTAATAAAATCTTCTCCTTCCACAGATAAGACAGAGGGATTCATATGTGAGACAAGTAGTTCAAGGTTGCCAAATTAATCAAGAACAGAGCCTAAACTAGAACTGAATCTTTTCTGCTTTTATTTCACAAAACTGAACTAGAAAGCAAAAGAATATTTTCCCAGTACACTTAAGCACCTCAATCTGATTTGTTGTGAAAAACAGAGAAAGCATGGTAGTAGAACATGAAGGTGAGAAAAGAGAAATGAAGAAAACATGTTTTTTCATAGGTCTCAAAGTAGATAAACATCATGTAAGACAGACAAAACAAAATTTAAACGAAAGCATGTCAGAAGTAAGCAGAATTAACAGAAAAAGTTGCCTACTAATGCCAAGGCTTCTTTATTCCTTAAATCCCCATCCCCAGTGAAAAGAATGTTTTAACAAAAAGCGTAATCCTTTCAAAAGAAATAAATCATAAGTTAAATAAACAGAGTGTTGAGTAGCTCCCCTTTATTTGAAGGATGAGGGCACCAAGGTCCATTCTGAAGGAGACCAATTACGGCTTGCAGCCCTTGGGGCACACTTTATGCACCTCCGTGTAAATCAAAGCCAATCTCCAAAGGCCAGAGCCTCATTCTCTCGGCAGAAGGAAGGCCTCCTGCTTGTTCATCACTTCCTAAGGAAAGAGACAAAGACCTTGGGTTAAATCTCCCATATTTGAATCAAGACAGAATGTTCTCCAGATAAACTCAGATATACGCTTTCTAGTCACATTCCTGAGGAATCCTATAAAGTATAGTACCAAGCTGACCTGGGGAGGAGCATGCTAATAAATCCATATAAAACTCATGAAAGCAATCTGTGAAACACAATCAAGCTCCCATTGGTAACTTGTGGTGGTGCCCTTGAAATTCCACGTCTTTCCTAAACCAGCAGGTTTCATGAAATAGAGTGTGACAGACTGTCAGGAGCCAAACAGCCTCTCAAAGAAATCAAGACTTCACTCTCATCACCATAACCAGCATTCAGAACCCTACTGCGTATGCTAACAAAGAATATTTAAAGAAACCACTGATAACTGCATGAACACACAATAGCCAGTTAAATTAAACTTGAACAGTGAAAAAAAAAAAAAAAAGTCCCATAAGGCTTATAAAGTTAAAATGTCCTCGAAAAAATCAATTTTAGAACATCTTTTAGAACTTCAGCATATCCCTGAACAAAGATTCTTCTATTCTTACTCCCCTCTTGAAAATAATACTATCACGTTTTTGTTTTGTTTTTATATGACTAATCATTATTGGAAATGTGTTGTTATATTTTTACTTGCCTGTTTTTTGTTTGTCCATTCGTTTTTTTCTCTCCTCACTCACTCATAGATTATAACTCTATGAGAATGGGGGCTCTTTCCCCAGAATGTAAACAAGGCTTGTGACATTAGACTCAATAAATATTTATTGAACTTTAAAAAAAAAGTATTAATCTAGGATCAGTCTCTCTTCTCTTTATTTCCCCCCTCCTTTTCTGTCTTCCAAATCTCAGGTGAATGCAGACACCAACCGGGAACCAGATGAGAAAGAAGCCTTGAAAACGCAGTTCCTTATTTATCCTCTACCTAAGAACGTGTTGGTGGCAAACCTAAGTGGACGATAGACTATCTGTCATGCTGGGGAAAGCAGTGTGTGTGCTGGTTCCTTCACCACAGGCTTCTTTTGTGCTGCTCCTGCTGAGAGGGTTGTAAAAAGTCTTCTACTATCTCCGAAGTTCCTTCAAACACAAATGCACAAGCCTTATTCTCTTACAGGAAAAGGTTCCGAAAGTTTGGAAGAGAGAGATGTTTTCCTAGAAGGGAATTATATCATTTAAATGGTACTGAATTTCATATGAGCAGAAACTAGATGTAAAATACAGTAGGGTAGAACAAAGAAAGATGGTGGTGGTGGTGGTTGTGATGGTGGTGGTGGTGGTGGTTGTATTAATTATTTTTCTAAAGCTTAATGAGCACCACTCTTGATGTCAGGACAGGCAGAAATAGAGCCTGGCGTGAGCAACATGCAGGTGTGTAAGCAGCTAATGGAAGTGACAGCTAAGATGACATATAACCAGAGTGTTGAAAAATGAATTATCCATGTGGTTTAAATGGGCCAAGTGATATATTGGAACACCATGTGGTTAACACAAAGCATGGCATTCAAGATGGAAGATCCAAATCCTGACTCTGGCTCTAACACAGACCACTTTTACAAGACTGAATGAGTCATTTAAACCACACTGTGCTGTGGTTTCTCCTTCAGTCAAATCCGGGTAGCAAAATGTATTGCCCAGTCACAACACAGGATGTTGTGAGGAAACACGGGAGGTAACAACAAATGCAGCCTCTTCTGAGCACTGCAAGGTGCACACCTTGTGTGAAATAATGGCCCTTAGGTATAATTGTCGGGGCAGGACTCTGGCAAAATTATTCATTTTTCAAGCTACAAATGCCACGCTTCTAAATTGGTGAAATGCATTAGAAATATTAAACTTCATTGTCCTAATTTTGCAATCCCTCCCTTTCTATGACTTTACATGGCATGCCACAAATGTAGGATTGGAGATTCCATTTGAGTTATGCCAACCGTTGCCAATAACTTGTAATGTTTTACCATAGCCTGAATGATCCCCTCAAGCCAGAAATATGCCTCCTCATCCCTGTATTCACAATCTTATATTTAGACCTTGCCAACAAGCCGTTTAGGTTGCTCCAAATCAAATAAACTCTGAAGCCCACACAGTAAGTATTAGATCATTACTGAGCAGGAGGTACACAGGCTGAAGGTGCAAACAAAACTCAGGGCAAAAGGGAATCACCAGACATGAATTAAACACAGAGGCAATTATGGTCTAGTGGAAAAAGAGCAAGACGAGGAGTCAAACTTGCTGAAGTTAAACATCAGCTATGTCATTATGGTACGACCTTGGTCAATCTTGAGCAGGACTTTGAACCTCAGATGTAAAGTTGGAATACCAGATTAGCCAGGCGAACAAAGCCAAGAGAGCATTCATTAATCGACTCACTATGTCCTGAGTACCTGTAAGAGCACAAGCTTGTAGCCACATTGCTTGGGGCTTAATTCTAGCTCTAACTTTTTTTTTTTTTTTTTTTTTTTTTTTTTGAGAGGTTTTTTGCTATAGGGCGCGTGCGCTCGCCAGACAGACAGAGAGAGACATAGAGACAGAAAGCGAGAAATCACCCCCCAGGGGGGATGGTCACGCCGCAATCCCTTCTCCTCCATTCTCCTCTCGGGATCTTGGGCACGCACGCACACGCGCCCGGCGTGAGTTGTAAGCCACCGGGTCCGAGACGCGAACCGCGGTCGACTACGTGGGAGTCCAGCAACATAGCCATTACGCTAACTGCTGGTTCCCTAACTTTTAACATATGATCTAGGGCAAGGTACTTAACCTTTCTGTGCCTCAATTTTCTAATTTCTAGAACAAGGACAATACTACAGGCTGCATTGTATGAGTTTTGTCAGGATTAAATGAGTTAATCCATACAAACCATTTAGAACACTGTGCGGCATGTAATAAGATTAGTATTATTACTGTGTGCCAAGCATAGAGGACACAAAGATCAAAGAAGATCAAATATCTATGCCCAAAAGAGGTTGAAACGATGCACGTGACCTCCTCAGGTCTTTTGCAGATTCACAATTCCTTTTATTTTATTTGTGTTTTCTCATTTCTTTCCTTAAAGCCAAGGAAGTCTCATGAAAATGAGATGTTTATTGGAGAAAGACAACTTAAGCTCTCCATCCCCTGAGCAGTACTCATCACAGACAGAGGTGTCAATTCTCTCTGGAGCATTTACTATCTTCATTGAGAACAAGCCACCTTGGGAACTAGGAGCAAAAGCATTGAGGGGTACATTAGATCCAAGCAGTTTCCATGACCTAGCTAAAAGTAAAGCAAGAGGAGGTAAATACAATAGAAATTTAAAAAAAAAAAATTGTAATGAACTCAAAAATAAAGCTATTTTGAAAATGCTATTATGGTAGGTTTTCTAATCCATCATTTCATAATAATGACTCTCATCTTCATCCATGCAGTGTGCTATAACAAAAATCCCACAAACTGTAGAGCTTATAGATGATAAACATGAATTTCTCACAGTCCTGGAGACTGGGAATTCCAAGATTAAGATACTAGCATTTTCGGCGTTTGGCGAAAACCCTCTTCTTTATAGATGGAACCATCTTGTTCTATCTTCACAGGGTAGAAGGAATAAACAATCTCCCTTGGGCCTCTAGCATAGATTCTATTCATAAGGGTTCTGCCCTCATAGCCTAATTATCGACCAAAGGCCCCACCTCTTGATACCCTTACATTGAGAAGTAAGTTTCCTCTTTTTTTAGGTTTTTGCCATAGGACACACATGCTTGCTAGACAGAGACAGAATGAAATAGAGAGAGGAAAAGTAATAAATCATCCCCCGGGGTGATGGCTATGCTGCAATCCCTTCTCCTCCATTCTCCTTTCAGGATTTTGGGGACGCATGCACAAGCACCCAGCATGATTTTCAAACCACCAGGTACAGGCTCAGATCTCAGTTGTCCATGTGGGTGTCCAGTGCCTTAATCACCATACCGCTTGCTGGCCCCAAGAAATAGGTTTCAATACAAGAATTTGGAGGAACAGAAACATTAAGACTATAAAGACTCTAAACCATCTGCCCTCACCTAAAACCTCTAGCTTCCTACTACACTCTTCGGTCAGCAGACTTCTAAGTGAAAGCCACCCTTATCTGTGAGGACTCACTCCATTGCTTCCTGTCATCAGATCTACAAATTACTTTGATCACCCCCACTTCTTTCTTTGGTTTTTGTACATCATTCCTACACAAAAGGGAGAGCTGAACCTCTTCCTCACAGAGGCTAAGACTGTGTAAGAAATTCCTGTAGTTGTACTGTGTTCTCTCATAATTATCTCCATCCTCTCCTATAGATATTCCGTTCCTTCCCACTGGTCTCTGCACTTTAGTGCATCAACTTAATAGCATTATAAAATGTAAGAGAAAAAAATAAAAGAAAAAAATCCCACTCCACCTTTAAGTAGCTTCACCTTTAAGTTTCCAATGTCTTAAAAGTCATGATTACTTCGGGATGAGCAGATGGCCTAATGGCTATCTTGCTGGACTCCCATGTAGTCTACTACAGTTTGACTCCCAGACTCAGTGGCTTAAACTCATACCGGACATGTGTGCATGCATGCCCAAGATCCCAAGAGGAGAATGGAAGAGAAGGAATTGCAACGTGGCCATCCTCCCTGGGGGGTGATTTCTCGCTTTCTGCCTCTCTGTCTCTGTCTTTCTAGCGAGCGCGTGCACCCTATAGCTAAAACCTCTCAAAAAAAAAAAAAAAAAAAAAAAAAGTCACTATTACTTCAATTGACATTGACATTTCTTCACTTCACTTTTCTCTTTAACTTATTCAATGCAGGTTTCTGTTCACTCAAACTATACTTGCTGAGATATCCAATGACCACCAACCATATCTTATGTACAACTGACTCCTTAGTTGTTATCTTGTGTGATCTAGCCATAACATTGGACCTTGTTAACCACTTTCTCCTTTAAAACACACACACACACAAACACACACACACACACACACATATCACTCAGTGTCAGGAAACCACACCCTCCTGCTTTTTCATACATTTTTTGAAAAATTTGCTAGATGGTGTATGCAAGCACCAGAGGTGGGAGGAGAGAAAGAAAGACAGACAGACGGACAGACAGAAAGTGAAGAGGCAGCCCCAATGGGAAATAGTCATTCTGCAATCCTTTCTCCTCCATTTTTTCTTATAGAACTTTGGGCATTCATGCACACATGCACCTGGTGTGTTTTTAAAGCCCCTGGGGCCAGGACTCAAACCACACATCCAGCCATGTAGTATCTAGGCTCCTTAACCACCATGTCATAGGCTAGCCCTTCACCTATTTCTTCAGCTGTCTTACCAAGGTCTCTTTCTTGACTCTTCCTCATTTCCCCTACTAAAGGATGAAATTTGTAAATAGTACCTTCCAAAACTCTATACTTCTATCTCTCCACATAATTCTCCAAATGAACTCACATACTTCCATGACATCAATAAATTATTCCTATGGTCTAGGCTAACTTGGTCTGACCTTCATACCCATTCATCCAAGTACGATGTTCACATTTCTACTTGAGAAGTCTCATGAGCATCTCAAAATCAGTGTGCTCAAGCCAACACTTTGGGAATAATCCTGGACTCCTCTCTCTTACCCACTTTTTCTTTTTCTTATTTTTTATTTTTATTATCATCATAACCTTCTCTATATTAGACTGGATTGCATGTAACTTTACAGTTTATTACATTGCTTTTCCAAAAGAGAATGCCATGCATGTCAGTCAATACAGACATTAATCTCCCCGCTTCAACATTCAATATCTTTTCTATGTTTTTCCCAATCATTATTATTATTATTCTAATTATTTTTTAAAACAGTCAATCACTATTTCTCATTTTGTTTTTCATGTCCAGTTCCTAATCAAAGCATTTCAACCTCTTTATTTCTTAGTTTAAACCTCATTTCATAAGAATAGCCTTCCATAGAACCAGAGAACCCATCTCTTCCCCTACATTATATGGTCTCATAGTTTTCCTTCTTCTCCAGCTCTGTTATATAAAAAACATCTCCATCTGTTCATCCTTTACACCTGCCATAACAGAATTTATACAATATATATCTTCCCCACTAACCAACTTAAATAGATGAATGAGTGGATCATTGGACAGATATGTGAGAAAGAAAAAGGAAAGAAATAAAGAAGGAAGAAATGAAGGAATGTGTAGGAAGGAATAGAAAAAGGAAAAGAAATAGAAAAGCTAAATAAATTGATTTTGAAAATGTCAGAATAAAGATAATTCAAGCCAGGAAAGGAATGGTGTTCTATAAGAGAAATATAAAAATTGAGAAAAGAGGAAATAAAAGGTTTTGGATAGAACCAGAAGGCATGCCAAAATTTAAAGTATTGGTGAAGAAAATCTGGGAGTAGGAATTGTGGTAAGATAAATAAGTTAAAATAGAATGCCCAAGAAAGTGTGGTTTAAAAGAGGTAATAGCCACTAGTTACTAATTGTATAATATTAAATAATTTTTAAAATTTTTCTGGATCTGTTTTTTTGTTTGTTTTGTTTTTGTTTTTTGAAAATGGGAGCAATACAGCATTCACAGACCTGCTGTAAGAATTAAATGAGCTAAGGCCAGCAGGTGGGCATAGTGGTAAAGGCATTGAACTCCCAACGTGGCCAACTGAGGTTCAAATTTCAGACTCAGTAGCTTGAAACTCATGTTGGATGCATGTGCATGTGCACTCAAAATCTCAAGAGTAGAGTGGAGGAGATGGGATTTCAGTGTGGCCCACCTCTGGGTGGGGTATTTCTCACTATCCCTATCATCATCTTGCTCTGTCTCTCTCCAGCAAGTACACAAGCCCTATGGCAAAACCTTAAAAAAAGAAATTTGAAAAAATAGAGAATACAATAATTTCCTTAGTGTTTTTGTAAGAACATACGATGTGGGAATCGGCAGGATAGTTAAAGTTACTGAACTCCCACATGGCTGACCGCAGTTCAAGTTCCAGACCTGGCAGCTTGCTTTCTCTCTCTCTCTCTCGCTTACTCTCACTCTCGCTCTTGCTCTGGCTCACACTCTGTCCCTCTCTGGTGAAATTACAATAAATAAATAAATAAATAACATTAAATAATTTTTAAAAATATGATGTGAAATACTTGAAGCAACTCTGGAGAAAATACAGGGAAAACATTATCTTCATGTATAAGCTTAATGATGTCAAATATAATTTAGCTTTTTTTTTTCCTTTTCTTTCCCCCCCCCCCCCAAAGGATGCATGCATTCACCAGAGAATGCATGTGTGAGAGAGAGAGGAGAAAGTACCCCTGCCATGGTTAATGGTCTCATCATGACCCTTTTTCTTCCATCTCTCCCTCCTTTTGAGATAGTGGGCATGTATATGTGCCTGTCTCATTTCCCAAGCCACCAGGTCCAGGACTCAAACTGCACAGTTGGCCTGGTTGGATCCTCCTGCCTTAAGGACTAGACCACAGAGTTGGCCCCATTTAGCACTGTCTTGAACTAGAAGGAGAACAAGAAAAATCTCCGAGAATCACAATGGGCCCCACCAGTGAGAAATTACAAGGACAGCATCACTTTCCTCCCTTTTGTCAGGCATTTAAAGAGGACTGCCCATCTTGTTGAAGACAATCGTGTTTGTACTGCTTTGGTTGACTTCCAGACACCTATACCTAAACACGTATTACGAGGTATTACAACACGTGTTGATGGCAGGGAGAAAATATGAGAGACTCTTTCCAGGAAGAGTTTTCTATCTGGTAGGTTTTTCTTTTTCTTTTTTTTTAAGAACTATTTTATTTAATTAATTAACTTATTTTAATTTGACCAGAGAGGGAAAGAGTGAGAGAAAAAGAGAGAGAGAGAGAGAAAGTGAGAAAGCAAGTTGCCAGTTCCAGGACAGCAACCATGTTCAGCCATGTGGGAGTCCAACGCTCTTAAGCACCACACCACCTGCTGGTCCGTATCTGGTAGGGTTTTCTCTCTGGTAGGGGAGATACACAAATAAGGAAATAATTTCAATAGACTTGTAAAAGAAATAAGGTAGTGGATAGAGAGTAATTAATACTAAGTAAAAAAAATGATGTATCCACTTAAGAAGAGTTTGCATTCTTAGGGTCTCGGGCACACACGTACATGTGCCCAGTGTGAGTTTAAGCCACCGGGTCCGGGACTGGAACCATGGTTGACTACATGGGAGTCCAGCAACATAGCCATTATGCTAACTTCTGGTCCTGTAAACCTGAAATATTTTTAGTAAACTTTTTTACAAACACTATTTTTAGGAAATCATCATATTAAATTATGCTTTGTATTACACAGTTTCTAGTAGTAGGATGTTTTTATGGCTTTTTGGTACTCTAAACACACTGATTACAAATAAGATTCTAACAAATAGTTGCCTTTATAAGTCTTTCCATCTTCTAACATGAGAATTTAGTATATAAATGGTGGATGAAAGTGTGATTTTTTTTTTAAAAGATGAACAGAGTTTTATTGAATAATCAGTGTCCACAATTTCCTTCAAGATGAGACAGGATGTACCATGGGTGAAAATATAAAAATCTATGTAACATTGGTGCATAAAATGGGCTTATATATCTATAAGCTCATTATCTAGTCATTCCACAAAAACAAGTCCAGTAAGGAAACATTGACAGGTGGCTGCTAGAGGGAAAATAGAAGCAGGTAGAAAACAGCCCATGAACATGCTTTTACGCTATGATCAGTAACTTACCTTTTCCCTGAATGTCATAAAGATTCAGTCAATGTTTGTTCAATGTAATTGATGAATCCACTTAAGAAGAGTTTGCTTTCTTAAGTAAATAAGACTAGTAATGGGAAATCTAGCAAGATCCCAGATAAAAACATTCTTTCAGAACTATACTTTATCTTCATAGCTTAAATTAGAGGAAACTTTTCAATCTAATTCATATAGGACCTCTAATTAAATAATTAATCAAAAAAATTATAGCCACAAATGCTTTTTACATGATACACACACATTGAATCTTAATTTACTTTAAAGCATTGACAAATGGATCAGTTACAAGCCATTAGTTAGATCTATTTTTTTTAAGAGGTTTTTGCTATAGGGTACATACACTTGTCGGAGAGACAGAGAGAGAGAGATGGAGAGACAGAAAGTGAGAAATCACCACAGGAGATGCGGGGGAGATGACCATGCTACAATTCCTTCTCCTCCGTTCTCCTCTTCATATTTTGTGCAGGCAGGCACACACACCTGGCATGAGTTTAAGCCATGGGGTCCAGAACTCGAATCACTGTAGACTTTATGGGAGTCCAATGGGAGTCCAGAGATACGAACATTACATCAACTGATGGTCCCAGACCTTTTTTTTTTTTTTTAAGATTTTTGCGGGGAACCAGCAGTTGGCATAATGGCTATGTCACTGGACTCCCATGTGGTCTACACGGTTCGAGTCCTGAACCCGGTGGCCTAAAATCACGCCGGGCGTGTGTGTGCCCAAGATCCCAAGAAGAGAATGGAGGAGAAGGGATTGCAGCATGACCAACCTTCCTGGATGGTGATTTCTTTCTCTCTCTCTCTCTCTCTCTCTCTCTCTCTCTCTCTCTCTCTCTTTCTCTGGCAAGCCCTATAGCAAAAACCTCTCAAAAAAAAAAAAAAAAAGATTTTTGCCATAAGCTGCATGTGCTTGTGGAGAGAGACAGAGAGACAGAGACAGAGAAGGAAAGTGAGAAACCACCTCGCCCCTGCCCCACAAATGGAATGGCCAAATTTCAATTCCCTCTCCTCCATCCTCCTCCTGGGATTTTGGACACACACACACACACACACACACACACACACACACACACAGTGTGCTTTTCAAGCTGCCAAATCTGGAGTCAGTCATCGGGTATCCAGCACCTTAACCTCCATGCCATCTTCTGGCCCACCAAGCCTTTTCTTTGAATATGGATCCACCGATTGGAGTTCTGCCTCCTCCTTTGCGTAAACCACATCCATCATCATAATATAGAATACCCATTTCTGATTTGTTAAAGATGTAGCAAAATGTTCTTGTGCAAAGCACTCTAAATGGAGACTCTATCATTGAAATTTTTTATATTATTTATTTATTTTAAGTATCTGTTTTGGTTTGTTTTTTTTGTTTTGTTTTTTGGGGTTTTTTTTTTTTGCCGTAGTGTGTATGTACGCTACAGAGAGGATAGCCTGAGAAAGACAGTGAGAAGGAAATGAAAACTCACACCCAGGAGGGTGGCCACTTGGCAATCCCTTCTCCTCTATGGATTTGAAGCTCACATGCACATATGCCCAGTATGACTTTCAAGCTGCCAGGTCCAGGACTTGAACTGTGGCCAGCCATGTGGGAGTCCAGGTTCTTAACCACTGCACCACCTTCTGGCCCTAATATATCATTTACATTTTTTATGAAGTTTTTTCTTTCAAAATTTCTATTGTTCATTCAACAGCAGCATTTCTCATAGCAATCCACATGTCAATTCTTTTTTGAAAATGTACTCAGCTTCGGTTTCATTGTATAGTTTTATTTCATTTCACACTCATATTCATTAATTTCCTTAATATGCATGCTTTGAGTAGTCATTAATTGGTGAAACTGGCTTCATCAGGTTTGTGAACAATTATGACGGACTCTTCATAGGAACCAGCAAAACCAGAGGGAGCAGAATCACCAGCTTTTGCTATGGACATTGCCATGCTGCTTTGGAGGAGGAAGGAGAGGCATTGGTAAATTAGACAAGCCTTTTAAGGGGAGTCTGTCAAGGAAGTCACCAGTGAGATTTCTCCATTCTCCCAACTTCCAAAGTCCTTTATCTGAAACTGTCATCGCTGTCTCTACAAAAATAACATTATTCAGCTACATAACTTTTTCCCCCTTCAAACATCCATTTCCGGTATGTGTTTGTGTCCAGCATCTCAAAACTTTGGCTATGTTTTTTTATCTTATTGTTGATAAAATCAAAAAGGTTGAACCACTTTTACAAGGATTTGAAGAATTATAAATATTATTCGAATTGATAACTGAGAGTTTCCCTACGTTTACTTCAGTTATTGAAACTTTTCTGTTCAACAGATATTTATAAACTACAAATTTGTATGACTGGATGACTTATTCTTTTTAGGGGAAAAATATAATGATCATTAAGTGATAATGTGGGAAATATCGTGCTGGTTGTTCTGCCTTTGTATATGCCTTCCCTACATATTTTCCACATTTTCTATTCTGACGTCTAAGAACTATTTCAATCAATATGTCTTACTCTAAAAGCCAAGGGGCTTTGACCAACAGGAGGGACTATCAGATGACTGGAGGAGAAAAGGAGACAGTGCCAGGAAATTTTGGTCTCCACTCCCACCCTACCTCAGCATCAAAGTTTTAGTAGTGGCTGTGTCCCTTAACAACTATATCTTCTGTGAGGCAGCCTGGTTCCAAGAGGTTAGCTGCTCTGGCTAATCATATCCTCTCTCCATCCCATCAGATTTAAGTTACTAATGACTTCCTTAGGGCCTTCAATATCCCTCATTAGTTCTTTTAAACCATCCTACAGTTCTGTAAATAGCCCCTCAACCAATTTTCATCAAGTTCCCAGCAGAGCATGTACTCTGTTTCCTGCCAGAGCCCATGCTAACACAACGGTCAAAGTACCAGTCCATAAATCCTTGCATTAAGTTTCTGTCATTCAAAAAAAACCTTAAAAGTTCAGCAGGTGATACCATGATCTGGTCTGAGAAAGGAAGGTAGGATGGGAGAATGGGGCGAACTTTGTTAACAGATACAAAATTGCAATAAGATTGGAAGACTGAGTTCTAGAGTACTGAAGCACAGTAGAGTAACTATAGTTAATAACAATTTAGTTTATAATTCCACACAAAAGATTTCTAATGTTCACAACACAAGATAGTGATAAATGTTAGAGAAGATGGATATATTTTTGCCTCCATTTTATTTTTACACATTGTATGCATTTATTGAAAAATAACATCATGCCATATGAATATGCACAACTATTACACCTCAGTTAGAATCTTTAAAAATAAATAAATAAACTTTTTGTAAAGTTCTTCCTTTATTTCCATCCACTTGATTTATTTTACATTTAGGTCCAGCTGAAAGCTTAAAGAAAAAGTACTCTGGGTATGTAATACAACTTGGAAAATAATTTCACAGTACTTCAAAATTTAACAGGACCCTAACCTTTGACCTGGAAGTTTCAATACATAGATACTATCATTTAGTAATACTGGCCTAAGTGTTTAATGATATATCTCCAGGATTACAAACTGAAGGAAGAGCCCAAGAACCAGGCTAGTGCCAGAAATACAGAAATGCAGTTTGTTAGGGAGAGCAGGATGGTAGCAAGCAGAACAACTAGAAATTGAAATATGGTAGCCTCTTTTCTGTCGAAACTAGTTATTGCAATGCAAAGCAAAATCCAGTCCTTGTTGACCTTTACATTCTTTTACAGAAGCTGAAACTCTAGATTTTTATTAAAGTATTCTGGGTTTATAAATATGAACTCAGATATTTTGTTTAATTTTTTTTCTGAAAAAGAGATTTTTGCTATAGGGCTCATGTGCTCCCTGGGGAGACAGAGAGACACACAGGGACAGAAAGCAAGAAATCACCCCCCAGGAGGGATGGCCACCTCACAATCCCTTCTGCTCCTGGACCTTGGGCATGCACACACACGTGCCAGGCATAAAATTTTAAGCCACTGGGTCAAGACTCAAACCATGCTCATTATGTGGGAGTCCAGCAATGCAACCATTCCACCATCTGCTGGTCCCTTGTTTAAAATTTTTTAAACAATGTGGAACCCAAACCAAATGAGCCTATAGTTTTGACCTAGTCTTCATGGCCAGTTTTTTTTTTTTTTTTTTTTTTTTTTTTTTTTTTTTTTTTTTTTTTTTTTATCTCTGATGGCTATATAAAAATGTTTGTAGCTAAATTATTTGAAATAAACCTTTAGAGACTAAATGGTAGCCTGAGATACATTTTATGATATATACCTTCTATAGACTAGTATGTCACAATAAGAGACCAAAGCAGATTAGGATATTTATGCTTAAAAAGATATGTTATGTATTTGAGTTATTTTTTAGAGCAATGTCAAAAATATCTAAGGGGAATGATCAAATATTTAAAAGAATTTATGTAGTATAACTGTGTGTGTATGAATAACACAGAGTCTGGAAATAAACATACTGCTGCCAGTGATTTAAAAATGGTAAGTGGCAATGGAGATGATTGAGGCATATTTATCTTTTTTCATACTTTTATCAATTTTTCACAGAGTTGTAATAGTCATGCATCATTTAATGATGAGGATATGCAATAAGATACTTGGTTAGATGATTTGATCATTGTATGAACAGTGTAGAGTGTACCAACACACACCTAAAGGGTATTAACACACACCAAAGCTATAAGGTATAATCGTAAGAGACTACCACCATACATGCGGTCTATCATTGACCAACATGTTATGTGACACACAGCTATATATACATAAATAGAAAGATCGATCGATAGATAGATAGATAGTGGCTAGTAACTTTTGCCAAGAACACCTTTAAGAAAGGTGCATCTATATACTCAATTACAACTCATAAGTCTCATTATATTTGTGAGGTAGCTGCTATTATTTTCCCCTCTTAATTGCTGCAAAACAAAGACAAAAGAGGTCAAGTGACTTGCCTAAAGTTACACAGATAATAATTAAGGGAGCTACTGTTTAAACTATTAATTTATCTTATAACAGTGATTGAATGTATAAAATACAATAAAGAAGTTAACATTGCTCAATTTCTTCTGAAGTTTTGTCAAATGAATTTTTTTTTACATTCTAAGAATGTTTTATTCAAGCTAAATTAGGCATTTTTACTGAGATGCAATTTAGAAGGACTTTTCTGTGTGTTTTTTTGTGTAAGTTTTACCAAGTCCTAAATTTATGGACTTACCTCTATCCAAGCTAAAAGAAGGAATAACTGTCTTTTAAATATTCAGCCAAAAAAGAAGCACTTCAGATTCCAAGATGTCTTGTGGTAGAGGCCAAAATCATGATTTGAAAAGAGGTCAAGGTCATTTTATTTTCTGTGACCTTACAAAATCCAAAAAGAATAAAGGAGATCAAAACATCTTGAAGACATTCTCTGTAATATCAGATACTTTTCTTGTTGAGTCTGATCACCATAGACATGCCTATGAAGAATCATCCTTTGTTTGGCCATGTAGGCTTGGAACACAACAGACAATACATCAGAACAAGCTGGAGTGACTTCAGAATTTATTTCCACAATTCCTATTTTTTGTGCAGCTTCACTCAGCATTAGTCAAAGCAGAAGGATTGGATTTTGAAAAAAAATAAAGATTATATTCTTGCCACTAGTTCTTTCCAGAGAATGGTGTAATGATTGTAGAGTTTCCTGTGCAACACATTTGTTTATTCCATCTGTCGGCCTCTTCCATCTTTGATCATCCATATTAGGTCACAAAACACTTTGCCATTTTCCAGAGTTAAAAGTATGATGGCTGAAGGATCAAAATATAAAATTATCAGTTCTACAATCAAATATCGTAGAACTTCACCTATACCAAGAAATAGAATAGACAGATTAACAGGTTATAGCTGAAGTAAAATACCAATTAAAGGAAGGAACAAACTGAAATCAAGAAGGACATATTTGCCTCCCAGTGAACCACATCACACTTGTAAGTCAAACTGAAAGTTACTCACATGTGAGAATAAAATACTCCAGAATATTCCACTCTATAAGTCTACATGTCAGGTTTAGCTCTTCAAATAGATTTTATCTGATGGTTTTCCCCACTTATTTCCTTTGCAAATCCAGTAGAGCATTAGAAGCCCCAGAGGTTTCTTCAGGACCAAGAATTCCAGAAATGATTATACTTACCAATCTCTTTTGCCTCCATGCCAAAGAGTCTTAAAATGTTGACAGCGTGGTGGAACCATGCGCCTTCTTTAGAGCGTTTTAAATACTATGGACCAGGAAAACTCACATTGTACACAGCAGCATCTGGCTACATTCAGAGTGACGTTGAATTCCATCTGTTACCTTCCCATGTTGGGACCACTGTCCTGGGCAGATGAAAAAAAAAAAAAAAAATCTACACATGTAGTTATGTTTGTTTGTTTTTCAGAGAGGGATTTTTGCTATAGGGCACATGCGCCTGCCAGAGAGACAGAAAACCAGAAATCACCCCCCCACCCCCGAGGGCAGATGTCCATGTCACAATCCCTTCTCCTCCATTCTCCTCTCAAGATTTTGGGCAAGCACACAAGTCACCTGGCATGTTTTAAGCTACTGAGTCGGAGACTCAAACAGCGTTCAACTATGTAGGAGTTGCAATGTAACCCTTATGCCATCTGCTGGTCCTGCATCTCTATCTTTAAACTATTCCATGTGCCTGAAATATTCTTCCTGATTAATTTTATTGGCAATTCTTACTCTGAAAAAAATGGTTAAATATTAGCTCCTGAAGGAAGATTTTTTTCGTACACCACCAAATCAGACAGAATTACTTATCTTCTCTGGTTACTTCTCTTGAATTTATAACACACATGGCCTGTATTCAGCCTAATGACTGTTACAACACATAGTTAAGCTTCTTGTCTATATGCCTGGGCTATTATTAGGGACTATGTCTTGTTTAGTTCAGTAGCTTAGGGCAACAGCAATGCTTAGCAGGAAACACTGCACTCACAAATATGTACTGAGTACATGTAGAGAAAGATAAAGGATGCACTCTTTGGTAGTAATTAAAATATAAAAATCATATTCTCCACCCTCAATAGTAGTTCTGAGAGGGACATTAATTTAAGAAAATTTGCTGATCTTCCCCAAGAATGGAAAAATTAGATCTTTATCACTATGTATTATTTCAAAGGAAAGCAGGCATGTCCAAAAGAAACGAAAATGACACTGCCCTATAATTTCTGTAGTTAAAAGGGTTTTGCCTACAATGGCCAATTATCTATAAAATATGAATCACTAGACTAACAATTGACATGGTCACCATGTCAGGAGATATGTTCACCAAATCTCCTAATTTCCTAATATTTCTGTTCATCCTAAAATGCATTTTCCCAAAAATAGCTCTTACACTTCCTAGAATTTTCTAATGACAAATGCCACAAAAGTTTCTATTAATGATAAATTACCACCCTTACATGGACATTGCTATTGTACTCTACAAATTCGGAGACTACATGTCTAGGCACACAGCTTTCATGGTCATCAATTTATAGGCCAGATTATGAAATGCCTGAAAAGAAATGTTTCACAATATATCGCTAACTTCCTGGCATTTGACAAAGTTAAGTTACAGAGTTTAACCAAAGGGGAAAATATTTCTAAATTAAATCTATTTGTGATATACTGGTTTAAAATTCAAAACTGCCAACATATTCTGTTTACTCCCTTGGCATCTGTTGCATCTGCCAACTGGTGGCCAAAAATTAGAGCAGACTTAACTAATTAGAAGGGTCCCCATCTGGTAGCTGAACTTCTTGTTTATGCTTCCTTTATATTCTAAGAAGGAAGATTCGGACCAGAACTTTTGTGGTTTCTAACAGAAGAGGCGCTCTCTGGCTAGCCTGCTAGCTATTGTCCTGCTGAGCCGAACTTGGCACAGGAGGCCATGTTCTCTCTATTTTATGGCCTCTCTCTGTGTGTTCCCCTTGGGATGAATCATCTTTGCCACAGGAGTTTCCATTGTCTGCACACACACTTTTTTCATTCTTTTTTTTTTTTTTTTTATCTCAGTAGTCCCAGAGCAAGGACTCTGAGTTCTTTATGAAAAATAAAAGCTTCTAACAAGAGTCCATGATTTGGTAAAGCCAATTCTCTCTTTCCTAAAAATAATAAAATAAAAGGAATGAAAGAATTAAAGGAAAACATAATAGTGTAGTTTATTTCTTCATGGTTTTTATTTCATTGTTGTGAGTATAGTTTCATAATAAAGCAAACTCCTGGCAAGATCATGCAGCGAGTGCAATCACAGGCTTTGGGTAAAACTTCTGTTGAAATTCTGGTCCCTCCTGCTATAATTGTGTGTCTCTCATCAAGTCAAACCAACTTTGCTAACCCTCCATTACTCATAGGCAAATTTAGAGCAATATTTTAATTGTTGCTCCACGTAATTACGAAGATTAAATGAGAAATTATGAGTAAAGCACTTAGCACTAGTACCTACCATAAAGAAAACTGGGGAAAATATTCTTGAGAATAGAGGCCAAACATATTTTAAATGGTTATAACTCATAGTTTTCTCAAATGTAATACATATTGCGTCAGTTGATTGCTTTGGAACTCAGTTAGTTTGTCATATTTTTAATATTCCTTTTAGAAGCATGTTGGTTTTCCTGAGAACATTTCAGGCAATATAAGAGGACTGCTAGCAACATGAGGTATAGCTGAATAAAACAAGTCTCAGAATAACATATTTTATAGAGAAACAAAACAATACCATTCAATTTACCATCTTTTTGTCTATTTTCCATTGTTGCATTTTTCTCCTAAGCAGATACGAAATGTTAGTTACCTTGAAAACAAACTTACTGGTGTTTTCTTCTGCCCCTCACCTTGGCATTTGTCTCCCTGAGTTCTACCAACTAGACCGGGACCCAGCAGGATCAGGGGAGTGGGGGAAATGAACTGGTCCAGAGAAGCTGGAGCAAAGCTCTGGCTCTGATTTCATCACAGTCTCCTGATCTCCCAGGTGTCCTTTTAAATTCCATTGTTCTCAGGCCTGTGAGCTCGACTGCATAGCACTGAACTTGTGCTCCTTCCTGCAGTTAAGCCTCTCCAGCCCAGCCCTGGGTGCATTTGATCCTAAGAGGCTGGGAGAGAAATCAAACATCTGAAACTGGCTGCAAACACCCTCCTCTAATTGGAAGATAAAGCCCTCTACCAAGGACACACCTGAGAACTAAAGCTTTCCTCCCCGTCATGAAACTATAGAATTTATGCAAAAAAAGGGGGTGGGGGCAGAAGCATGTTCTTCATTGGGAACTAGAAACCAAGACAGAAACACAAGAAACTTAAGAAAACAAGGAAATACCTCTCCTCCAAGGGAACACAATAATTCCTCATTAACTGTAGACAACATAAAAAAAATACAGAAATGTCAGAAAAAGAATTCAGAATATTCATAGTGACAAAACTAAGTGAGATGCAAGAGAAAACAACCAACCAACTTTAAGACACAAAGAAATCATTCCTTGACTTGAAGGAGGAACTCCATAGAGATAGACACCCTAAAATAATAATCAAACAGAACTTCCAGAGATGAAGACTGTAATACAGGAAACTAAAACCGCCCTTGAAAGTATTAATAACAGATTAGACCATGCAGAATATAGAACCTCTGATCTGGAAGACAAAGCCTCTAACTTAGACAAAATCACCGAATGAATTTAAAAAGAAAAAAATTGAGGACAGCATATATGAAATACTATTAGGTTGTCAAAAAGACATGATGTATTTTTCTATACAAAAATGCACCATGACTTCCACACAACCCAGTGGATACCATTAAATGCCCATATATCTAAATAATAGGTATTTCAGAAGGTGGAAACTTTGTTATGAGTATAGAAATTCTATTCCATGAAATACTTGCAGAAAATGTTCCAAACCTAGAGAAACATTCAGACATCTAGACCCAAGAAATACAAAAGATCCCAAATAAATCAACCTAAGAAGATCCTCTCCATGGCACATCATAACCAGATTGGTCAAAATCAAAGACAAAGACGAGATTCTAAAAATGGCAAGAGAGAAGCATCAAGTTCCTTACAAAGGTTATTCTGTTATGATAGCATAAGATTTCTCAACTGAAAACACACAAGCAACTTAAGAATGAGAAGACATACTCAAAATGAAAAAAAAATACAACCAAGGTTAATATACCTGGTAAGATATCCTGCAAATGGTATGGAAAAAATAAAATCATTCTCAGATAAACAAAACATGAAATAATTCACCAAAATTCGA
This sequence comes from Tupaia tana, assembly GCA_026018925.1. Classification (NCBI taxonomy): domain Eukaryota; kingdom Metazoa; phylum Chordata; class Mammalia; order Scandentia; family Tupaiidae; genus Tupaia; species Tupaia tana. Next base: position 68,487,285 of record JAKSZU010000008.1, read on the forward strand.
CCAGCTCTTTGAAAGTACAGAAAGGAGTACTACATCAGGAAAATTAGAGAGAGACAAATAGAAAGAAGACAACAAAAAACAACCAACAGAATGGCTAACAAAATGGCAAAGATACATTAGCAAATATCAATAATAACGTTGACTGTTAATGGATTAAATTCTCCAATTATAAGAAACAGACTGGCTGAATAGGAAAAAAAATATCATGAGCCTTCTATATGCTGCCTGTAAGAAATACACCTCATGGATAAAGACATACACAGACTGAAAGTGAAGGGCTTGAAAAGATATTCCATGAAAATAAAAAAAAAAAAGACTGGAGTTATGACACTGATATAAGATAAAATATAATTTAAGACAAAAATTACAAGAAGAGACAAAGAAGGATATTATATAGTACTAAAAGGGCTAATCACCAAGAAGATATAACACTTGTAGATATCTATGCACCCAACACCAGCGCACCCAAGTATATGAATGAAAGACTGTTAGATCTAAAGGGAGAAAAAGACTGCAACACAATAACCATTGGGGCTCTCAACACCGCACTGTCTCCTTTGGACAGATCATCTAGATAAAAACTAAACAGAGATAAGGGATCAAAACAATATCATATGTCAAATGGACTTGATAGACATCTATAGAATGTCCACCCAAAAACATACGTGATTTTTACCTCCACATGGAAAATTTTCGAAGATTGACCACATGATAGTGCACAAAATAAGCCTTTACCAATTCAAAGATACAGAAATTATATTCAGCATCTTCTCTGACCAGGACGGAATTAAATTTGAAATTAATTGCAAAAAAAAAAAAAAAAAAAAAAAAAAAACCTTTAAATTTCAGGACCAGCAGTTAGTGTAATGGCTATGTCACTGGACTCCCACGTAGTCACCCACGGTTCAAGTCCCAGACCTGGTGGCTTAAACTCACGCCGGGCATGTGTGCATGCATACCCAAGATCCTGAGAGGAGAATGGAGGAGAAAAGATTGTGGTGTGGCCATCCCCCCTGGGGAGGGGGAGTTTCTCACTTTCTGTCTCTCTGTCTCTCTCTGTCTGTCTAGCGAGCACACATGCCCTATCGCAAAAACCTCTCAAAAAAAAAAAAAAAATACACAAACACATGGAAACTAATCAACCTACTCCTAAATAACTTCACAACCACTGAAGAGATAAAGAATAAAATAAAAAGATTCATTGATGCCAATAATAAGCACTTAAGTTTTCATAAACTACGAGACATAGCAAAAGCCATCATAAGAGGGAAGTTCATAGCAATTTCTGCTTACAAGAAAAAAATTGAAAGGTAGCAAATATAATAGACAATCTAACAACACACCTCAGGTAACTGGAACAATAACAAAATCCCAAAACAAAAACAAAATACCAAGAGAAAAGAAATAATAAAGATTAGAACACAAATAAATGTAATAGAGAATAAAAGAACTATACAGAAAATAAATGAAAACAGAAGCTGGTTCTTTGAAAAGATTAACAAAGTTGATGTACTGTTAGCTAGACTAATTAAGAAGGACAGACAAAGGAACCAGATAAATTAAATCAGCAATGAAAGACGAAATATTGCAACAGGTATAACAGAAATACCTGGTCCACATACAGTCACGAGAGATCACTATTCGTGACTGTATGTGGACCAAACAGACCTCGATGCATTGGACAAATTTCTGGACATATATAATCTACCACAATTGAATCAAAAAGACATAGAAAGCCCAAATAGACCAATAACAAGCAATGACATCGAATCAGTAATGAGGAGTCTCCCAATAAAGCAAAGCCCAGATCCTGAAGGCTTCACTTCTGAAGAAGAGTTAACCCCATTCTACTCAAAGTATTTCTAAAGATTCAAAAGGAAAGAACCTTCCCAAATTTGTTTTGTGAAGCTTCTATCACCTTCATCCCCCAAACAGAGAAGGACAAGAAGAGAAAACTATAGAGCAATATCCCTGATGAACATAGACGCAAAAATTCTCAACAAAATACTAGCAAATTGTATCCAATAACACATTATAGGGTACATCACAACCAGGTGTGCTTTATTCCAGGGATGCAAGGGTGGTTCAACATATGCAAAACCATAAATATCATACATCATATCAACAAAAGGAAAGATAAAAATCATATGATCATATTGATCAATGCATAAAATGCATTTGATAAAATAGAACATCCCTTCATTGTTAAAACTCTCAACAAAATCACAATAGAAAGGATTTTCTCAACACAATAAAAGCCATATATGAAAAACCCATAACTAATATCATACTGAATGGAAAAGAACCTCACAGACACCTTTATAACACCTTTATCGGAATTTCTTTAGAAAAACAAAACTGGGTTAGGTAAACAGTTCTGGATTGGCCAGCTTGAATTATTTCGGCAGGCTCTGAGTTTTAGAGGCAGTCTCTAGTTGTCTGGGATCCAGCCCTGAAATGTTTAAGTAGAAGGAATATTGCCCCCTTGGCTATACATGCCATAGTGGGGAGGTAAGGTCCTATATTGGGTAGTTTGCAGTCCATTCACCTAGAAATTTTCTGCAGTCTCTAAGAAATGGTTAGGACAAAAAATTCTCTCTTTGATGAAACTCTAGCCAGGCTCCTCTGATCTCTCTCTTGGCTATGTCTGTGAAGACTTGAAAAAAAGCACTAACATAATGTCTAACACTCTGGGCCATATTTCTAGAATGACTTTAGTCACTCTTCATGTATCTGCCTGAGAAAACTCAAGTCCAACAAAAGAATTTCACTCTTTGTTCCAACCAACACTTAAAGATAGAGACCACCTCTAGTTTAGAGCCTCCTAAAATAATTCATACTGATCAACCCAGAACTATTCACCTAATGCTCTTTTGCCTGTCTGAGGAAACTCCAATAATGGCCTTGGCTCTGCCATGCCAATCTCTGCTGGGAGATGGGAACCTAAATTCAGTCGGCACCAATTAGCAAACCCAGATAGGTTTCACATGGACTCACTATGCCTTCACACTTTTATATGTTCTTAGTTCCCTGACTTGAAGCTGCCACTCACATCCCTTTCTAAACCCTTACTCTCTCCTTAACACTCACAGTCACCTCTATACAAATTGAAGTTGAGTTCCGTTCATGCTGGAATAAGTCCAACAGCATTGATCGCAGATCAACTGAGGATGGCAGGCATACCCTTCCTCCTGCTTAGCCAGGAGGCTGGAGGAAGAATCACAGCGTAGTGAGATATTGTCAGCAGTATCTCTCTCTTTCTCTCAACTTTCATGAAAGAAATAATTTCAAGTAAAAAAAAAAAGCATGGTAGATAGGGTAGTTAGATCTTACATGGCTTACTGGACAGTTCGAGTCCCAGATGTAGTGTCTTGGGTAGCTTGAGAAACATACCAGGTGCATGTTTCCAAAATCCAGAGACCATATTGGGAAGTGATTCTCGCACCCCCCTCCCCACCTCTCACCCCCCGCCCCTCGTCTCTCACTGGCAAGTTCATGTGCCCTATAGCAAAAAAAGAAAAAGGTGCACACAAAAGGTACAAATTGAGTGCCACTGAATCTAATGCATTACAGTAGATCCTGTTAATACCCAAAGAAGACCATCCTCAAGAAACATATCCTCTAGTAGCAGAGCATGATATATCTTAAAAAAAAATAAAAGACACAGCATTAGCCCCTCAGGAAAAGTTTCACAAAGATTTTATTAGAGATTAAATATTAACTACTTAGAAACCTTGTAATAAGTAGATCCATTCAGAAATATGTGTTGTATGTCTGTGTCTGGCACTATTTCAAGGTTGAGGACTTAGTAGCAAGAGGAGAGTTTCTCAGGGCAAGGCCTTGTCTGTTAGGCATCAGTTGAGTCAATTATAGGGAGAGTCAGCAACTGTGCAAGAATTGAGGCTGTCCATTGAATTCAATGAACAACAGTACTGAAAAGTAAATGTTTTAAATAAACAACACTTGAGTATTTTCTGTCAGTACAATTATAACTCAGTTGCTATCATTCTAATTGATACGGTTCACATCTTTCTATTGCATTGTCTACATCTTTAACAAAACTTGACAAAATAAAACAAGTAATAGATGACCTATTTCCTATATTAAATTCTATATATTAAATATACTCTGTCCAAAGCACCTCAAGTGTTTAGTATTTTTCCTGACTGAACCTTGACCCTTGGGATTTGGGGTACATCCTGATCTATTAATCAGTTCTTCTCAATCATCTGTTGGCTTGCCAGGAGCACAGAAATTCAAAATATCCCTCCATGTGAGAATCTGCAAATCTTTGGTCATGTTTGTGTATATAAAAGACACACACACAGTTTTTTAAAGAATTACTTTATTTAACTTTATCAATTTATTTATTTTATTTGACTGGAAAGGGACAGAGAGAGAGAGAGAGAGAGAGAGACAGAGAGAGAAAGCAAAAACGCAAGCTGCCAGGTCCAGGACTCAAACCACAGTCAGCCATGTGGAAGTCCAGCACCCTTAACCACCATGCCACCAGCAGACCCCCACATACATACATTTGAAGAAGCAATCTTGGAAAAGTATATGTCAGTATAATTCTTTTAATGTAAAAAAATGTATATATACACACACGCACATCCCCACACAGATGTTAATGTGAATCATCCCATTATCTCTTGGTAGTGAGCATTAATGTTTGTACTCTCATTTTTATATAAAAATCTATCTTTTAGAAAAATTAAAAAGCTATTTTTAATTTGAAAAATTTTTAAATGCCTTAAGAGCCCATATACATATTTTAAAATATTTTATATTCATTACTTTTATTATATTAATGGATATAATATGCAATGTGACTAGTAGGATAAAATACCAGATACAATGAGAATAATGTGACTACAACAAGCCCTCTTCATAAAGAGACTTAATAAAATGTTTCTTATACTAATGTTATTTTAGGTGTTTTAAAAGTCAATGTTATTACATTATTTGTCATATTGTCATCTCCTCTACTAAAGTATAAATGCTCATACCTGTGATCAGTTCTATTCTAAGATATCCTTGTATCCATTAATCTGAAATCAATTTGTTATAAAATAAATGAACAAAAGACATTGAATCAAAAGAAAATAAAGCACTGAAGTTAAGATTGGTAATTACCTCTCCCAGGCACCTGTTTTTACTGTAACTGAACAGCAGGATACTATATGACTCCGAAGAATGTCTAAAAGAAAGAATGAAGCAATTTCCACAGAACATGTTAAGGACTGAGTGACTCCATTTTGTTGGTTTGTGTTACAAACTTGATGCTATTTAAATGTATTTTTTATAGTGTGTTAATAACAGTAATAAAAAAAAGAGGAAAAAATGACAACATACAGCTATGCTATAACAAGCAGATGGCGGCTGGAGATGGGCTGTTTGCCAACTGTTCCCTTTTTTTCTTAATTCACAATCAATAAAAGAAATAAATGTTTGTATTCCCCTAGCCTGCCATAATATTCCAGCCAAAAGGAGCTAAAAAGTATACAACGTTGCCAGATAAATGTGCTATACTATAACATTCTGCCTTTTGGAACTTAAAATTGTTAGTCTCAACCATAAGTGATCATTTACAGAGGTAGGAATGTCATTCCTTTGAAATTATAGTCAATTTTATACTACAATTAGAATGCTTCCATTATAAAAGACTATCCTACAGCAATAATTTACAGGCATAATGTATTAACAAAGACATATTTTCATTCCCCTCAAAATTTCTTTGGAAGTAACTTGTTTTAATAAACATCACAATGGGATATATTAGTCATAAATACTAGTGGACATATTTGCAGTCTGATTTATGGAGTATTTTTGGTGACATAAATTAGCAATGATCTTTAAAATTCATTCGGGAACATATTTAAGGAAAAATACACTACACAAATAGATTCCATTCAGCATCAGAGATTCTGTGATCTGTGCTTACCGATTTATTTTAGGCCACACAAATTAACAATGAAAAGTAAGATAATGCTTAATTTTTTTATAACAAATGGATTTCTTCTGTACTCATACAGAAATCCATGAGAAGACATTTCACTCTTACCTCAGCATTTTAAGTTCATCTCTTCCCATGTCTGTCCAAATGTTTTCTTCCTTTACCATCTTCAAAAAAACAAATCTTTATTTAAATAAATTTTAGGCTCTTCCAAATGTCCTTATTCTCAAAACTTTCTTGAATATTTTCTGACTTTTCCTAGACCTAATATAAGAGTAATGTGGATAATGTATTAAAATATTTTCATATTTATTTCAATTATTTGTTTTTTTTAAGGGATGCCTTTGGCACAAAACTAACCAAAGTGAAAATGCTTGTCAAGTGACCCTTTATGTTAAGTATATTATAGGAATGTCTGGGAAACTATAAAAAATAGTAGAAAAAAGTGATAACTCTTTTTCAATGCTTACTTTTTCTTAGCCATTCCATAAGTTCTAGTTAACTCCTTAGCCCAAATAATTTAAGTGTCTCGTGCTTTCTTATTTCTACAAAGCTTACCTTTTCTGTTGTCCTTTTTACTTTGTTTTACTACTAAACACAATTTTAATATATATTTGTGAACGTTAATAAAGTTTAGAATTATAATAAACTATAAAGCTCTAAGTATAAAGTTCAACTGAAACAATAATAGTATATCATGGCAGACCAGCCCATGGACTAGTGGTTATATGAACTTTGATCCCACATGACTGACCATGTGGTTCAATTCCTGGATGGAGAAGCTTGTGAAACATTCCAGGCATCATGTGTGCATGTGTGCCCAAAATCCCAACAGGAGGGAGGAATGGAGGAGAAGGGATTGTGGTAATTACTATGCCCCATGGTTGCGCTCTCTCTCTCTCTCTCTCTCTCTCTCTCTCTCTCTGTCTCTCTCTCTCCTCTACCTCTCTCCAGTTAGGATGTGCATCTTCTGGTAGAATTTTAAATATTAATAAAACATGGCACAACTTAATTGTACTTTGATAATTTATAGGTTGTGCTTATCCAAGCTTGAATTGGAGTATTGAAATATATCAACAAGTAATGTCTACCCAAATGTGCCAGGAACAGCTGCATCAGATGGGGAGATATCAAGTGAACTAAAATTAATTATCAAGAATCTTACATGGATTCTGCAGCCTAGCCATTTTGGGGGAACAGAAATCAAGGATTTCCCACTGATAATTTGGCTTCCAGCACACAAAACTCACGTGGAGAGGCAAAGGGAAGAGGCCTTCTTGAAACCGCAGCCACATGGATTCTGCAACCTAGCCATTTTGGGGTAACAGAAATCAAGACTTTCCCACTGATAATTTGGCTTCCAGCACACAAAACTCGCGTGGCAGGAAAAGCCCTTCCAGGCCTCCTGTCTCTGTACCTGTCCTTGTCTCTCTCTACCTCTGTCTCGGTCTCTGTCTCCTCTTTTTTATTTAATTTTTGCTTTTTAGAATTTTGCACGGCGTGCAAGCGCATGCAGTTTTCCAATTTTTGGTTTTTTTACTGAAATTTTTGAAAAATATTAATTTTTAAGTTGTATTGAGAAGTTTTATCTTTGTTTTTTTCTTCTCTTTTTTTGTTTCTTGTTTGTTTTTTTGCTGTTGTTGCTGTTGTTTCTCTCTTTCTGTTTCCTTTTCTCCACACTCCTCAACGTTCTGATTGAACTTACAAGTTTGGGAAGAAACTGACCAGATGACTAGAAATCGCTGCAGGACCACAAGAAATATGGGAAAGCAGGAAAATACCTCTCCTTCAAGGGAAAAGGATAACTCGTCTTCATCCACACACAGTTCACGGGAATTCATGGCGATGTCTGATAAAGAATTCAGAACATTCATAATGGCAAAGCTAACAGAGATGGAAAAGAAGAGAGACAATGAACTGCTGAAGAGGAAGGAGAAAGAAGTTGTTGAGTTCCAGGAGGTGAGTAAATTCATGCAAGATCTAAAAGAGGAATTTCACACTTTACAAAAGAATCAGATGGAACTGTTAGAGATGAAAGCTATAATACAGGAAGTCAAAATCTCCCTTGAAAGTATTAAAAGCAGACTAGATCATACAGAAAATAGAATCTCAGGCATAGAAGAGAAAATTGCTAGCCTAAAATTTCCACCACGAAGACTGAGAAAATGGCCCAAAAATTTGAGACTAATATACGAGAAATACTAGATACCATCAAACGTCCAAACATCCAGATAATAGGCATTCCAGAAGGCGAAGAGACTCATAAGGGCATTGATCATCTATTCCATGAGATCCTGCAGGAAAACTTTCCAAACCTAGAGAGGCACTCAATTATTCAGTCCCAAGAAATACAGAGGACCCCAAATAGAATCAACCCAAGAAGATCTTCTCCAAGACACATTATAGCCAGATTGACCAAAACAACAGACAAAGACAAGATACTAAGATTGGCAAGAGAAAAACGGCAAGTTACCTACAAGGGGTATCCCATCAGACTAACAGCAGATCTCTAATCGGAAACTATGTGAGCGAGGAAAGAATGGGAAAATATATTCAACGTGTTAAGGGAAAAGCAATTTCAACCAAGAATACTGTACCCAGCAAGATTATCGTTCATTTGGAAAGAAAAGACACGAACATTCCCAGATAAACAAAACCTGAAAGAATTTACCAGCACCAGACCAGATCTCCAAGAAATTCTTAAGGGAGCGCTATGTCAGTAAAATTAGTTCAAAAACTAAGAAAATGGGCAACTTAATTGTAGGGACAATGTTTGGAGATGAATATTATATCCCAGAATTCAATCTAGAAGATCGAACCTTAACAGAAGAAAAATTAAGTACATGAGACTGAACTGATGAAACAACATTCTGTGACTTGACTAGAATATTGCTGCTTTTCTTCTAAGCTTTGTTTTCCGGTTTTAAAGGATTTTTGTCCTGTCTTGAGCTGTTGATAGGTGCATGTACCTACTATTTGAACAGAATACTAACCTGTTTCTAGGCTTTAAGTTTCAAGGAAATATCATTACCAGTTCAAAACTGCTCTTCTTGAAAATACCTGCTGAACTTGCTATTGAAAGTAGTTAGATTACTTATGATATTGTGTGATCAACAAAATGTTGGGGGAAAAGAAATAGAAAACAACTGTATATAGCAGAGATAGTGTAATAAGAGAGTGGGAAAGGCAGAGGGTCAAACATGGGGTAAAAAACATATATATACATATGTATGAAAGTAGAAATGGAATATTATTGATGATAACATGCATGCTTATTCTAGATGGGAAACCACATTTAGTATGTTGTGATGATGCTCAGGGAATGAATGTTAAGTAATTTAAAAAAAAAGTTGCAGGAGGAAAAAAAAAAAACAGTAAAACTGTTCATATCGAAATTTTTTAAAAAAATGCATATTTGATGACTGCAGTAAGCCATATAGCCCCAAGTGGGTACTACTTTATAATATGTTCATTCTACTCACTGAGGTTTATGCCTAAAGTCAGACTTGGATTCATGTATAGGTATATATCAGCTGTGCTAGCTATTGGATATATTTAGGCTAATTAAGTTCATTAGCAAATCAATTAAATGGGGGGGAAGGCATAGAAAGCAACCATGGATACCAGAGACAATGTGGGAGGAGGGTGGGACATGGCAGAGGGTGAGGGATAGGGAATCAAGGATGGCAAAACGAAAAACAAAGTATACAAGACATAAGAATTGGAAAATTATTTGCTGATAACATGTATGTGGATGTGCTTGATTGAGCCAATACACAGTGTATTTTGGATGGAAAATTCATCTGTATGCTGTAATGATGTATAGTGAATTAATGTAAAAAATAAATCAATTTAAAGAGAAAAAAAAAAAAATCTTGCAGTCCAGAGGTTCAGCAAGTGGCATGGTGATTGGGGAGCTAGACTCCCACATGGCTGACTGCTGTTCACATCCTGGTCCAGGCTGCTTGCTTTCCCACTTTCTCTCTGGTGAGTGTACATGCCTTATAGCAAGTTTAAAAATAATAATAATGATAAGTAAAATGAAATAAGTAATTCCTTAAAAAAATTTACAATGTGCTGTCTAGTAGAATGTGATAGGCATATAAATGAGCACAACTTGTTACATAAACTGATTTAGTTACCATCTAACCAGGAAACTAAAATCATATTAAAGACTTGTTAGAAGGATTAGGAGAGATGAAATGCAAACAGCACACATAGATAAACCAGAGATTAACAACAGCAGGAAGTTACTCCATCACTGAAAAGATAAGGGGCAAGAATCTCTAGCAGAAATGGAAACATGGCAAACCAGCTCCGAGTGAGCTGCAGTCATGGAAGTATAATACAAGAAGTCCACCTTAGAAATCTTCCACCACTGTGTCCCTTTGGACACAAAATAGGGTAGAAGGTCAGCATGCCCAGAGATGGCATATATATGCTATGATAAAAAGTCTGAGCAAGAAGATTTGATCAGTTCTGAAGTGAAAGAGGAAAGAGATCAGCGAATTATTTATACTAAGATCTCAAAATGGATATAAGAAAGGAAGGAGTGGGACCAGCAGTTAGCGTAATGGCTATGTCGCTGGACTCCCACGTAGTCGACCGCAGTTCGTGTCCCGGACCCGGTGGCTTAAACTCACGCTGGGCGCGTGTGCGTGCGTGCCCAAGATCCCGAGAGGAGAATGGAGGAGAAGGGATTGCGGCATGGCCATCCCCCATGGGGGGTGATTTCCTGCTTTCTGTCTCTCTGTCTCTCTCTCTCTGTCTGGCGAGCGCACGCGCCCTGTAGCAAAAACCTCTCCAAAAAAAAAAAAGGAAAAAAAAAAAAAAAAAAGAAAGGAAGGAGTGAGATAGAGACATGAGGAGGGAAGGAGGGTGGGACAGACAGAGAAAGGAAGGAAGAAGGAAAAAAGGAAGGAAGGAAGGAAGGAAGGAAGGAAGGACAGAAGGACGGAAGGAAGGACGGAAGAATTGTGCTAAAAATAAAAGCTATTTCATTCTCAGCCTATTTTTTAAAATGGTTATAATTTAGTATCTACATTCTCTGTTAGAAAAAGAAGTTTTAAGATATTAGTATGCAAACTGGTGCAGAGAAAAAATTGTAGGAGAGTAACAATTTAGGGAATGCCACTTTCAGATACAGCCTTCTCTTTACTTAATATCCTTATGGTCATTAGTGAAGACAGAACAGTGAGAGTCTAAATCATAGTAAAGAGTGCAAAGATGCATCCTTTATGTTCTAGGGGACTCCAAAAATGGTGATGATTCAAGATCTACAAAGGAAACGTTCAGTTTAAGCATTCACTATAGCATTCCTAAGTTAAACCCAAGGAGAAATTCAAGTGTCAAATCTTTTACATTCCATAATTTACCTCATGTCTAAAGCCTAGCAGAAATCAATGAACAGATAAAAGTGTTGGGAACATGAGCTGTAGTAGAAACGACATGAAGAAAAGCCCCAAAGTTGTATAAAACCACAATAGAATAAGATTGTTAAGAGTCTGAATTTATTCAGCACAAAGCACAATAGCGAAGAAGACAGTAAATTGAGAGTTAGTAACCTCAAATTTTGAAATTGCCTGAGAACTTTGAACATTGATATTTATTTTCCTTTTTTAAAGCAATGCACAACTGGATCATGGAGTCTCATCAAAACCACTGTATAGGAAATGTTATCTTCCTTGATAGCCTCACAAATCTGATTTTACCTTATGTCACAAATATTGCCATGGCTATACACGTGGTTGATGTGAAAAACTTGCCCCTGAAAAGACTGGAAGTAAAGGTGGTAGGATCCTATAATTCTGTCTGTGTGCTTTTGTTTTATTTATGTTTCAATACTTAATTCTTTTCTTTTTCTTTTTCTTTTTTTTTTTTTTTTTGGAGAGGTTTTTGCTATAGGGCGTGTGCGCTCGCCAGACAAAGAGACAGAAAGCGAGAAATCACCCCCCCCCCCCAGGGGGGATGGCCACACCGCAATCCCTTCTCCATTCTCCTCTCAGGATCTTGGGTATGCACCCACATGCGCCCGGCGTAAGTTTAAGCCACTGGGTCCGGGACTCAAACAACGGTCGACTACGTGGGAGTCCAGTGACATAGCCATTATGCTAACTGCTGGTCCCTCAATACTTAATTCTTTTCAAAACTTTCCTGTTAGAAACAGAAGAGAACACAAATCAGTACTTTCTATCTCCCGAATCTACTGTTCCTGTCTTCCTCTGTGTTTGTCTTCCAGTAGGAAAAAAAATCTAAAATTCTCAAAATAATAATCAATCCATAGTATCAAAAATATAGTCTATTTGAAGCCAATAGATCTATCCCTAAAAAAAGAAAAACATTCATGATTTCATTCTTAATCTCTGGGTTTCATAACTTCCTGCTTTGAATTTAAGTTATTTTTCAAAATAGTGAAAAGACCGAAAGTCTCTCTGATGGCCATACATGCCCATTTAGAAAGCATTTTTTTGGTCAGTGGACAGGAAATAGCATATTGATATTATCACTATGTTTGCAAAAATGATTACTCTAAGACTATCATCAGATGATGGAAATGACGTCAGAGAGATGCCTTGATAATATCCTCACTTCCATCCAGCACTTGCTGAAGAAAAAAGTAAAGTTTTTTGTTTTGTATGTTTTTCTTTGTTTATTTTTGAAATTTTGCTAGAGGTTGCATGAACTCTGTAGAGACAGAGAGAGAGTGAGACAAGAGAAATGAAGAAGCACCACCATGCCACAATTCCCTCTCCTCTATTCTTCTGTTGGGATTAAGGGCCCACACACATGTCACTGGCATGTTTCTCAAGTTGCCAGGTCACTGCATGTGAACTGTGCAGTCAGCCACCTTAACCACCAACCCAGTGAGTAGCCCAAGTTAGAGTATTTTTTTAAAGATTACTGTGCACACCTTAAACAAATATAAGAGAATCTTTGGTTAAGAATCCTGTTTCTCTGAAATACCAAGAAGTGGAGTTTACTATAGACAAGCTTTTTTGTTTGACTGTTTTGTTTTTGTTTTAGTTTATGTTTTTGTTTTTGTTTTTCCAGCAAGATGGGGTTATTGCAGTGAACTGAGCTTGGAGGTTATGTAGCTGTTAAGTTGACTAACCATTCCAATTTACTTTATCCAAGCATGGTCTCCGTGATTGTTTGCCAGAGTGCTGTAGGTTTAAAGTCATGTCAAGTAAAAAACACTGCCAAGCTTTCTCAGAACCCCTTCCTTCTAGAACACTCACCATTCCAGTTTGCATACATTTTACACCAAAGAGCCAATGATTTTCTTTGGAAACACAGAGCCTGTGGAAAGAAAAAGGTACAGGAGAGGATGAGATTTGAAGAGATTATCTGGTGCAGTCCTTTACGGGTGAACGTCTGAACCATCCAGAACAAATACCTAATTTCTAAAAGACCTTCAGAGGGAAGAGATGGGAGGGAGAGAAAAGATGTACTGAATGCCTAATAAATGTAATTTCAACATCTGCCATATCCCTTGATACTGAATTCCATCACCTTCACTTTAAAAAATTTCTTTCTTGTGCCTAACTCCAATATTCTATTATTTTACTACAATTTATTGAAATCTTCTTGTCAAGAATAATAAAGAATAATTGTTCAGCAAACCTTCTAAATTTAACATATTTGTACAGATGAAGACCATAATCCAAACACCCTTTGGACTTCCTTATGCTCAGAATACATCCCATTAGTCATTCTTTATATAATCCAATTTTATTCTTTCGAGTATCTTGTGATTTTTCCATTTTTGCACACCTTTTTTTGAATATGGGAAAAATAAGATTAAAAGATTACTTTCTAGCTTTCTGTCTTTTGTATTTCTTACTCTGCATTAAGTTAGATGGCTTATTTCCACAATGGCATTATATTGCTGACTCATTCAGAGTCTACTCATCCGAGCCCTGAGTCCTTTCTTTTTTTATTCTTGGGCACAGATAGTCCTTCTTCAAACTGTATTGGTAATGTTTACATTTCAGTCCCTAAGTAACTGAGCAAACATACCGTGGTTAGAGCCAGGGGATGTAAGGATTAAAGACAACGGGCTTTAGAGAATCACATTGAAAATTACACAAGTTCTTTCTACCACCAAATAAAGAGTAGGTTTCAAACAATTTTGGAATCAGTTTTGATAAACTTGCTCAGTTTTCTGTTTGTTTGATTTCATTTTATTCATTCATTCCATGAGCAAGAGAGACAGACAGAAAGATAGACAGCACTTCAACTGCAGTCACAGCAAGATCTTGCCTCAGTCAACCCCAGATCCTAGACACATACATGCCAGCATACTCAGGTAATCTGCAGTTTGAACCTGCAACCTTTACACATGGTCCAGTGTCATAGAGCATTTACTGATGTGCCACCCTCTTGCCCAGATTTTTTTTTTATTTTTAATGTCTTATTAATAAAAGGTAAGATCTTAACATAGACAACAAATTACCCAGATGAGCTTAGTTCTCTAGAGTAAATATGAAACATACAGGGAATTAATTATATTTGAAGAGAGTGAAGGGTTATAAAATATATGAATAAGGCCAGCAGATGGTATGGTAGGAAAGGTCCTATACTCCCACATAACTGGCCGTGGTTCGAGCCCTGACTTGAAAATATTTCTGGGCACTGAGGAGAATGGAGTACAAGGGATTGCAGCATAGCCAACCCACCTTGAGAGATGATTTCTCACTTTTCCTTTCTCTATCTTTCTCTGGTGAGCACATGCACCTTATGGCAAAAACCTAAAAAGGAAATTATATATATATATATATATATATATATATATATATATATATATATATATATATATAGAGAGAGAGAGAGAGAGAGAGAGAGAGAGAGAGAGAGAATAGATAGATAGATAGATGTAGATATAGATATATAATACCATTTGATCAGTTTTTTGTGTTTTATGTTTGTTTGTTTGTTCAGTTTTGTTTTAATTTGCCAGAGGGCATATCCATTAGTCAAAGAGAGACAGAGACAGGAAGTGAGAAAGCACTCCCTCCCGCACGATGTATAGTCAGATCTTGATCCCTTCTCCTCCATCTCTGCATCCTTTTAGGACTTGGACACACACATATGCGTTGTGGCATGCTTTTCAATCACAGGATTCAGGGCTCCAACCATATAGTCAGATGTGTGGGATACAGCCTCCTTAACCATCATGCCTCCAGCTGGCTCAGTCAAGGTTTTTATCATGAATATAACCTGAAAATGTTATCGCAGTCATTGTAAATTTTGGTATTTGGGTGAAAGGAAAAAGAAACACAGAGAAAGTTAGCTTTCCTTAACTCCCGGAAATTCCTTTCAATGCCAGCAGATATGAATTTTTAAAAGTAAGCACGAGAGAACCAGCAGATGGTGTAGTGGTTACGTAGCTGGACTCCAAGTGGCCAATTGAGGTTAGAGTCCCAGATCTGGTGGTTTGAAACTCACTCCAGGTGCATGTGCGTGAATGCCCAAGATCCTGGGAGCAGAATGGCAGAGAAGCAATTGTAGTGTGGCCATTCCCCTGAGGGTTGATTTCTTAGTTTCTCTTTCACTGTCCCCATCTCTTTCTCTCTCTAGCAAACACATGTGCCCTAAGGCAACAACCTCAAAATAAAAGGTAAGAAAAAGGTGATAAATGACTCGGCCCTAGATCAAAACTAAATGGATATTCTTTTGTGAGCAGGTATGTGTCTCAATAAAACTCCAAGCTTTATGATATACATACCAATTTGAGAGTATACTGAGTTTTTAAATTACAGTAAGAAAGTCTCGATTATATTAATTAAAAGTGACAGACATCATTTCTACCTGTTAGGATTATTTCTAGCTTACATACTGAGATGTCATTCAACTTTTTCTCACAAAATCAAAATATATAGACTTTTTACAGATTGTTTGGGATTTACTCATACCTCCCTTAGCAAATTGTAGCAACTCAAACTTTATTCTTCATTTGATATCATCATTCATTTGTTCTCATAAGGTCAAACTTTCAGACATTATATTCACACTTTTCTTTCTTTTCACATGGTTGGCTAGCATCAAGACATATCAAAAGTTAACTTCAGTTTTGTTCTTTTTTAATTTAATTCTTCTTTTTACTTCAGTAGCCAATATATGTTATAACTTCTTAATTTCTGTAGTCTGCAAGTCATTTCAAAACTCTCAGGTACCATTAATCCATTTCCTTTTTGCTGCTCAAGTGATATTTCTTAAATCTTTTATAAGTTTATTTTTGGTGCAAAACCTTTAGACTTCTGCATTAGTTAGAATATAGGTTAAAGATAATATAAAACTCAATAATGTTAGGAAAACTTGATCAAATAAGCACATGTAGCCACTAGACAGGTTGAAAAGTGTGTTCTTTAACTGCGCATCCATGAACACAACTAAAACCAGGGTAAATTCTTTTAGTCACTGAAAAGATAGAAGAAGAATATTGGAAACAATTACCAGTATTTGCCTTGTAACAGGAACATTGCATTTTTAAAGTATTGTAAGAGATATTTTTGCTATCAGGCACATGTGGTTGCCAGAGAGACAGAAAGACAGAAAGCAAGAAATCATCCCTGTAGGGAGCATGACCATGCCACAATCCCTTCTCCTCCACTTCCTTTTCCAGATTCTGGGCATACACACAACACATGCCCAGCATGAGTTCTTTTTTGCTTTGTTTCAAGTTCTTTTATACATTTAATCATGTTATTTAGCTTGCAAAGAGAATATTCAACATATGTACATTTCTCAACAGTCTAGTTGATAATACTATGAAGTTATCTTCAACAGATAACACCCCATTTCTTTGTACCATAAATGCTTTGCCTCTCTATTTTTCTCCTTAATGTCTTTCCTCAGACTCTACTTTTTTAAAACTAAGTCCTGATGAAACATAAAAGTCAGCCAAGATGCTGCTAAGATTGCCTCATGAGAAAAAAACTGGTTAACCAAAAAAATTTGAATCCCCACCCCAATTTCTCTTCAATGAGAAAATCAGTTTGTATCTGGCATATATATTACATATATAATAATATATTAATATATATAAACATATAAATGAATGATATAATTTACCTGATATATATGTTACATATAATAATACATTCATATATGTATATAAAAATGTATATATGTATACATATATATTTATACATATATAACATATACATATATATGTTCTATGTGTTTATTTTATAGAAAATATATGTATATATTATATATATATTTTTTACTCTAACCACAAAGATTAATCATAGTCATTTTCTCATCCTGATACAGAAAAATATTCTTCTTGACAAGGCCACTGCCATTGTTAGAACAATTATTCTTTTTAAGTCAAATTGTACTAAAAACAGTGACTGAGATTTTTTTCAGAGTATTTTATAAAAGAAAATTGAAAAAATGGTTTGTTAGGTAAGCAAGAAACACGTATTTTTTTTCCTTTGAAAAGGTGATTTATATATAGGTACACTACAATAATAGATAAGGTCAAACTTGTTCTGATCTTAATGTTAGATCCCAATATTTTTATCTTCCTGAAGAGAATTTACAACTTCCTATCAAGTCTTACAGAGTTGTAAGGTTAAGGAATGGTATTCTTTAGAATTCCCCAGGTTTTTTTCACACCCATCAACTTAGTTTTTACCCTTGTCTACTGCATGTTCCTTGGAATTTAGAGTGTTAAGACATTTCCAACAGACAGAAAGCTGACCTCTGAGGTCTAGCACACAGTTGTAATTTTAATTCCAAGTGAACACCCACTCAATCCTTTTGACAGTAATCCTTGCCAAAGCTTTTAATACATAGGGTGAAATCTCCCAAGGCTAGGACTTTTTCTTGGCAGAGGAACATGAAGGGATGGAAAATACTTTAAAAGAAGGACCTAGTTTTTTTCCTTTTAATTTTTGCACATTAAAGCTTTATCTTTGCCAAGTGCTTCTTCAAGGTTCAGTTTGCAATGTCTAAAAGAAAGAAAGTGCATACCCCTATAATTTTGCTAAAACAGAAGTTACTAAAGAACTTCCTGGGGTTTACACCTTCAGAGATAACCAAAAGACCCTCATGCTCATGTTCCCAACCTGCCTCCAATGATCATTTTACTTTTCCATTTCCGTTCTCAAAATGTAAGTGCAAAATCCTGGGACCAGCAGTTAGCGTAATGGCTATGTCGCTGGACTCCCACGTAGTCGACCGCGGTTCGCGTCCTGGACCCGGTGGCTTAAAACTCACGCCGGCCGTGTGTGCGTGCATGCCCAAGATTCCGAGAGGAGAATGGAGGAGAAGGGATTGTGGCGTGGCCATCCCCCCTGGGGGGTGATTTCTCACTTTCTGTCTCTGTCTGTCTGTCTGGCGAACGCACGCGCCCTATAGTGCAAAATCCACATCATTATGCTTTCACTCATGCTTTTTCTTCTAGTTTTACTCCTTTGTTTGTGGTTAGCCTTTTCTATTTTCTAAATTGCTATTTTTCCTAGTATTATTTCTTTTGTATCATCAAAGAATCCATCCTGGATACATGAAGAAAACCTATGTACAAAATATCAATTCTTTCTATTTCTTCTATCAGTTGTTTTGCCATATTAACTCTGCATGAGATCATAGGGCATTTCTCCTGGACAAATGCGGGACCCATTTTCCTATTCTAATATTTATTTTCTTTGTTTTATTTATTCTGATTTGGGACTTCCATAGTAATTATTTACTATCATACTCCATATAGTTCCCCATTACTCATTTCCTCACATTTCTAACTGTATAGTCTTTTTAATAAAAGAATCTGGGCAGATATGTATCAAATAGTGTGGCTAATTTTGGAGACAGATTAGTTTATTTGGCCTCCTCCTAACAAAAAACATTTTATTTTAGTTAATCACATATGATTTGGGTTTTTTTCTAATTTCCACATATAATGGATAAGTAAAATAATTTATCTTTAAGGCAGTGAATATTGCTGATTGTAGAATTTTTCAAAGAATAGTCATAACTAGGTAATTAATATTATAGTTGAGTGGATGCTTCAAAAATGTTACTCTTCTGTAATCCTCTATCCACATTGATGGAGACTTAATCCCTCCCATGGTCTTAAAACCAAAGGAGTGGATAATTCAAAACCAGTGATAATTAAATACCTAAAGAACACTTCAAACAGTGGAGATCAATAAAAAATATGGAACTATTATTGTTAAATTTGCATTTTTATTTTTAAAATAAGGCAAAATAAATTGTGTAAGGTAAAATGGAAGCATATGCTATTGTTGTACATGAAAATTATAAGAGGAAATAAAATGCTAATTGGCAAATTTGCCATAAAAATGATTTGGAAAGGGAACCAGCAGTTAGCGTAATGGCTATGTCGCTGGACTCCCACGTAGTCGACCGCGGTTCGCGTCCCGGACCCAGTGGCTTTAAACTCACGCCGGACGCATGTGCATGCGTGCCCAAGATCCCGAGAGGAGAATGGAAGAGAAGGGATTGCGGCGTGACCATCCCCCCGGGGGGGTGATTTCTCGCTTTCTGTCTCTATGTCTCTCTCTGTCTGTCTGGCGAGCGCACGTGCCCTATAGCGAAAAACCTCTCCAAAAAAAAAAAAAAAAAAAAGATTTGGAAAGTTGTGGATATTTAGTTTAAGATAGTAACATAAGGGTGATCATATTTATTGTCCCAATTGAGACACTTTTTAAGTTTAAATAGCAGCATTATTAATAATTACATTGTTGGTCAGCAGGTGGCATGGAGTTTAAGGAGCTAGATCCCACATGACCAGCAGCACAGTGCAAGTCTGGACCAGGTAGCTTGAAAAATCACGCCAGGCATGTGTGCATTTGTGCCCAAAATCCTGAGAGAAGACTGGAGGATAATGGATTGTGGTGAGACCATACTCCCTGGGGGATGATTTCTCACTTTCTCTCTTTCTCTCTCTCTCTCTCTCTCTCTCTGGTAAAATCAGACATCCAGAGTAAAGACTAAATAATAATAATCATAAATTATGTTGAGATGATGGGTGTAAACTGAATCTGCCCCAAAACAAATTGAGACATATGATCAATTTTTAAAGGAATAGATAAATTTCATACCCTTTGATATAAATGCACCCCATAATTCTATAACTATTTTTATAAGAAAAATGTTGACAGATCTTCAAATACTATAAAGAAAGAAAAAGAAAATTTTCCAATTAATTACAGGGGGTCTAAGTTTCTATAAAATGCATCAAAAAGCAGACAAGCACTAGAGAATTCATGTCTATATTCTAGGATGAAGCAGATAAATAGGCAACTATAAAAGAAGTACTTTGCTAACTAGTATTCAAAATAAAATTGAGTTATAAAATGGAAATAACTTTAAAAGTATGCTAATTCTGGTTAATATGACATCAAAAGTAAAAGTGTTAGTTGACTAACTAAAAGTATTTGTTATCTGTGATAGTTCAGTTATTGGAATGAAGCAGTCTTGTTTTTGTTTTTGTTTTGACTTAAAACAGCAGAAATTTATATTGCACAATTCTGAAGAATAGATGTCAGAAGTCAACACTTGATAGGGTTGGTTCCTCCTTGGGGCTCTAATGGAGATCCAGTTTCATGTCTCTACCTGAGCATCTGGTTTGCTGGTGCTCTTTGTTATTCCATAGCTTGTAGACTCAGAAGCATGGTCTACCCTCACATTCACATGCCATTCTCCTAGTGTGTGTCTGTGTGTGTGTGTCCAAATCCACCCTTGTCCGCAATTTTAAAAATTTACCATAGAGTGCATGTGTTTGCTAGAGGGAGACAGAGATAGAGATACACAGAAAGAAAAAGAGAGAAATTGAGAACGTACCCCCCCCCCCCCCCATGGAGAATGGTTATGCTACCATCCCTTTTCCGTTTCTCCCTCCTTTGGGGGTTTTGGGCATGAACACTCACGTTTGGCATATTTTCAACCTCCAGCTGCAAGTTGGCTATGTGGAAATCCAGCTACTTTAACCACCATGCTATCAGCTGGCTCATCAAATTTCTCTTTTAATGATCACAATATTTTTTTTCTGGAGAGGTTTTTGCTATAGGGCGCGTGTGCTCGCCAGACAGACAGAAAGAGACATAGAGACAGAAAGCGAGAAATCATCCCCCGAGGGGGTTGGCCACGCCGCAATCCCTTCTCCTCCATTCTCCTCTTGGTATCTTGGGCATGCACGCACACATGCCAGGCGTGAGTTTAAGCCACCCGGTCAGGGATGCAAACCTAGGTCGACTATGTGGGAGTCCAGCGACATAGCCATTACGCTAACTGCTGGTCCCATGATCACAATTTTATGGCATGAACCTTAGGCAGATAGACCCAAGTGTCACATTAACTACTGCACACCTGGTTAAGTTTATACACTTCCCATATGTGAGCATGCACAAACTTTATTAATAAGAACATGGAAGTGTTCTTATTAACTGAAAGTCAAAATTCATAAAGTAGAAACTTCTTATAAATATTTATTACATAAAGCACTTAGTCAATAACTGTTTTGATATGAAAATAGGCTAGAATGTGTCCTTAGAATATTACAAAGATCTAGTTCTTCCTCATAAACAGCAGTCTTCTCTCTTCTATAAATGACAGACCTATAAATGTTTTGAGATTCTTAGAATTCTAGAATAGAATCATTGCTGTTTCTGAAGCTATAAAATAATTTCATCGAGAAAAGTTTTAACATTAAAGTATATTTGGATTATTAATACTAAAATTAAAACATTTAATCTAATGTATGTTCATAACACTTGCTCTATTTAGAAAGGTTTATAAAATAAAACTACACTATTCATTTTAGTGCTCATTGAAGCAAAAATAAAATATTTAAAGTGGCACTCTTACAAGTTATTATTTTCAGTGATATTGTCCCAGTTTACATAATCTCACCTGTGTTTAGGAAGCTGTAGGCAAATATTTTATTCTATAATAAACAAATTCAAATTTGTGAAAAGAATATTTACAAGTCTACTTAGGTTCCTTATATCCTCTAACTTAATGGTTAGAACTAAGAAGAACTAATGTCTTTTAATTTATACTATAAAAGGTTGTTTTGTTTTGTTTTGTTTTGTTTTGTTTTGGAGAGGATTTTGCTATAGGGCGCGTGCACTTGACAGACAGACAGAGGGAGACAGAGAGACAAAAAGCGAGAAATCACCCTCCAGGGGGGATGGCCACACCGCAATCCCTTCTCCTCCATTCTCCTCCCGGGATCTTGGGCACGCACGCACAAACACCCGGCGTGAGTTTCAAGCCACCAGGTCCGGGACGCGAACCGCGGTCGACTACGTGGGAGTCCAGCGACATAGCCATTACATTAACTGTTGGTCCCTATACTATAAAATGTTGTTACCAAACACTGATTTCAATTTCTTTCATAATATTGTGAAATTTCTTTTTCACATAGATTAGACCAGAGTTAGGCTTTTTCAAAAATTTTTTCACTGATATGAGAAAACAAACTGTGTTCTATCTTCCTGAGTATATCAATAAGTGATTACATCCTTCACCAGAGAATAGTCATTACAAACCAAACCTAACAGAAACTAGGGGAGAGCTTTAGAGTTGGGAGTTTTTCTTAAAGATCAGTATGCTTGGGCCAACTCCGAGGCCTGGTAGTTAAGGCCAGATCCCACATGGCCAACCATGCAGTTGCAGTCCCAGACATATCGGCTTGAGAAATACACCATATGCGCGTGTTTGTGTGTCCAAAATTCCAAAAAGAGAGAGAGATGGAGGGGAAGGGATTGTGGTGTGAACATTCCCCATCATGCGCTGCTTTCTCCTCCATCTCTGTCTCTCTCTGGCAAGTGCACATACCATTTAGAAAAAAAGAAAAAAAAAATTAGTCACTTACCACAAAGTCTAAACGCAGACATTTCATCAGAAACCCTGTGGTAGTGAAATTAAATATGAGCCATTCCATTATAAGTTTTAATGCTACTAAGCTGACCAAGATATTTTGGCTTTATTCAAATAATTGGCTTCAGAATCATGTGAAATAATTCCTTGTTTTTGTTTTTAATATTTATGCCATAGAGGGCATGTCCTCACTGGAGAGACAGAGATTGTGAAAGGGAAAGTGAGAAATCACCCCCCCACCCCAGGGTGATGACCATGCCACAATCCCTTCTCCTCCATTCTTTTCCTGGCATTTTGAACATGCACAAAGACACACCCGGCATGTTTCAAGGTGTCAGATCTGGGATTTGAACTGTTGTTGGTCATGTGAGAGTCCAGTGCCTTCTCCACTAAGTCGCCTGCTGGCTTTGAAACAAAAATCACTTTCTTTTTATTTTATTTTCCTTTGTTTTCATTTTAAAACCTATCTTTGAATTGTTTCCATAGCTCTGAGACTCAGCAATGATAAGCCTCTTCCTTCTTCCGGCCTTTGCTCTGTCAGAACTCCCCCAGTCCTTCCACTACCAACAGCTTGGAATGGGGGTGGAACAGACACAATTTGGTTGAACTAGTAATTCTTTTGAGGCAATAATTTTTGTTCCAGCAACTAACACTTCATTAAGTTGAAATAGTTTCATTATGAAAGGAAATTTTCACAGAGAATTTAACCAATGAATGGAAAATTACTAAGTTTCCAACCAGTTTGATTCAGACTAAATGTAAAGCTTGTTAATAAGATTGGTTTATGTTTTGAATTTTTTAAATTTTTTAATCATAAGAGAATGAAGATGGAAGGTATTTGTAAGCTTTTAAGTTTACCACAGAGAAGCAAAAATAGCATATAAAAATGCTTAATTACCCTTTTTAAAATGTGTCAGCCTCTATTTCATTGAAATTGAGTGCAAACATATGCTTTATTTTCTTTTAAAAGTAAGTATTATATCCTGGACTCCATGCTCTTATTTAGGCTCAGAAATTCATTATTATTTCATTTTATTTATTCATTTAACAACTATTTAGTGAGCATACACTTTGAAAGCATTGAACTAGTAAACCAAAATGAGCATCTATACTTCCTTAGGGAATTAATATTTAAAAAAGTGATACAGAAATGATATAACCAAAGTCAAGATTATCTTATTTCAATCATTCTAAGTGGCTTGAAGGTGAAGTATATAATACTAGCAGATCTTGCTAAGGTAAAGAAGAAAGAGGACGAGCGATACAAGAAACAGACTCCATTAGTGGGGAAATAGCATGATGCTTTTGAAGAAATTTAAACTAAGCAAAGTACTGGAATGGGAACACAAAGAACCAAGTGGAAAAGAGTACAAACTCTCTGGTCAGATGGTCTCAATTTAAATCCTGACTTCATCACCACTTTCTATTATATGATCATGGGCAAATGAAGTTTTTTGTTTTGTTTTTGTTTTTGTTTTCATTCACAGGATAGGGATGATAATAATGACTCCATAGATGTAACAAGGGTCAAAGAACTAACACACGTGGAAACTTTCGAGGGGTCGAGCAAATAGGAAATGCTACAAAAATGCCAGATCTTTTTATTATATGGTTCACATAATCCTAAGAGCCTATTTATTGCACATTTCTTTCTCCGAAATATATGGTAGGTTGCAGAAATACGATGAAAACAGGGATTCTTTGTATTCCCACAGTAGATGTTGAACACTGGAAAGCAAAGGGCCTCATGGCTAAAGCACCAACATACGTTTTCAAAATACCCATGGCAGAGCACTCTCAAACAACAGTCCCAGGAAATTAAGTCTGTTGTTGTTGTTGTGGTAGTCATCATTTTTATTATTTGATTTAGTGTTGCTTTAACCCTGCAAAGTCTCTAACCCTCAGGAATGATGTTTTCTCTTTCGAGTAAGTCTAGTATTAAGATACTTTATTATTATTACTATGACTAGATCCTTACAGTGACATTTCTCTTAGGTTAAAAAAAAATGCATTCATATACATGAACATAGGTTCCATTAGTACAGAATACTATATAAACGTATGTATCTTTAAATCAAATTGTCAGATTAAATGCTGATTTTTAGAGTTTTTACTTTTTTCTTTGTGTCTTTCTTCCTTCTATTTCTTGTTTAATGTCATGCTATTTTTTTTTCAATTCCTTACAGGTATCTAACATAATCTATACCTTTCCTGTTTCACTTGACCCTTGGCATTTAAAATATAATTAGACACTTATTTTGTGGGCCAACATTTTTTTTTCTCCTTGTCTATGGAGACTGTAACATTTGGGGCCTCTCAGCTGTAGAGAAATTAGCGAAGTCTGTTATTTTAATATTATACATTACATGCAGGAGATGACTCAAGTCCTGTTCTCTGACCTGAGACCATAAGGTTCTCACATATAGCCTATAAATGCAGAATTTACTGTAGAGACCATCAAATCCACTGATAGTGATGTTCTCGATCCAAGTACTTATCTGGGACATTCCTAATGCAACAGAAATTCAGACTCTGGATACAGCCTCCTGTGCCTTCTTGGAAAGATTCCCAGCTTTAGTGATGTTCACTGAGGAAGAGATTCAGGATTTTTCTAAATTTATCTGAAAATGAAACGACTCAAGGGAGTGACTACAATCCATTTATAGTCTGGCTCTGCCTGAGCATCCTGAAATTTGCCTACATTCGTCAAAGATTTAAAGTATTTACTCCTGAAGCCCAATGTAGTACTTGCCTCATTTGTTTTCCAAATTCTATGTTAAAATTTTCAAATGTTCATTAAAGGCTTCCAAGACCTGTAGAGTCCCCCAGTTTTCTTAATTTAAAAATACAAAAAGCTTTTTTGTATTGTAGGAAACACCATAAACTACCTTATTCTTAATTTATTTTAGTTCTACATTTTTTCTGATTACAAAATTAATAGATTATTTAAAAAAAAGAAAGCAGAGAAACACACATCTGTCACCACCTACTTCTCTAAGAAAAGATTAATGTTAAATGTTACAGCATATTCTATTTTAAATGTCTAAAACAAATTAAATACAAGTGAGTTTTTCTCATGCAGTTAAACTTTAGAAAAATAGTGCTTATCCATCCAAAATGAAACCTAGAAATTGTATCTCTACATTCATCTGTCCCTTCAATAGAACATATCAATTTTTCTTGCATCTTTGTAGAACTTAAAATATAAAGAGAAGCATGTATGTTACTGATGCCACCATGTACAAGACATGATTTTTTTTTTTTTTTTTTTTTTTTTTTTTTTAGTTTAAAAAGTTACAATTACTAACCCTTTATTTTGGGCTGACTCCATAATGCAGTGGTTAACCATGGTGCATCGGGAGTCAGATTCCACATGGCTGACCACAGTTCAGATTCTGGCCCGGGTGCCTTAAAAAACACACTAAGCACATGTGTGCATGTGCATGCACCCAAAATTCTGATGAGATGAAGAATTAGAGGAGAAGAGATTGTGGCATAAACACACCCCATGGGGGGGGGGGTGGTCCTTGTTCTCTTTCTCTCTCTCTCCTCTTATTCTATCTCCTTGGTGAACATACACTCTCTGGAAATAAGAAAAATAAAAGCAGATAAATCAATAAAAATAAAATCAATAGCTCTTTTTTAGACAATTAGTGGAGGAGAAAAATGCCTTAAGCTGAACAAACAAAGAGACTAGTATTCTTTCTTTATTTTTGCATTTAGAGGAAATAAAAACATAAAATGAAGGCACTACACTATTAAACTCTCCTTGATTTTTTACTTTGCCAAGAAATCTTTCCTAACTGGTTAAATTATATTTCATAATTCTGAGTTTTCTTAAAATAAAATCACACATCAAGTTTATGGTTGAATGTGAGTCCACTCATTCAGGGCTTGTTACAAACACATACACATACAAATATCTAAACTGCGTTAACTACAACTGTACAAGTTCAGTACAAAAAAAAAAAAAAAAAAAAAAAAGAAGGCATTTCTCTTGGGACCAACAAGTAGGATAGTGGTTAAGGTGAGGGACTACCACATGGTCAGCACGCATGCCCAAAATCCCAAGAGAAGTATAGAGGAAAAGGAATTGCGGTGTGCCCCCTGGGGCACAATCACGCCCCCTGGGGATGATTTCTCACTTCCTCAATCTCTCTGGTGAACACATGTTCTCTATAGTAAACATCTTTCTCTGAAAAATTAAAAAAAAATAGCATTCCTCGATGTCACCTATGGAAATATAACATCCAGATAAAGGCTAATGCACTTATCTGATTTCTAAATTACAGAAGCAATTTCACCACAAGAAGCCATGTGTACACAAAAAAGAACCTAAATGGAAGGGATGGAAAAATTACTTTAAGATCATTAAGTAATTTCTGAACTTTGCTGAGCTTTATTTGTAGGAAGAAAAACTTTTATAAAACTCAAACTAATCTTCAGGGTATTTTCTTGTACTTTTTTTTCTGTCATCTTACATTGACCAAAGGGAGAAATAACTACTAAAGAAAATGTTTCTATTTATTTATTTTTCTTCTTTTTTCTGATCGCTACAGATCATAAAATAGATATACACTAGGATAGAAATTATCATAACTCCAAATAACTATTCAAACTTAAATGACTTTAGGGACTTGACATTTATTGACCAATAATCATTATTATTAATAATCCTAATTACTAATAGTTCTAATTAATCATTTGGAATATATCTCAATTTACATATGAAATATTTCCTTTGTACCAGGGGACTAGTCAGAGTTAATACTGTCTGTGTGCTAGAACTGATAGAGGTCTGTCAAACGGTCAAGCCAGGTTCTAATACCATGGAGTACAAATCTAAGGCATGTGTGGTAGAGGCTGACCATTGATGAGTATAGAGAAAAATCTGAAATAAGTCACACATTGCTTATCTTCCCCATGTGGATAACACTTCGGCCACTATTTGATTCTCTAATATTATTTCCTCTTGAGCTTTTCATCATGGAGACAGGTATTCTACACCTTAGAATGTGTGTGTGGTGAAAAGTCACTTGTTAAGACCTGGAGAAACAATAGTAAAGCTTTTATTTACATTAATTGTTTTCAAAAAACTAAGAAAAACTAAGTGTTAATATTTACCATATAGATGGATGTTAACATGAATACGCAATGCATAAATAAGTGTACATTACAAGGAATAAATGTTCAAGCATTTCTACTATAAAGGCACAAAACCAATGAATTTTGAGTGCATTTATCTCTACCAACAACTGCTACTGCTGTGCTAGCAAATGTGCTTGAAAAAATGAGGAAAAACTCTCCCTGCCTCACCTTTCCTTGTCTTCCACAAGAGATTTATTTCTCATGGACCACTCATAAAACAAGGCATGTGGGGTCAATCGCTGGCATGGTAGTTAATGCTCTGGACTCCCACGTGGCCAATTGCAATTTTGATCCCAGACCTGGCAGTGTGAAAAATCACACTGGGCATGTGTGCGAGCATGCCCAAAATCCTTACAGAAGAATGGAGAAGGGATTTGACCTGACCATCCCCCTTGAGGGTCATTTCTCATTTTTCTGCCCTTTGTCTCTGGTGAGCACACACACCCAATGGCAAAAACCTAACAAAACAAACAAACAAACATAAAAAAAATCATTCTTCTAAAAGGAGTTTCTTTATAAGAAAGTATCTTAAGCCAGAGTGAAAAGTTTTCTAGTTATGTTTCTGCAAGGACTTTTATAATAGTCAATATGACACCCTCATGTAAGAGACATGTACATGTGTAGTCCCTTTCTATTAATACATTGAATAGGACTGATCTGTGTAATCCTTAGAAGATCAAATGAATTACATTATGTGACTCCTAAAGCTAAGTTATAAAAGACATTTTGACTTCCACCCTGCTTTCTGGGTTTATTTCCTCTGAGAAAGGCAATCGCCATGTCATGAACATACTCCAGTTTAATCCTTCCAATGGAGCAAAGATTTTTTTGGACTATCCAGCTGAGGCTTCCTGGCAACAGCTAGCCAGAAATCAACACCTTCTGACAACACCTATGTGAGTGAGTTGTCTTGGAAGCAAATTCACCAGCCTCAGTCAGGTCTCCAGGTAATTGCAGACCTGGTCAACATCTTGACTACAACATCAGAAAAGACTCTGAGCCAGACCATCTGATTTAGCTATTTCCAAATTACTGACCCACGGTAACACTGAGCTAACAAAAGTTTATTGTTTTTAACTTCTAAGTTTAGGGGTAATTTATAATTAATATAGTTTTTTATTTAATTCTTCTTCATTTATCTTTATTTCTTCCTAATTGAGAGCTAAGAACAACAAAGATTACGTAATAATTCATGGGAACACTCTTATCCAAAGTCAGATATCCCAGCTTTGTTCTTTTGCGGTTTTGTCTTGTTTTCTCTTAATTTGCTAGAGGCCACATGCACTTACCAGAGAGAGATAAGAGAGAAAAAGAGAAAGTGAGAAAGTATTCCCTTTGGGAGATGGTCATACCGCAATCTCTTCTCCTCCATTTTCCTTTTAGGCACATATACACACATGCCCTGAATATTTTTCAAGGTGCAAGATCCAGGACTAAAGCTGAGCAGTCACCACACAGGATCCACTAACACACTGGCTAACACACTGGCTGCAGTGCAGTTTTATTGAATAATCACTGTTCTAACAGAATTTGAAAATACATATCAAAACACTGGGTATACCATATTAAAATAATGATAATAAGAAATGCTTTCCTCTGATATTTGATATTGTAATGCCACTAAAAACCTAAAAAGGAAAAATGATGAGTAAGCCTAAGGAAGAAGATTCAATTATTTTTTTTTTTTTCTTTTTTTGGAGAGGTTTTTGTTATAGGGCGCGTGCGCTCGCCAGACAGACAGAGAGAGACAGGGAGATAGAAAGCAGGAAATCACCCCCCAGGGGGGATGGCCACGCCGCAATCCCTTCTCCTCCATTCTCCTCTCGGGATCTTGGGCACGCACGCACACGCGCCCGGCGTGAGTTTAAGCCGCCGGGTCCAGGACTCGAACCGCGGTCGACTACATGGGAGTCCAGCGACATAGCCATTACGCTAACTGCTGGTCCCAAGATTCAATTATTTTTAGAATCCCTAAGACCCAAAGTCAAATTCCTATAGTGAGTTTAATATTTGGTCATTTTCTCAAATTTTGCCAAAATTTTTAGTTATAATAAAATCCCTCCCTAACTCAGATGTATCATGGAGGCATAACACACTAGTCTTATTCTATTAATCAGTGAGAATTATAAAATGTAATTTCTCCTGTGTGAGCTATGTACATAGTTGGTTTTCACATTTTAATTTTTGTTCGAAGTCTGGGCTACACTGCTACAGCTATATGACTCATTTATCTCACAGTCACGTAGCCTTACAATATCTTATTTAATCTATATCGATTTTATATCATGTAAGCACATTTTCTACTTAGCTTTTCAAATATGTTTTTAATTCTCTCTCAGCAGACCATATGATTCTTGAAGTGTAATAGATCTTCTTTTTTTTTTTTTTTGGCTATTCCTCATAGTGACTAGTTATGTTCTACATACAGGAAGGGCACAATAACTAAATGCTGGAATGAAATAAACAAACAGACTTTGCAAAGAAATTATACTAATATCTAACATAGTCAAATTAAGTAAATTAGCACAGAAAAAATTATGTTATAGATCAAGTCATGAACTCACCAGCCTAATAATGAACCATAAATCTCTTGGCTATATCCACTTTGGCATTATATCACAGTATCAGTATCAAATCTTCTCCAGATTAAACTCTCATAACTAAAGGTTTATAGCTATAATAAATAGCAATTTATCTTCTTAATAAGAAGAGATCCAAAGATTTGTTTAACTTTATTTAGTATCATTAAAAATATTGAACATTTGGGACCAGCACAATTGTGAAGTGTCTTATTTATATTTGTTTTGCTAAGCTTGTCTGCCCGTGGTTTCCATAGGAAACCAACAGTGTCTACAAAATACCATAGGATCAATTTCACATTTGACCCATGGTGATTAGACTAGAAGAGTTCCCAGAGGTCTCATCTATTATTAGTCTGAGATCTATATTGTGGTGAGAAGAGATCAAACGGGCCAGCATATTCTTATTTTGTAATGCTGAATTTGTTGAACAAGGGACTATGTACACTAGTTAGTATAATTATCATACTGGGCCATATGCAAATGCATAAGAAAGATAGAAATGAGATTGATTAAGAGCAGTAACTACATTACAGATTCATATAGGAAAGGAGGAATAAGAAAATCCTTGACACTCCTGCTAAAGAAGACACACTGTCTTCTTTCTTGACTTACATTCTTTTCATTTCACATAAAAGTTCACTATACTTTAATAACTGATTTTCTGCATCATTACAATAACTTGAACTCTCTTTTAACCTGAGCAATCTCAATGAATTTTTTTCATTATCCCAACAAAAAGCTTTGATTATAATATGCCTTTAACTTAAATACATAAGTGAGTGAATGAGCAGACAATCCCACTTACAATAGCCGTAAAACAAATAAAATACTGGGAATAACTTTTCTCAAAGAAGTGAAAGACCTCTATCAAGAAAACTATGAAAAACTGAAAAAAGAAACTTAGTATGATACCCCCCCCCCAAAAAAAAAAAGAAAGGAAAAGAAGGAAAAGGAAAGAAATCCCATGTTCTTGGATTGGACAAAACAATATGATCAAAATGTTAGATCTACCCAAATTAATTAACATAGTCAATGAGAGTCTGAATGTCACTCCCGTGATAGTCTTCATGGAAATATAAAAAACAATTATAAAATGTATCTGGAATCATATAAGAGCCCATTTCACGAAGACAACACAGTGGAAAAGAATAAAATAGGAGGCATCTCACTACCCAACTTCAGAATATATCAAAATATTTTACAAAGTAGTGATAATAAAAATACCAAGGTACTTGTAAGAAAATAGACACATAGACCAATGGAACAGGATAGAAATAGACACATAGACCAATGGAACAGGATAAAAATTCCATAAATGAACCCCAAATCATACAGCCACCTGAACTTTGACCAGGGGTATAAGAATCCAATAGAGAAAAGAAATTCTTTTCAGCAAATGGTGAACCA
Organism: Tupaia tana; assembly: GCA_026018925.1. Lineage (NCBI taxonomy): Eukaryota > Metazoa > Chordata > Mammalia > Scandentia > Tupaiidae > Tupaia > Tupaia tana. The sequence continues at coordinate 68,519,232 of JAKSZU010000008.1, forward strand.
GAAATCCATCTGTAGAAAAGTGAAACTGGACTCCTATCTCTCACCCATAGGCAGAATCAATTCAGAATGGATCAAAGATTTAAATACAATATTTCAAACTACAAAACTACTAGTAAAAAATGTAGGAGAAACTCTTGAAAACATTAGAGTAGGCAAAGATTTCTTAAATAAGAACCCTAAAGCATAGGCAATAATCCCCAAAATAGACAAGTGGGATTGCATCAAGCTGAAAGTCTTCCTCACAGCAAAAGGAACAACAATTAGAATGAAAAGACAACCTCTGAATAGTAGAAAATATTTGCAAATTATTCCTCAGACAAGCGATAGATATCCTAGCAGCTTTACCATAACAAAATGAATAATCCAGTTTTAAAATGGGCAGATTAATTGAGTAAACAACTCTTCAAAGTAGACTTATGAATGTCCAAAAGACATATGAAAAAATGTCTGAAATCTCTTATCCGAAGGGAAATGCAAATTTAAACCATTTAACTCCAGTTAGAATGGCTAGGATCAAAAACAGAAAGAATGGCAAGTGCTGGTGAGGCTGTTATGAAAAAGGAACCCCTTTACACTCTTGGGAATGTAAATTAGCACCTCTGGGGAAAATATGTATGTTTCTCAAAAACCTACACATAGAACTGCCATTTGACCCATTAACCTCACTCCTTCATTTTTACCCAAAGGATAAAGAAACCCTCAAATGAAAAGCCACTTGCACATCCATGCTTGACAGCATTATTCACAATTGCTATAACATAGAACCAACTGAAAATTGATGACTGGGTTGAAAACCTGTGGAACATATATCCTATGGACTATTACTCAGGTATAAGAAATAATGAGATCCTACTGTTTGATTCAAAGTAGATGAATATAGAAAACTTAATGTTGAGCAAAGTGGGCCAGACTTTGAAAGATACACTGTATATCCTCACTCAATTTTTACCAAATATTACACTTTGTGGCCGAAATTAAGAGATCTGAAGATGATAGCAGAGAGAATAAAAATACTAGAGACTCTAAAGGAGAAGAGTAGATGGTAGAGAGTGGGTGGTAGAGGTTGGGTTTGAGGTGCAAAGGGAAGAAACATTTAACAGAAAAAAAACTGTAAAGTTCTCTATTAAAAATATATATATATTCGTATACAATGTAAAATTTGGGACCAGCAGTTGGCGGAACAGCTGTGTTGCTGCACTCCCATGTAGTTGACTGTGGTTTGAGTTCCAGACCCTGCATCTTAAGATCACGCTGGGCAAGTGCGCGTGCATACCCAGGATCCAGAGAGGAGAATGGAGGAGAAGGGATTGTGGCGTGGCCATCCCCCTGGGGGATGATTTCCCACTTACTGTCTCTGTCTTTCTGGCAAGCGCACATGCCCTACAGCAAAAACCTCTAAAATACATGTAAAATTAATTTGAAGATTTGGGACTAGCAGATGGCATAGTGGTTAGTTATGTCACTGGACTCCCACATAGCTGACAGTGGTTCAAGTCCTGGACCCAGTGGCTTCAAACTCATGCAGGGTGTGTGTGCATGCAAACTCAAGAACCCAGGAGGAGAATGAAGGAGAAGAGATTACAGTGTGGTCATCCCCCAGGGGGAGATTTATCACTTTCTGTCTCTCTGTCTCTCTTTGCCTCTCTGGCAAGCACATGTGCCCTATAACAAAAAAATCTTTAAGAAAAAAAATAATAATCTGAAAATTTTAAAAAAAACTAAAAATTAAAAAGAATTTAAAAAGTTAATTGAAATGTTAAATCAATAAAGTAGCATCAATGATGCAGAACTATTTTAGAAGAATAAAAATGAAATAAAATTTAATCTACTCCTCTTATCTAGAGGGTCTTTTTGATGGTATTTTCATTTATCTTCCTGGATTCAACAATTATAAATGTATAGATGATTCCTAAATCTAATCTTTAATCCAAACCCCTGCCCTTCAAAGTTCAGATTGCCTCCTGGATTTACTGACCCAAATTTCCAATGATATTTTGTACTTAACAAGCTAAAACTCATGATCATTGTCCTCCCCTTAGTGTCATTTCATTATTTTCTATCTTAGATCTCCTTACTACCTCACCAAATATAGAAGTTTAAATTAAACCTCAACCTCTTTTTCTCCTCATTTCAATGTCTTCTCTCAGCCCTCACATAATCTATTTTCCAAGACCTGCTAGCTGACCTCTTTATCATTTCTCTAATATTTCTCTTCTTCTTTATTTCTACCATAATCTAGGTCATAATCTTTTCCAAGCTGCAGTTAAAGCAAAGGTAAATATGCTCATTCACCTGCCTTTTAGTGCATATAAGATTAGAAACCAAACTATTAATAATAGGAACACTTCTCTCCCTCTAAACAGAGATGACATCTGGAGATAGCATAGATTTATCTCTACAATAAAATTTTCATACCTTTCCTGACACGTTTTCAACATCAATAATCAGCCCAAGTAAAAATAATTCTACAAAAGTCCAACAGAATGTATTCTAGGTACACTTTTTGTAAATAATATTGCTTAGTTCAGGGGCTAATTTTTAGTTCTAAACAAACAAAATAATCAGGATTACAATGTATTCCAAACAAATTTTTAAAATATATTAGCTGGCTGTGCATTTGAGGGTATAGTATTTTCTGACAGAGACCTAAGAGAATGACAACATGCTGTACTCACCAACTACACACAGGGAGAGTTGATATCTGCTTGTGAATGTTAAGAAATTTTTAACTGTCCAGTATATAAGTAAATACACAATTTTTTGTCAATATTTCAAACAAAGAGAACATCCATGAACAAGGCCAGATTTCTCTTGACAACTAATGTGAACCCACTTCAATACAAAGATGATCTAGTTCTTGAAATTTTTTACCATGAGAAAATTCAATGATTTTAACATAAAAATTTAAAGAAATATCAACATTAACTATTAAAACAGAAAAAAAATGAACAAAATGTCCTTAGCAAGTGGCCCCATATTAAAATGTTTTTTTTCATTGCTTTACTATAAAAGTTGTAAAGCATAAAAAACATGAAAAGATTGAAAACCTCTATCAAGTAGCATAAGGTGAATTTGAGAAATTACTTATTTTTACCAGCTATGTGTTACCAGAAGTGGCTCAAAGAGCTCTCAATATTCAATAAAAGAAAGCCACATTGCGTATACATGGACACACTAGCAAATATAAATCAGATGATAAAGGAATACATTTTTTTCTGTGAAGTAGCAAGGAATAAGTTCATATTAAAATAGGCAGAGACAAGAATATATTTGACTTTACTATATGACTTGAATTAAAAGTATAAATCAACATCTATAGAGTGTTTACTAAATGACTGGCATTGAGCTCAGACATTCCTCTTTAGTTTCATAGAAGAATCCATTAACAGGTGACACTGAGGCCCAGGGATAAGCAAACTGTCCCCAAGTTACAGAGAAAATAAGTGAAGGAGCCAGTATTAGAACTCAATAGGGGCAACCTCTTTTAAGCGGGGCACTTTTATAGTCTCTGCCTCTATGTGAGCATTTATGTCCTTATAGCAATTACATGAAACCATAAGTAGCAATGGAAGAAAATTCAAAGCTATCTACATAAATCAAGTCCAGGAAATAGGGAAATTACATGGTGGCTTTCTTTCTTTCTTTCTCCCTCTCTCTGCCTCTGTCTGGTCAAATTCAAAAAAAAGCAAAAGAGAGAGTGAAATCAGCAAGTTAGAGGGATAAGAAACATCAGAAATTTCTTTCTCTCAGGGAGGGGTCAATTCAGCATTCAGCAACAACATACAGGCCAATTCCTTTTGTTAAAAAGAAAAAAAAAAAAAAAAAAAAAACACCAATTATGAGGCTTCTGCACCCCGGGTGAGCACAAAACCAACCTCATAAAAACCAGAAAGAAAATTAATGCCACCCTGTCAGTATATTCTCCCTCTTAGCACAGTTCCACATGATCAGGACAAAGCTTCCAGATCACAGTTTTTCCTTTGAGAAGAAAAGAGATGACTAAAGGGTATGATTGAACATCGAACAATCTGACTTTTGAAGGGCACTGGCTGGGAGTGGATTTAATCTCACATAGTCTGGAGCATTGATGGAGCCTATCATATAGTAGACATGGGTGGGGGGGGGGCACTGAGAAAAAGTCAGTCTGTGTGGTAAGTTGCTGTTCTAGAGGACCTGCAGTACAGTGAACAAAGGCCAATTCAGATAGGCAACTTCTTCCTCAAGGAGTAAAGAGAAGAAAGGAGAATGTTTTCAATTTTCCAGCATTTTTGGAGCGGTGGGGTGGGAGAGGCTTCCCAGGGGACTAGATTCTGTTTTCTTTGTTTCAAAGCATTGGCAGGACCTGGACATCTACTCAAGATGACTGGGAGGATGCTAAAAACAAACAAAGAAAAAAAAGAGATGAGCAATGTGCTACTGCTTCACAGAACTGGTAGCACAGTAGATAAACATCAGAGGAGAGTAAGTGACTATGAACTCTCTCATAATAAAAGAAAGGAAGAGAGAGAAGAAAGAAGAAAGAAAGAAAGAAAGAAAGAAAGAAAGAAAGAAAGAAAGAAAGAAAGAAAGAGAGAGAAAGAGAGAGAGAGAAAGAGAGAAAGAAAGAGAGAGAGAAAGAGAGAAAGAGAGAGAGAAAGAGAAAGCAGGCAAATTCCTTTGATAAGGAAGCTACACACACAAGTTCAGGGAACACAGAACAACAGATTCAGTAGCAAGTTTTGAGAGAACCCAGAATCTCTATCCAAGCTGATTGGTGAAGTGTAATCCTGTATGAAGTCAGTTTGTAAAGCTAAGAGAAGATGTTTTTCCAAATGTGTATATCCTAGCACAAAGTTACACAGATGACAGAGAAACAAGGGGTAATGGCCCAATTGAAGGACTAAAATACATCTCCAGAAACCAATTCTAAAGAAATAAAGATACATGACTCATATGACAAAAATTCCAAGCAATTGTCTTAAAGACATTAGGTGAACTCAGGAAAATACTTTTGAAAAGGTTTTTAACAAAGAAAAAATATTATAAAGAACCAAACAGATGTTTTGGAGCTGAAGAATACAATAACTAAACAATAACAATAAAAATCAATAAAGGGATTCAACCACAGAATATTAAGAATTTTAAAATAAAAGAGAACAACAGATGGCATAAAAGTTACATCACTGGACTCCCACATAGTTGACTACAGTTCAAGTCCCAGACACAGAGGCTTAAATCTATATCGGGTGTGTGTACATGCATTCCCAAAATCCTATTAATGCTTCGCCTCCCTATTTTTCTTCAAAATGTCCTTCCTCAAACCCTACTCTTTCACACACACTATATCTGGTATTTACATCCATATACTGTGTTTCTATATCCTTTAGTCAATCAGTTTCAGTCATAGAGTGCAAACCCTAGGTGTACATTAAGTGGGGACTTGCAATGTCTCTCCTTCATACCCTGGCTTGCTTCACTCAGCAGTAAATTTTCCATATTCTTCCACTTTCTGTCAAAAGCCAGAATTTTTTTTTTGGCTGAATAGTATTCCATAGCATATATGTGCCACAGTTTTTGTATCAATTCATCTGTTCGTGGGTATTTGGGTTGGTTCCATGACTTAGCAATTGTGAATAGTGCCTCAATAAACATCAATGTGCAAGCACTTTTCCAATTAAGTATTCTTCAGTCCTTTGGGTAGATACCAAGGAGTGGGATTGCTGGATCATATGATAGTTCTACTTGTAGATTTTTGAGGAATGTCCAAATTGTTCTCCACAGTGGCTGCACCAATTTACATTCCCACCAGCAATGTAAGAGAGTTCCCCTTTCACCACACCCCCCATCAGCACTTATCATTTCTTGTTTGTTTAATCTTAGTCATTCTAACTGGGGTTAATGAAATATTATTCATTTATGATAAAGAAAGAACTCTTGTCATATACTAAAACATGGATACCTGCCAAAGACATTATGCTAAATGAAATAGCCAGTTACAGAAAGAAAGATACTTCCTGACTCGACAGTAGTCAAAAGTGTGGAAGTAGAAAATAGAATGGTAATGACTGGAAGTGGGGAGAAAAGGCAGCTGTTCTTTAATGGTTATAAAGTTTCAGTCATCCAAGACAAAAAGTTCCAGAGACCCACTATACAATATTGTGCCTACATGTAACAGGACTGCCATGTATACTTTGTTATATAAGAAATATATATTTGATCTCTGCCATTGGTTTCCAGCACACAGTTTCAAAAACCTTTAGAATCTCTTGAAAGATAAATGTATTTTTTGTATTCTAATAAAGATTGGTGTCTGGAATCCCCTGGATAGCCTTGGGATAGGGGTCTAGTTGGCAATGGAACCAACCATTTGATCAAAGTGAGGTCATTTTAGCTCCATCCCTCTGCCCCCAACTTCTAGGGAAGAGAAAGGAACTAAGTCGAATTGATCACTATTGGGCAATGATTTAATCAATGATATCTATATAAAGAAGACTCAAAAAAAAAAAAAAAAAAAAAACCTCCAAGAACACAAAACAACAGGGTTTGATAGTTTCCAGATAACTAAACATATGGTATCATATATTTCAGGATGGCATCCCCATAGAAAGCATGAAAGCTCCTCATTCATTTTCTTTCATTTCTTGTCTTATGCATCTCTTCCATCTGGCTGTTCATTTGTATCCTTGACAATATCCTTTATAGTAATTGGGTAAATGTAAATGTGTTTTCCTAAGTTCTGTGAGCTGCTCTAGCAAATTAATCTTACCTGAGGAGGGAGTCATGGAAACCCTGATTTATAGCTGGCCAATTCCACAAACAAGGCACAACCTGGGAGATGGAATTAGTAGAACTGAGCCCTCAACTTGTGGTATCAGACACTCTCTAGATAGATAGTGTAAGAATTAACTTATAGGATGCTTTACTGGTATCCACTGTAGAATCTGGTATCAGAATTTTGTGTTGAGTAGTATGTGTGAGAGTAGGAAAAACACTTTGATTTTTTTCCCCAATTTCTTACTGTTACACTTCTGCTAAGAGGGTAGATCTCATATTCCGTGGTTTTTACCATGATAATAAAAGAGAAAGGGTTAAGAATGGCAGGCATTTATGAGATAAATATATATTTATTACCAACATTTTGAAACTCTAAATAGATAATACATATCAGAATTTTTAAAACAATAAAATTAGGACTACAAATTCACAGTAGGATACATAAACAATTGAATTTCATTCAGAAAGCAGTTATCTGAAAATGTATTTCAGGTGAAAAATGTAAATACATCAATGAAATATTTCAAGAAATTAACATATGAAGTCAATAAAAATTATAAAAATTTTCCCTAATCATTTGAAGTTAATATCAAAGAGAGCAATGTGCTCATTTTGAAAATGAATATGTTAGAAATCCCTGATCAACTTGACCTCTGTGTAATTCTGAAATTTTCATGGCAAGGTCATTTAGGCTAAAGAAAAAGCCATGGAGAATAATACTGACACTAACAGAGTTGAAGTAAAAAAGGAAACTTTCCAGTACCTGAAGTTTTCTGCTCAATAGTGCTGATGACACAGCAGGAATTAAGCCTCTGTCCATGAAGCTATGTCTGGTTAATATTTCATAGAGTCTCCTCTCTTCAGAAGTAACCAAATTAATTCAGTGGCTACACTGAGATCTGAGAGCACACAATGTCCTTGCATATACACTTTACAGAGCCCCAGCTTCCAGGGAAAGCTGCTGGAGCTCTGTCAATAAAGGCAAGTCACCAAGAGAAGATCCTGTAATGTCATGCTGGTAGGAAACAGAGTAAGAAACATACTTTGTAGAACAGCCCCAAGAATACTAAAACATGTGACATGTACCCAAGAATCCTGCCAAAGTCCGAATTTCAACTTTTAAAATTGCTTGCTTTTTTCACCAGAAGATTCCCCTTTTCAAATAAAGTTCTTTTTCAAAATCCAATCGATAAAACATGAAAAGGTAGACCTAAGCAGATTGAAATGGGGTGGGGAGGACAAAGCTTTTCTTATCCTCCTTGGATCCCACATCCCCATAGAGGCTCCTACATATTTGCTGAACTCTAGGGCTTTCTGAACACGTTTGGAAATAGAATAAATACTAGCTATTTTTATGAAGATTTAAAAAAACATTTAAAAAAATAGAATCAAGATTAGTAAATATGTTATATAAATGAAATTAAGTCTAGGTAAAATTTGTCATAATTTTTAAAATTAAGAAATCACTTTGATTGTCAGGAATTATCAAACTCTTTGCTAACTTGGGGAAGCTATGGAAGCAGTATATATTAATAACATCTATGGTCCAGACATGGGCAAATACTGGGGATATATAGTTATCTTTTAGAGTCCATAGTTCATTGATTTTTGTGTATAAAATTGGGTCACATTTATTTGATATCCCATAAATCACAACATTTAGGGATCCACCAGCTTAATTAGCAGGAGCCCATTATTTTTCTCTTAGACATTTCTCTCAAGATTTCTGGAAATTCCTTGGAATAAATGTGTATGTCTATGTACTGTATCTGGTCATGTCTATGATCCTGCCAGCACAGTGGAAACTCAAATACACCATTGAAGGCTACAAATAAAAAACTGGAATATGCTCAATAACCAGGAAATGCATCTCCTATTAACTCTTCCATTCCTCCCCATCTGCGAAGTTTAATTCAAACACAGCCTATGATGCTATTCGGGAAAGGACAAATCTTTCATCGTTGGAATTGCCAAAGCATACAAAACATATGTGGTCTTAATCCCCACAGTCCACAGGGATGTGCTTTCTCTAACCGGCCTTATGAAGAGCTAATTACACTGGCAAAAATGGGTCCACAGGGTGGCATGTGGAATGGTTCTAGATTTCATTTTGCACTCAATAAGAAAAATGACTGCAGCAGTGCAGCCTGGCTCACAAAACGATCAGGTGCTGCTAGGAGAAATGAAAACACACCCTCTTTTCCTGGTTTAAGCTCTTTCTGTACCTGTATTAAGCATATCAGATGTTATTTCATATGAAAGGAAGAACAAAGAGGAGATAAGAGGAGAGAAATAAAAAAATGAATTTAAAAAAAAGAGAAAAAAATGAAGAAGTAAAAACTATACAGGAGCTTTTGTAATAATTAAACTGAAAATCCTTGACGATCTAAATTTAGTGGAGGAAGGATTTGGGACGAGCTAAAATCTTAGGAGAACTCTGAGTGATAATACTGTGCAATAAGGAAGCATGTATAGTTCATAAGTAAAAGTTAACAGTGTGATTATACATTAATCACTTATGCAGCCTAAAAGATAAAAATATCAAAAATAATTTTTTTCAGAGAGATTTCTGAATACTTTTATGAATCCAAAAAGTCCCCATCTGGAAAGGGATATGGTCAGTGCAGTCAATGACTTTCAATGATTTTGTGGCTATAAAACCAGCTGCTGGGTTCCAGGAGTCTGGCTACTTCAAAATGTGGTCTGTTGACTAACAGCATCTGGGAACTTGCTATAAATGCTGAATCACTGGCCCCACACCACATCTTCTGAACTGGGCAGTTCATATGCATATTATAGTTCGAAAAACACCACCATAGAGTATTAGAAAGACATGAATACTTTAAAACACGTGTCCCCGCCTGGAGCATGCAAGAAGATCATAAGCAGAAAGCTCAGGTTAGAGTAAGCCACAGGGAAGCTCAGCTCAGGAAAAACTAAGACAACAGTTGCTAAATGAGGTATTAAAAAATCTTTCTTACTAGACGGTGTACCATGACATTCAGCACTAAAGTACAATTTAACAAAAATTTAAATTCATGACACAAGAGATTGGTGAACAGAGATAAATAGAAAACTATGTTCACAATGGTAATATTAACTTGGCCAAAAGAATTTTAAGAAAACATATGACCAGCCACTGTAGCCACGAAACTACACAAGGCATCGTTATCACCAAAATGAAAAGTCAGAAACAACAATTGGATAAGTAAAAGAATATCAGAACCAGAATTTTGTCTCTGATCACTGGGTTGTTAATTCCTCATGAAAATTGCTCACTGACTTAAACTTGGCGTCTGTATAATAAATGATGTAATTAGTTATAGATACATGTAAATAAACTGTTAAGTAAATCCATGTATCATTTACCTTCTGGCATTCCTTTGAATTATTATTTTTTTCTTCCCCATAGAGGAACCCAATTCATGTGTAGAATTTGGCTAAATCCCCTATTTATTGCTCGTAAAGCAGTGTTTCTTAACCTGTGGTCCCTTGATAGATCACCTGCAAAATCATATGAGAGTGTTTTTAAAAAATCAGTCTCCTATGTTCAACCCCAGATAATGATTCATAATCTCTGTAGACCAAGTCTAATAATAGTTATACTTAATAAAATGCCTAGGTGATTTTTATTCATTCATTTATTTTAAATATTATACTATGTCTGGCATTGTACAATGAACAAGATACTTAATAACTGCAATATGGGAGGGGAGAATAGCCGTTCTTATGTGAAGTGATCAAGAATGCCTCTGTGAAGAGATGACTTGGCACAGTAGGACCCTCAGCCCCGATACAGAGGGAACCCATTTCGGTAGTGGCATCTGACCAGTCCTAAATGTACAGGTGTTGCCTTTGTGCAGTCTCAGACTCTGTTCAGTGATTCCATAGTCATCTTTGAACATTGTCAATATGAAAAGTCATCAGTATAACCATCTGGACCTGGGGAGGAAGAAATGGCAGAAGCTAATAGGCATCCCAAATGATTAACCACTGACTTCACCCACAATGTGCCATTATGTTCCTTAGAACTATTTCAGGGAAATGTAGAACTCTATGCTCTATAAGGCAGTAAAGAAAGAACGAGAGAAATATGATTGGGAATATTTACATAATGCTATTCTTTCCACCCTTTCACCTTTCTTCACTCTTTCTCTTCTCATTGTGCTCACCTAGTATACCCTCCCAAATATGGGTAAAACCTGATTTATAGGAACTCTGAAAATTCATTCTTAAGGATCGTGTAGTCTGAGCTAAGAATGGGTTTGAAAACATCCTATCTAAACACATTAAGTTTGTAGAATTAGGTAGACCACATTCCTAGTAAATAGAAACATTTAAACATATGTTATGTCTTCCCTTGCTAAAGCAAGGTGGAAAATCACATGGAAGTTTTACCAGTGAAATTTTTATCTGCTGACACCTTACTAGAAGAAATATTTATGATAAGTACACTAGGAATTTTCAATACCACTTTTGGGGATGTAGTTACTATTTGTGGATTTATATACAATTCCTCAGCTGCTTGAAAAAGTGTCAAAATGTTTGCCCAAGTTCTCTAAAATCACACTCAAAAACTGAAGGCTTTCTTAAATGTTTTAATATAAGAAAAATGCATATTTTATTTATTTATGTAAAAATATTCTATTGGTCAGTGTTTTCTGGAACAGAACTATCAACTCAGAATTGAAACATAGGAAAAATATGAGTCATGGTGTCTAGCCTCAAAGAACCCCAAATGTCATAGAAGAAGAAACTAAAAGAAGCAAAAATCATATAAATCAATTAGCTTTATCTTCTTAGGACTGTAAGAGTAAGGTAAATCAAGGATAGACTGCAGGTGAGGTTGTAGAGGTAGGTGGAAGTTGACTAAGAAGACCATGAAAGAAGATGAAAAGAAAGACTGCAAGGATGACTAGAATGATTATCAAAAGTGTACAGAAAAGAAAGAAAGAAAGAAAAGTTGGAGAGAGGGTCCAGCCTGTGACATGGTACTTAAGGTGGCTGGATCCCACATGGCTGACTGTGCTGTTCAAGTCCTGGATCCCAGTGGCTTGAGAAACATGCCAGGCACATGTGTGCATGTGTGCCAAAATCCCCAGGGGAGGAAGAAATGGAGGAGTAGAAATTGTGGTGTGGCCATTCCTAATGGTGTGTGGGGTGGTGTTTGCTCAATTTCCCTCTCTCTATCTCTCTGTCCCTCTCTCTCTCTTTGTCTCTCTGTGGAGAGCACATATACCCTCTGATCAAAAAAATGGTTATGAAGCAGGATGATGAGGCCAAAAAAAATCTTTCATTCTAAGTGGAAATAATGCCTATAAAAGATAAAGAGTACAACATTATCGCAAAATGCAATAGAAATAAATAGAGAGCTGGATATTTAGAGCAGTATTTGAAATGAGGTGCCACAGGAAAATGAGATCATTTAAAAATCTGCAGAAATGATAACTGCATTTTAATTTCATATTTTATTGTGAAGACACTGGCAAAATAATCCAAAAAAGTGTGAGAAAGATCGTTTCCTTTTATACTGACACTCACACAAAATTATATCATTGTATTATACTAAATGAAAGATTGGGCCTGCCAGGTGGTGTGGTGGTTACTGCAACTGGATTCCACATGGTGGACTGAGCAGTCTGAGTCCCTGACTGGTGGCTTGAAAAACAAGCCAGAGGGACCAGCAGATGGTGTAATGGTTACATCATTATATTCCCCAGTAGTCGACTGTGATTTGAGTCCCATCCATTGACTTAAAACTCATGCCCGGGTCATGTGCATGCATGCACAAAATCCCAATAGGAGAATAGAGGAGAAGGGATTACAGCGTGCCCATCCCATTGGGTAGTGATTTCTCATTTTCTGTCTCTCTCTAGCAAGCACACACACCCTATAGCAAAAATCTCTTTCAAAAAAAAGAAAAACATGTGGGACAAGTGTGCATGTATGCTCAAAATCCTAAGAGGAGACAAGATTGTAAGATGGTCATTTTCCATAAGGAGTGTGCATTCTCTTTCTCTCTGGCAAGCACATGTTCCCTATAGAAATTTTTTTAAAAAATAGTAAGTTAAAGTTAAAAGATAGTTGGGGCTAGCAAGTGGTATAGTGGTTAAGGTGTGGACTCCCACATGGTCAACTGCGATTTGAGCCCCAGACCTGCTATCTTGAAACTCACGCCAAATGTGTGTGCATGCATGCCCAAAAATCCTGAAAGGAGAATGGAGGAGAAGGGATTGTAGCATGGCCATCCTCACTGGGGGACAATTTCTTGCTTTCTGTCTCTCTAGCGAGTTCACATACCCTATAGCAAAAAAAATCTCTTAAAAAAGATAGTTTTATTTGTCAGAAAGAAAAATATAAAAGAAATTGTTCAATACAATTGAAAGAGAGAAAACATTTTAAGTGTACATCAAGTTTCAAAGGAACAATATAAAAGAGACAATAATATGAAATATGTGTATTTTGATTACTAAAAAAGTCAATAGTCTAATATACTAAACATTACCTCTATGAAACATGTGGCTGAAAACTAAATAACTAAAACCAGAGGAATTTGTATGTGTGCTTGTATGTGTATAGATAAGTGGATTTCAAATAACTCAACTTGAAAAGACTGCTTAATAACTATTATGAAAGATTTGAGTGACAAATATGACATATACGGAACTCTTCAGTTGCCATTTAAAATGGCAGATCTAGATATTTCTTTCACACTTATAAATATTGCCATTGTTGATATATAACTGATCAGTATGTTTGAAAATACCTATAAAGTTGAAATTCTTGACTAAATTGCTAGTGAAATCTCATGAATTAAAATACAGCGAGCAAAACTAAATGAAAATTCAGAAGTGTGATTTTACTTCTACTAACTTTTAGACTTGGGAGAAAGAGTAACTGTTTCTGAGAACACTTTTTGAATAACACTCTAGAACCATTTATGAGAAAAATAACAATACCATAATTAAATGGACTCAAAACACTCTTTTAGGGACAGTTTGTATAGAACAGAGAGCAATGTGGAGGTACTAGCCACATAAGATATAAGAAACAGCTGATATCTTCTTTCTAGCCAAAACTACAGTTTAAATTTGATGATCTGGAACAAGTATCTATTGGTAAAGATATTATTTCATTGAAAGCATTAAAGCCTTACTTAGTTAAAATTTCCCCTGTTGGGACCAGCAGTTAGCGTAATGGCTATGTCGCTGGACTCCCACATAGTCGACTGCGGTTCGAGTCCCAGACCTGGTGGCTTAAAACTCACGCCGGGCACATGTGCGTGCGTGCCCAAGATCCTGAGAGGAGAATGGAGGAGAAGGGATTGCAGCGTGGCCATCATCTCTGGGGGGGGGGGGGGGGGGGGTGATTTCTCGCTTTCTCTCTCTCTGTCTCTGTCTTTCTGGCGAGTGCACGCGCCCTATAGCAAAAACCTCACCAAAAAAAGAAAAAAAATTTCCCCTGTTATTAACAGTATACTGTTATTTCTTTATCACGAAAAGTAAGGATCTCAGCTGGTAATACAAGTTCCTTGTTAAGATAAGAATATTAAGAGGAAAAGATTTTTTTAAATCTTTTTGTTAAAGATTAAGTACACAGAAGAGTGACCAGCATACCGTTGGTGCTCAGTAAATAATGTCAGTGCATAATACATGGCAAAAGAAAGATTGAGATCCAGGTCCTACTCAATCGAAAATATTCAGTATAATGGTGGCACTGTTACTCATAAAAGTATATTTCTCTACTTACTGTGTTTTGATTTTCAGTCTGAGTCATCTTTTACACAAGTTTCCTGTTTAAATTACTACTTCCTTTCACTTATTCTAAATGCGTATCTTTTGTGCAAGAAGAGATCCCTTTTATGCAGGAATCTCAGGAGTAAAATAGCAGGAAGGATTATCAGTAATCACAGTTTTCCCTCCTTCCTTAAAATCCCTGGAGTTTCTGTCAATTTCTCCACTCACTCACGTCTCGGATTTCACATTCCACCTATGATCACTAGGGATGTACTAACTCCCACTTTCCTCTCCCTCAATCAGAGCAAATTCTTCCCCAGTTGACCCCACCCAGGCCAGTTGAATTTGAATCCCTGGCAAAGGCCCAAGCATTTCCATTTTTAAATCCCCCCTACGTTATACTGTACATTCAAGTAGGAGGAGTGCTGCTTCCTTTGATTAGTGTTTCTCAAACTTTAGCATGTGTAAGAATCACCAGGAATTTTGTTAAACCTGCAATTGCTGATCCAGTTGTTCTGAATTATGAGTATGAGATTCTGCACTTCTTAGAAGCTCCAGTGACGCTGATAGCTGCTGTATATACTCAGAGTAGCAAAGTATGCTTTAAACTTCTTGGTAGAGGGGATTCTTCTTACATTATTGTGGTCCACAGTTAGTTGGAAGTTTAGCAATCTTTTTTTACCTTATACCTTTTTACCCATCCCAAACTCCCTTTGCTTGTTTTCTATCAATAGACCCTAATCACCCTTTTGTCTTGAGTCTGGCTATAGAGAAAATTACTTTCTCTTGTCTAAGAGAACAGAAGGGATAATATCCAAACTATCCCGGAAGATAAAAGAAAATATTTTGTCTGTAGGAAATGCTTGGAATAAAATTTAAAAAGTCAAGTTTTCAAGTAAAGCAAACTAAAAGCTCCTCATCAACTACAATTTAGTTGGAAGGTCCCATTCTACTTTCTATAATATGTAAACATGAAAAGAAGTTGTCACTGGAGAGAAAGAAACAGAGATTGAGAAAGACATAAGAATATACCCACTTCTTGTAAAACACTTTCTCCTTTGTTCTATTTCTCTTCCATTGCAATCATTTTTAACTGCGTTTTATGACTTCTCTATTCCAGAAAAAGGAGCTAACGTACCCTTTAAAATAGCAAAGCCAGTCCAGCCAATAATGTGATGGTTAGGTGGCTGGGTCCTGCAGGGTTGACTGCATGATTCAAGTCCTGACCCAGCAGCTTGAGAAACATGCTACGTGGCCATTCCCCAGGAAGGGATGTTTTCTCACTCTCTGTCTCTCTTCAGTAAGTGCAAGTGCCTTACTGGAGAATGCAGCAAAAAAAAAGAAGGAAAAAAAAAAAAGCCTAGATAACACCTAGAATAACTGATTCAGTCTGAAGATGGAGTCGAGGCATCTGTAGTTTTAAAATTCCCCCACAGATATATACAGAGTGGGTTGTAAATCATTTGTGTAGACGGAGAGGAAGGCTGTATCAATGACCTTTGGGCCACTTAACATTTTGAGATTGCAAAAAGAAATTGGGAACAGAAATAAGAGTAGCTGAAGTTTAAAATATTCTAAAAATGCTTTCAATAAAACTCAGCATTCAATCATGAATTGCAACAAATTTAGTATGCAAAGAATGAAAAGAAATTTTCTGTAACTTGATTAAGTATTCTACCAAAACCCTGCAGCAAACATTTTATCTAATGATGAAGCTTCAGAAGTATACTCTTTTAAATAAAGTATAATTTAGGGGTGATCCTGTTGCTAATATTTTAATATTATGCTGAAAGTTCTAGCTAAACAATAGAGCGAGAAAAATGAATCAAGTACAAAAATTAGAAAATAAAATATAAAACTTGTATTCCATATTGTTTTATTTATGCTCACAGAAAATCTTGGAGAATTTAAAGAAAATGTGAGAATTAATAAGGGACTTTAAAAGAGTTTCTGGATGCATGCAACTTTTTTTTAAGTCAATAGTATTTCTATCCAACAACAGTAAGAAGATTTATAAAATAAGCAAATATTTAAAATATTATTGTTATTTAAAGCATGGATAAATTATAGTATTATATAATAAATATGGTTCAGCAGTGTAAATAGTAAACTATTGCTATATGTGTTAACATGGCTAAATATCACAATAGCATAATTTTGAAAATTTTTGTTACAAAGAATTTAGAATAACAACATTTATTAAAGTTTATATTTAAATAAATAGTACATAAAATTTATTAATATCCACTTTATATGCATATGTAAAGGTGTATGAGAACTATATTGAATCAACAGAGATTTCAAGATTGCACTTGCCTGAGGTAAAGGAAAGAAATGATATAGGAGAGGAAAAGGATTTGGAGTTTAAAAATAGTATTTGCAATATTTTATTTCATTAAAAATCTCCAAAGAAAGTAGGAAATCAAAACACCATCTTTACCACGTATATTTTCAATACTATTCTCTGTGTTTTTTGATATGCATGAGACCCTTTGTGATAAAAAAATACTGTGTGTTGAGAGATATATGAGGATAACCATAATCAGAGTATCACAAAAACAAGGAAGAAAGTATTTTTGCAAAAAAATACAAAGTGTCAAGGGGGCCTATTCACAGGTGGTTAAAAGTTTGCTTATTCACTATCACCATATAAGGAGAGTGGAAACCTTGGAAACTAACAACTGGTTTGAATATTTGTTTGGTCCCTGATTAGCTACGTGATTAGCTATATAGAGTTGATCAGCCTTAACTTCACTAAGCCTCTATATTTCCATCTCTGAATACTAGTATAATAGCTCTTAGTCGTGGTATTATTGTAAAGATAAAATAACATCATGTACATAAAGAATTTATTATAAATATTGGTGACCTAATCATTTGCTCTACCTCTCTCAGGCCAGAAAGAGTTGATTTAGTACAATAACTTTCCAAGAACAATAAATTCAATTCAATGGGGATCTCTCTGTGCTTCCAAAGAATTTACAATATCATTAAGAAAGCAGAGTGTGGGAGAAGGACCTTGGAGTCAGATAAATGGGACTTCATGTCCAGCCTCCTCCACCTAAATTACTTAATCTCTCTGGGTTGTTTCTTTATATTTTTGTAATACAAAATAAAAAGGAGATAGTAAAACATTTTTTACAAATTTTTGGTAAGTACCAAATGAGAGAAAGTATTCCAGAATGACAAGAATGATATCTACTATAAAAGAGTTGCTCAGTAAATATTCATTATCTTCAGAAAGACAAAAATAGTCATATATGTGAAAATAAGTCACCAGAATCCGTAATCAAGTGGTTCATACCAATAAGTATTCCTGGAAGCAAGAGGGCGCAGTGTGTAAGAGTAGAAGATCTGCTACCTTTTTCTTGGTAGGATTATTCCAGAGGTATAATACTTCTCAAGTCTAGGCAACATTGCTCGTTTAGAAAGTGAAAAAAATAAATTAAAAAAATTAAACTCTTCCTGTGTCTCTCAAAGAAGAAGCCGTTGAATATTTGGCTCATTACCCTTGAAAATCTCCTTTATCAATCTGAAACATGATCCCTTGAGGCTTCATTCTCATATCTTATCTAGTTCAACAAACTAGTTTTGCTATCTTTTGCTGTTTTAATACAGAGATTTCCAGACATATTTGCCTAAATTTGTGAGTCATTTGCAAGGCAGAAAATCACTGTTAATAAGGCTTCGCTGCAGACCGTATTGGTGTACAATTAGTCTGGAGTCCTGTGAAAGGACCGAGATAACCTCTGCAAGAGAGGCTTATCTACCTTGTTTTTACAAATCGAAAACAAGGAGCTGAACAAGGGTTTATCTCAACCAGGAGAGCTCCTTGAACAATTCAGATAACTTCCTATTTGCCAACCAACTTTCTGTTATCGGGAAATACTATACCAAGAGGCTGACTATGTAAAATATGTGAAAATTTTCGGCAGGCATTTATATTCCAGCTACAAAGATGATGTTGTTTAAATAACAGACAAGTGTTGAAATGCTATTAAAAGCGTATGAAGTATCTGCCAGTCAAAAAACTCAGTGCAAGCTGTTGCAGATAGGCTCGTATATCAACAGCATTGTGACTTTTTGTTTGCTTTTATCACAGGTTGGTGTAAAAAGAGCCATTTACCTGACTGGATGTGGGATAGTTGCCATTTTCCTCTTTCATTTGAAAAGGTGTGTTTTTGAATTGTGCCCAACTGATGCTTTGTATACCAAGCTTTATGCATAGTAGGGTTTCCAGAAATCTCTGAAGATTTAGAAAATACATGGAGACCTCTTCAAGACCAAAATTTTCCTACAAATTTGAGGTGGTAGAGAAGGATAGGAATTCCAGACTTCAAAACAAAGGACATAACATGTTACCAGAGTGTGTTTTGCTCATTTTCAGCATGGAATTGATTGCAAAAAATAAAAGTGATTGGGGCCGGCAGGTAGCATGATGGTTAAGGATGCTGGACTCCCAAATGGCTGAACACAGTTCTAGTCCTGGACCTGCAAGTTGCTTACTCCCTTTCCCTTTGTTTCTCTCTCTCTCCTCCCTTCCCTTCTCTGGTCAAATTAAAATAAATAAATAAATAAATAAATAAATTAAATAAATAAATTAAATAAAATAATTTTAAATAATAAATAAAAGTAATCTGAACCAGTAGTTAGCGTAATGGCTATGTCGCTGGACTCCCACGTAGTTGACCACGGTTCGCGTCCCGGACCTGGTAGCTTAAAACTCACGCCGGGCGCGTGTGCGTGCGTGCTCAAGATCCCGAGAGGAGAACGGAGGAGAAGGGATTGCGGCGTGACCATCCCCCCGGGGGGTGATTTCTCGCTTTCTGTCTCTATGTCTCTCTCTGTCTGGCGAGCGCACGCGCCCTATAGCAAAAACCTCTCAATAAATAAATAAATAAATAAATAAATAAATAAATAAAAGTAATCTATCCCAAACATAAAGATAGATGACAAATGTCTTTTTTTTTTCTTTTTCTTTTTTTTTTTTCTGGAGCGGTTTTTGCTATAGGGCGCGTGACCTATATACATATACATATATGTATGTATATATATATATTTTTAAAAGAATTATTTAATAGTACTAATTATTACTCTCATTTCTTTTTTTTTTTTTTGGAGAGGTTTTTTTCGCTATAGGGCTCGTGTGCTCGCCAGACAGACAGAGAGAGACATAGAGACAGAAAGTGAGAAATCACCCCCCAGGGGGGATGGTCACGCCGCAATCCCTTCTCCTCCATTCTCCTCTTGGATCTTGGGCACGCACGCACACGCGCCCGGCGTGAGTTGTAAGCCACCGGGTCCGAGACGCGAACTGCGGTCGACTACGTGGGAGTCCAGCGACATAGCCATTACGCTAACTGCTGGTTCCCACTCTCACTTTTTAATTTGCTATAGGGCAAATGCATTCACTAGATAGAAGAAGAGAGAAAGAGAGAGGAAGCTACCAAGTCTAGGACTCAAACCACGGTCAGCCATGTGGGAATCCTTAACCACCACACCACCTGCTGGCCTATATATATTTTCAATTTCTCAAAGAGCATGCATGCCTACCAGAGAGAGACAGACAGAGAAAGAGTGTATGCATGCCCCAAATCCCAAAGGACAATGAAGGTGTGATGTGATCATCCTCCCTGGAGGGTTCTTTCTCTTTCTCTCTCTCTCTCTCAGTCTCTCTCTTTCTCCAGTGAGTGTATGTGCCTAAAGAAACATTTTTTTAAATGTGAAACTTTTAGATAAATATATACTCTGAGATTCTTAAAAATATTATAACTAAGAAAGAATTTCATACATGGTGATATTAGCTTGAATTCATTCTAGAATTCAAATGTGGTTTAATAAACAAGGGTATGGACCAGAAGGAAGGGCGTAACCTTTTACAGGTTACTTCATGCTCCAACTCAATTTCATACTCACTACAAAGTGTGAATGATATTGATCTCCTGAGGTGATTTTGATGATTATAGAAGAAAGTTTATTAAGACTTTAGTAGTTCCTTGGTATATAGTAGATGCTAAGCAACTAGAGTCTATCCTTATTAGTGTCATCATCACTTTTATTAGGATATTAACTCACTTTACCCCAACACCTAGGACACAGGGAATTTTGCCTGAGTTCTAAGGGAAGAACCTGTAATTAAAACAAAGATTCCCCCAATCGTATATCCCCAAGGAAAATTGGCTTGACCCCATGTCAACAACCTTGGTGCTAACATGCCAACAATGCCATGAAGGGGGGACAGTACTAAAGGAAAAGGCTAGAGAAGGTGCCATGGAACCAAAGGGATGACAGAAAGTCTCTAGATAGGCACCAATATTATGGACTGAACTTGTAGAGGTAATTATTTCCTTTCAGTTCTTTTAATATTGGATTGGCATAAAAAGCAAATATCAGTGAGTACTAACAACTCTGTCATTTTAACACCTTTCTAACACTCGCTCATATATCTTTCAGCAAAGACAGAATATACTTCAAGTCTAGATTTATTATAGGGTTGCATCTCTAAATAAGATGTATTGATAAAAGGAGCAGCAGATGGTGTAATGGTTATGACGCTGGACTCCAAAGTAGTCAACTGTGGTTCGAGTATCGGACCCAACAGCTTAAAACTCAAGTTGGCAGTGTGTGCACGCATACATGCCCAAAATCCAGAGAGGAGAATGGAGGAGAAGGGATTGTGTCATGGTCATTCCCCCTGGGGGGTGACTTCTTGCTTTCTGTCTCTCTCTGTCTCTCTGGTGAGCATATGTGTCCTATAGCAAAAATCTCTAAAAAAAAAAAAAAAAAAAAAAAATGTAATGACAAGATTTGTTTTCACTCTCATGGTTGCTTTTTATTTAGAAAAAATAATTATTTTCACAATTAAAGTACTATAAAGAGTTTGACTTCAAAATATGTATGTATATAAAAACTGTGAATCTATATAAAACCAATATTAAGAAGTATTGTTTAGCCTGTCAATACTTGTTTGTTTTTGGTAACATTGCTCAAACTTCTAGGCCCTTTTACTTGCTTATAATACAGGATAATAAATATACTTACCAATTGGGACTTTGAAAGATTAATGAAATGATGTTTGTCAAGTGTTTATCAGAGTCAATAAAAATTTGGTATGATTTTAGAGAACTCCAATTCTTGACTAAGTGTGGTCCATCATTCTATGAAACCAAATCCATATTTAACAGTCTGGTTATCCAAATTTTCTTCTATTAAAAAAGGGATGAGGTGACAATGTAATTAAATGGAGTATAAAACACATATATACAAACTGCTAATTATTTTACTCTCAATAACTGATAGATAGAATTTAAAAACAATGGCAAAGTTATTCAATATATCAGAAAGGAGGTTCACAGAACTTTACATGATTGAGACCTAAATTAACACTAAAGTATCCCAGAAGTCATACACTATGCTTTGTGTATTTTATCCATTCATTGAATTGATTCATACTTTACCTCTGTCTCAATTAGGATATAATAAAGCATACATAGAAGAAAAAATAATTACAAGCTAATAACTTAAAAGAAAAATTACAGAATAAATGAGACAATAGTCTAGATCAACTTATGGGTGGCATTAGGGTTAAAAAAAAACTAAAATAATAAAGTGAAAATTATCAATGATATCACATATGACTGAACTTAATTGACACAAAAGGTTATATTACAGGTGAAGTTTGGCAGACCAAAGTCTAATATTTCTCCATTTAAATAGATTCTAGTGGTAGTGGGCAGGGTGTAAGACCATGTGAACATTATATTGGGAAAATGTCTACTAATAGACAATGGTACGACATGACAGAGGTGGGAAGGAATAAGACGAATTAGAGACTTTGCAAAGGATCCATCTTTCCAATGACTGGAAGAAAATACACAGCAAACTGGGCAGAAATGTGTTGTACTTTGCTGTTTTTCCAATGCATAGTCCAGTCTCAGATGATCTATGAAAATAAGTTGAGAGGAGGATTAGTTCTGTTGTTGTTTGCTTTTTTTTTTTAAGTTTATTTATTTATTTCCTTCATAGGAGCCAGCACTCTTGATGGAGTCTCCACATCACAATTCTCCTCACATCCCTGGAGCCAGCCAGGATCACAAAAGCAGCTGCAGATATATCTAGCATGTTTAGATAGACCCAGAACATAAACCCAGAATTTTCACACATGGCCTCCAGGATTGCTCTGCAGAACTCCTATTGCCTACACCACCATGGCTGGGTCAGTTTTGATTTTTTTGCCACATGGCAAATTCATCATAGGGAAACTAGCTGGGCATGAGGGTGCAACCATGAAGGTGCATGCTTATAATCCCACCTGTGGAGAGAAGGCAACAGGAGGGTCATGAGTTTGAGGTCAGTCTCAACAACAAAGCAAGACAGCAAGACTTTGACTCTCTAAACTGAAATGAAACTAAACAAAACAAAACCACACATTTTACTTTGGTAAGATTTCATGTATGAAGCCTCGCTATATACAATTTTATGTGATCTGTTAAAAAGGATTTCCTATTGACAGTCTAACAACTATACTATATGGTTGATTCTCCTAATCTCTCAAGTGATGCTGGATAGGAGAGACCAGATATCATATTTTTCAATGACAAGAGTAGGAGAGAGTGCAGGTCCATCACAGGTATTAACCTATATACCTTATGTCCCAACTTACGAAGTTGTAAATCAAAGATACAAGTTGATTAATAAAAGGTGTTTATTTTTTCAACCTCCTTATCAACTTATATAATGGACTCAAATTTAGAATTATTAGATTCCACCAAGACATGAAAGTGCTGGTTGACCAAATTCCTGCCCCAGAGCACAGTTTTCTCCCTTCCTCTTACTCCACCCCTAACTGCAAGGGCCTCGTGCACACACATGTGGTCATAGACTGAATTCTTGTGTACCACCTCCTCCCCTCAAGTTCTTGTGAAGTCCCATCACCCAGTATATTTAGAGTAAGGAAATAAGAAATATTAAGTGATATTATAAGGGTAGGACCCTTACCCAATAGGATTAGTGTCCTTATAAAAAGTGACACAAGAGATCCCATTCTCTGTTTCTGAACATGCAAGGGAAAGTCATGTGAGCACATAGCGAAAGAGCCACTCTCTGCAAGCCAAGAAGAGAAGCCTAAACAAAAATCCAATCAGTCTGACCTTGTACCTCAGATTTCTAGACCCTAGAACTATGAAAACGATGAGAAAATTAATCTCTGTTCTCTAATACACCCAGTCTATTTATGACAGCAGCCCCAGCAGCCTGAGACATGTATGGACACCCCACACTGTAGCTCTGTCTACACTTCCTTTGGTCACCCCTTACAGTTAGAGATACATATAGAAACCCTTTGAGTGGACAGACCTGAAAAGTGGGAGCCCTTTATAGGGCCTAAGTACCCAAGTATGATCTGGAAGGGCAACCATAGGTTCTGGGTTGACATAGACCTTTGCTCCCAAGGAATTTTCACCCTATAGAGCAGAATAGGCCTAAAGGAAGTTTAGAGGGATCTCTCAAAAACAGAGACTAATTCTCAGGCTTACATCCAGAGTCTCAAATTTGATAATACTGTGATGCCTCAGGGAACCAGATGTTTTCTGTTTAGAACCTCTGGTGGTTTGGATGAGAATGTCCCATTGGAAAACACGTCTCTAAAGAAGGATTGAGTATTCATTCAATGCATGGCTAAATGGCATTAAATATACTCCAACTCAACATACCTGGCTTTGAAAGCTGCCTCTCTAGGACAATAGTGATGAAACACTTCACAAATGACTTAGTTTATTTATGTCTTAATTTCTTCACTGTAAAATGAGATAAATTTAAGATACTAATTTATATGGCTGTTACAAGGATGAAATGAGTGACTATATATATAAAACATTTATAAATGTGCCTTACACACATTTATAAATATCAGGAAAAGTTAGTAAGTATTCACTCCTGTTTGAAATAATCATGGAAGATATGTGGAAATAAAAAGCAAAGCATTTATCAAACCAGTTCATACATTTTACGCACATTGGATAGTTAAAGTCTGATCTCAAGTTTTTGGTATGTAAAAAATTTAAAATATTTTATGTGTTCTTTTCATATTTGTTATCTTTAGCCTTCATTAACTCTCATAATAGAAATTCAGCTTTGAATATGAAGTAAAATTGGGCCACCAACGGGACAAAATTGTTGTTTCTACCTAGTGTGAAAGTCATTCTATCTCTCCTCTGTAAACTCCTGTTAGCAAAAGTGCAAAGTCCATGTATACCTTGAAGGATTTCCCAGTGCTAGAAATACCAAATTGTCCTGTGAAAGGAGACCTCATTGCTTATTTCCACGATACTAAATTCTTAATGACTCCCCACACACACACACACACACCCGCCCCATGGAAAAGACATGCCTATTCCTACAGACTAAGCAAATGCTTATTCAGAGCACAGAGCTAAAAACGTATGCGGGCTAATGAAATAATATTTCAGATCTCACATTTCCATGTGGCAGAACAGGAATAGAATGAAATCCTACTAAAGCTGGTACTGACATTACCAGATGTGCAGCCATTAACACATGCTAAAACGGGCTTTTTAAAGAGTCTATGCATTTTTCTCCGAAGGAATATAAAATACCATTCTCCTAAGCAGCTCATAATGCTCTGTCCTCCTTAACTTGGAAGTTATCAAAGCACCAAGCAATGTTCTGGAATATTGCCTCTGTTATGAATGCTATGAGCAGGAAAGGAGGAATCAACGTAAATCAGCATGGTATTTTTATTCCTCCTCACTTCTTTTCAGTTCTTTTAGAACCATACATTGATTAAATGTAGATTTAGCCCAAAGTAGTCTATGACTTGTTGAAGGGGTCAATTGATAGCCTATTTATCCGTTACTGTTTATTATCACCCAAAATATATTCTGGCGATGACGTTGGGACACTGTCCAAAAACTAGGTGACAGTATACAATATAAATCCACTCTCCAAAAATACTGGTAAACTATTAAATGCTGCCCTGGCTTGACCAGGGGTTTATGTTGTGCTTGAAATGACTCCTTTAGGGAGTATTGAAGAACATGATGTCATTCAACTTTTTAAAATGCAATGAAAAAAGTCCAGACATTTTTAGAAAATTTTGCATCACTTAAAGTCAGAAGCTATTGACTATTTGCAAGAGAAAGAAACTGCAAGAACTGTCCCATAAAACATTAGTACCATGCCATATTTACTATGGTACTCATAAATACTGAGTACATGATATGTTTTGATTTCTATTGTGACTTATCAATAATCATTGGAAATATGAAAGGAGATTCTCACTTTTTTGAAAACTTGCCAACAAATGTATACCAGGCATAAATATGCCTTATACATCATCATATCCCAATTTCTTAGTGAATTAGCTGGTCCTAAAAGGCTTTTAATTAAATGTTGGACAAAAATAGAATAAACCTCTAGTCTAGAGAGGCCATAAATCCTTGGGGAAGACTCTAGGATTTGACCAGTAGTCTTGTTTTCATCAAAACAATTTTAATAGCAGGGCATAGTAGTGTGTACCTGTGGTTCCACCTACTTGAGTAGTTGAGCTAGAAGGATCATGAGTTAGAGGCCAGCCTGGATAAGAGCAAGACTCCATCACAGAAACTAACTAAATAAATAAAAGTGAAGTTTTTCTACAGGACATTGTCAATAGATTCCTCAAAAGGAAAGTTACAAGGATGAGCGTGGGAGACCAATTATATTAATGTTCTCCCCAAATTCACCCCTTCTGTGTCTCTGTCTTTATCATGCAAACTTGCATTCCCCCAGTTCTAACTCAGAGCCTGTCCACTTGAATTGCTTTGGTTAAATATGTATTGATTATTATACACCATGAATAGTTTATGATTGTTTGTTATAAGCATCAGTTCACTGGCAGGGTAAGATGACTTAATCTTCCTATTTTTTGTCTGTGCACTAAGTCTCCTGGAAAACAGAACTGACCATTTTGTTCTAAATCAAGAAAAGTAAAAATAATAACATCTACTCCACTCAAATTATTTTTGGCTTCTATCAGTTTGGTAAAGTTCTAGAAAATATATAGCATAACCCATAACCTACTTTTCCCCTTTAGTATTCAGTGTCATATCATTTTTTTAACTTCAAAACATTGGTGTTACTGCTTTAAAAATCACATGCAAGCAACGTATAAGGCTATGAATATGAAGGACATTAATATGATCTGAATGTGCCCACCAAAGTTCATGTGTCAGAAACTTGTGCTCTAATAAAACAGCATTGGGAGATGGGACCTCATGGGAAGTGTGTAGGTCATGAGGGCTTCACCTAAGTAATGGATTCATGATGCTGTAAAAGAGTTTGGCTTGTTGGAGTTTGCTCTTTTCTGCTCTTCTGCCATGTGAACGCATAGTATTTGGTTCCCATGAAGACAGCAATAAAGTCCTCAACAGATGCCAACACCTTGATCTTGGACTTCTCCGTCTCCAGAACTGTTCTTTATAAATTATCTAGTTTCAGGTACTTTACTGTAGCAGCACAAATGGACTAAGACAGACTCACGTAGCTTTCTGTCAGTTCTGGAGCAGGGCTTTTCTCTAAGAACCAAATGACTCTAACAAATCAAATGCTCACTTCTATCCACGAATGCCATCTTCCATTTAAACTATTCACAAGTTGACAAAGCAATTCTGTTATCGTAGAAGTCAGGTACCACAATTCTGTTTAGAATTTGTACTGACTATAAACTTCTATCAGAATTCTCACCCCACCACATGCCAAGCTAAGACTCTTTGAAACATTGCCAAATAGTACAAAAGGATTTTCTGCTAGGTGCTTATGTTTATAATAGAATCTGAGCTCCTTGAGAATACGTAAGTTGGGTTTTATTTTCTGTTTACCCCAAGCATTGAGGAGGTACTTAGTAGGTTCGGTATTTTATGCTTATCAAATGAATGACTAGATGGTTAAATAGATATTCATTTTTTGAGGGATTCTTAAAATACCTGATAAGGGTGGGACCAGCAGTTAGCGTAATGGCTATGTCGCTGGACTACCATGTAGTCGACCATGGTTCATGTCCCGGACCCGGTTGCTTAAAACTCACGCTGGGTGCGTGTGTGTGTGTGCCCAAGATCCCAAGAGGAGAATGGAGGAGAAGGGATTGTGGTGTGGCCATCCTCCCTGGGGGGTGATTTCTTGCTTTCTGTGTCTCTGTCTCTCTCTGTTTGGTGAGCGCACGCACCCTATAGCAAAAACCTCTCAAAAAAAAAAAAAAAAAAAAAAACAAAAACAAAAAAAAAAAAACCTGATAAGGGTAAACTTAAAAGGGACAAAAATTGGCAAAAAAGACCTATCTGTGTAAGATTAGGCATTTTGCCAATACAGTTTACCCGAGACTTTCCAGTTAAGACAAGAATCAGTTAGTCATAACTTGCATTTAGACAGATTATTATATTATTATTTGTACACTTACTGGTTACTTTCGACTGTAAGCCTAGTCTTTATCAAGAATCATAGCAACTTCTGCTTCTATAATCAGACTAAATGGTGAGGTCCTTAGTCAGTCATTCATCTACTCATCTATTAATATATTGAATCCTATTCATATGCTCCACATGTTCTAAAATGTTCAGTCAATGAGAGAGGAGATCTTTAAACAAATTATTTATATTATGATAACAAGTACAATACCAGAAGGCAGTAGATATTTTTTTCACTATTTTCTAATTTCTCTTCAGGTGGAGTCAGGAACTTTTTATTTTAAAAAAAGATGAAATTTCTGCCAAACTTGAAAAATGATAAGGAGTTAGTTCATTTCCATATTGAGTACTCACTGTAACTTGGGACATCGACATAATACAGTGCAGCCACTGTATTATGTAATTTGAGCCAGCAGGTGGTGTGGTGGTAGAGGCACTGGACTCAGTTCAAGTATGGCTATAGTTCCAGTCACAGACTGGGCAGCTTGAAAATCATGCTAGGCCCATGTGTGTGTATGCCAAAACTCTCAAGAGGAGAATAGAGAAGGATTTGCAGTGTGGTCACCTCCTCGAGAGGCGATTTCTCACTTTCCCTCTCTGTATCTCTCTGGCAAGTTCACATATCATATGGCAAAAACTTTTCTAAAAAACTAATAAAATGGTGAAAAAAAGAGAAGATTAATTCCTTCACATGGCTCATCATCTAATGGTAAAATAACAGATAAAACCATGATCTTATAATATCAGATATAATTATGTCAGAAGATTACCAAACATAGAGAAAAGAAGAGGGACCAGACCGTGGCACAGAGGTAAAGCAACACTCTGCAAGGCTGACCCACATGGAAGGTTCTGGTGCACACCTGGAGACCTCCCAGAACACACCGGGTGTGCATGTGCCCATGACCCAGGCCTGGAGGTGGAATGCAGTAGAATGACCTTTCATAGGGGTGGTTGCATCTCTGCCTCCGTGTGTGCAATTTCTCTCAGTCCTTCTCACTCTTGAAAGAGAGAAATTAAAAAACAGGCAAAGAAGGAAGGAAAGAAACAAGGAGAGAAGGGAAAGAGAAAGGAAGTAAGGAAGGATAGAAAAAAAAAATACCTGCTGGATATTTCAGTTACATAGAACTACCTCGCTGAACCCAATCCAGACATAAAATTGAAAGGAATGATAAACTGCTATTGGGGCCAGCAGGTGGCATGGTGGTTAAGGCACTGGATTCCCACATGGCCAACTGGGACTTAATTCCCAGATCTGGTGGCTTGAATATAACACAAGGTGCACGTATGAGCACCTAAAATCGCAGGAGGAGAATGGAAGAGAAAAGACTGTGGCTAGGCCATCACCCTGGGAGGGGGTTTCTCCTTTCTTTCTGACTGTCTCTCTCTTCTCTCTGTCTCTCTGGCAAGCACACATGCTCTATGGCAAAAACCTTTTAAAAAAAGATTTTGAAATCTGAAAAAATAAATAAATAACTTCTGTTGTTTTAGTCCACTGATTTAGGTATAAGCTCTTCTTTTGGCAATAGAAAACTAAGAAAACATGGACATATGTAATTTAATTCACACAGCAATCCTTGAACAGTTACTATTTTTCTGAGGCACCAAAGTTGAGGCACCAAAAAGTTAAAGTATCAAGGAAGAAAGAAAACAAAAAAAAAAAAAGAAAAGAAAAAGAAAACACGGGGCCATCCAGTGGTGTGGTGGTTGGGGCAGTTGGCTGTGCATTTCCAACTGCACGGTTCAGTATGGCACCTTTAAAACATGACAGGTGATGGGACCAGCAGTTAGCGTAATAGCTATGTCACTGAACTCCCATGTAGCTGACCGCGGTTGGATTCCCAGACCCCATAGCTTAAACTCATGCCGGGCACATGTGCGTGCGTGCCCAAAATCCCGAGAAGAGAATGGAGGAGAAGGGATTGCGGCGTGGCTATCCCCCCGGGGGGGGGGTGATTTCTCACTTTCCATCTCTCTGTCTCTCTCTGTCTTTCTGGTGAGTGCACACACCCTATAGCAAAAACCTCTCCAAAAAAAAACAAAAAGATGAAACATGACTGGTGAATGTGTAAGCATGCCCAAGATCCCAAGTAGAAAATGGAAAAAAAAGGATTACAGCATGGTCATCTCCCCTCAGGGGTTCTTTCTCATTTTCTCTATGTCTCTCTGTCTCTCTCTGGCAAGCACAAGAGCCTTGTAGCAGATTTTAAAAGAAAACATTGAGATGATGAAAGGGATCTTGGTTATTTATTTTATTTTTTCAGTCTTCTGTCATGTAACTTGATATTTTTTTCTGGAGCTTGGTACAAATAAAGTATTATTAAGTGAATCAATAGAGGTCACTATTACAAGGTACAAAATTCATTGACCTGGGTAGTACATTATGAGCTTAACCAACTTTAAAAAGTCCCTATTCATAGTGAACTGAAAATAGTCCAGGTACTAAGAGAATTTTTCCTATAGTGCATGCATTCAGAATGTAGCCTACAACTCAATAAAATGTACTGTCCCTCTATGTACATGTGGGAATTGAATAAAAGAGAGCGTGGGAAATGACAACAGTAGCCCAAATAGAAAACAGAAACCACTCTAGGTGTTTAAAGAAAAGAAAAATTAGTACAAGGGGTTGACTATATTGGTGATTGATGAGCTATAAGGCTAAGAGGAGATTGTGAAGTCACCCAGTAGTTAACAACACTCTAAAGGACAAGGGAAACAAGGGACTCAGAGCTTCCTTCTAGCAGATGAAAAAAATTCAGACAAACCTGGTGGGAAATGTAAGCTGGTCTAGTTACTTGCTGTTGTATACAGACGGAAGTGAAACTGCACTAGTTTGATGCCTAGAAAGTTTCCTAACCATATTTTTTAAAGAACGATTTATTTTTACTTAGTAATATTATTCTTACTAATTTGCTATAGGGCATGTGCACTCACTGTGTGGAGAGAAAGAGAGATTGTGAGAAAGCAAGCTCCCAGTTCCAGGACTCAAACCATAGTCAGCCATGTGAGAATTCAGTACCTTAATACCATGCCACCTGCTGGCCCGTTTCCTGTTGAAAGCCAATTGCCGTGTAGGAAATTCAATTACCATGAGACTGCCATGCCATGGGAAGCTGAAGCTAACCATGTAAAAAAGCCTCATGGAGAGAGACAGAGAGAGATGTTCTCGGCTCAGCTAGCCAGCCCCTGGAAACCCCTGCTGAGGTTCCACAATGGGAGGAATAAAGCCACCTTGGACATTTCAGTCACAGCAGGACTACCTAGCCGAATCCAACCCAGATCCAGGTTATAAAGAATAATAAGCTTCTGCTGTTTTAAGTCACTGATTCTGGTGGAAGCTCTTTATTGGCAATAGGCAACTAAAAAAAATATGCACTTCAGTAATTTAATTCTCACAGGAAACCCTTGAACAGTTACTATTATTCTCATAGCACAAATAAGAAAATCAAGGCACCAAAAACTTAAGGTACCACCTGGAAGAGTAAAACTCTGAAATAAAGCAGTGTTGCTCCAGAGTCATTGCTTGTAGCTTCTACATACAATTGATCTCAATAAACATTTGTGAGATTTCACCGCAGCATTCACAGAGACTATAATATTTTGTCCTAGTGTGAACCATTCATACTTTTTTCTTTGGGAATGTTGTCCCTGGGATGGTGCAACTTTCTGTTCTGCCTGTGCTCAACACAAAAATATTTCTATGTTTTCTGACTGTGGGATTCATTGAAAATATACAAATAAAATAAAAACTTAAAGAAATCTTTTTTCTCTAGCATCATCTATTATTGGTCTTTTGTGTATGTCAGTAAGGATTTGTCAGAGTCCAGAAAGTGTAAGAAGCAGTGATTTCTTTTTTTTTTTTTTTTTCCCTGACTGATAGGACAGCTAAAGTGGAATTTCACTTTTATGCCTAAGGAAAACACTTAGATTTTATAGCCACAGAGGTTGTTTAATGGTGCTACATATGGACCGTCAAAATGCCCATGATTTATTCACTGTAGGAAAGGCTTTTCAAATTTAACTAAATCACAAGTTATTCTTTCTACCAAAACAACAAGGGTGTAAAACCACCCTGTCACTATCACAGCCCAACAAAGAAATACAGAGTAAGTGGAGACATGATTCATTCCAGTCTTTTTAAGGTAAAAGCTTATCTGTGATTGCTATTTATGCCTGTCCTGAACATTCCTTCTGAAGCTCTCTTTAGACTTTCAAGAGCCTATGTCATGTATGCTTGACCTCCCAAAACATAACATATGTGTCAATGGCATCATTTCTTCTCTTTGTCCTCTTATTCTAAAACATAAAGAAAATTTGCATGAAATTAAAGTAGTAATGGATTCGTTTTGGACAGCAGTCCATCTTCAAACAGCTGGGATCTAAAAACAAGTACTGCCATTGCTTTTCCCTTTAATAGCCATCATTTTCCCCTAACTTTCCCTAGGAAAGGATTTGAAAAGAGTTGAGTTTTTCCACTTACATTAGATTGAATGGTTCCATTCACTTCCATTTTTATGTCTTAGAGCTATCTTGGGGATTACTTTTATGCTATCCTAAAATGTTCGCTATTAAAACAATGGGTATGTTTTTTTTTTATATTATCATAGGCATACTATGTTTAACACACATTTATTAATATTTTCATCTTAGAGAAACCT
The DNA here is from genome assembly GCA_026018925.1 of Tupaia tana. Classification (NCBI taxonomy): domain Eukaryota; kingdom Metazoa; phylum Chordata; class Mammalia; order Scandentia; family Tupaiidae; genus Tupaia; species Tupaia tana. The sequence continues at coordinate 68,551,836 of JAKSZU010000008.1, forward strand.
CAGCATGCAAAATCTTTTGAAAAGCTAACTATAAAAAGACTCTTCTGAAGTACTAGTTGAGTAAAAGTTGATTGCTATGGGATCTGAATGTCCCATGCATGAATAATAAGTACAATACTCACAACTCCATAATAGATATTGGGAAAGCTGAGCAAAAACAACTGTATGGAAACAGGAGCTGGAGGGGTAGATAAAATATTATCATGCTGCAGTATTTGTGAAACTAGTAATTTAGATGAATCAAAAGATGAAAATGATGACATTTGCTTCAGTGTCTCAAAAGTCAATCATCTGAGACTAATTTTTGGAAAAGGACTTTAGGATTTAGCTGTTCTAGGAAAATGCTCAGTTAGAAAAGCACTTGCATATCAATGTTTATTGTGGCATTATTCACAATTGCTAAGACATGGAATGAACCCAAATGTCCACAAACAGATGAATGGATTGAAAAAGTGTGGCATATATTCTCTATGGAATACTATTCAGCCATCAAAAAACAAGACCATGGCATTTAATAGAAACTGGTTGAATATGGAAGATCTATTGCTGAGTGAAGCAAGCCAGGCTATGAAAGAAAGATATTGTATGTATCCACTTAATATATAGCCAACTATCTGCACTCTATGGTAGAGATTGAAATATTGTAGGGCATAAAAGCAATGAAAATAGAAGACAGTATGGAATGGGGTGGAGGGGAAGAAGGGAAGAGTATAGAGAAGGAAACAGGAGAAAAATAGGCATGACATTTATGAAACACAGAAATGGTTTATTACCTGTTGATGCTAACATGTATAGTATTCTCAGCTGGACTGGTCTAAGAAGTATTTTATGTTAGGTAATTTCTCTTTACAAGCTAAATGGTATATAGTGAGTGAATTTTAAAAAAATAAGAATAAATAATAATAATCTGGAAAAACATGTAAAGCTATTTGCTGGTCATGGCTATTTGCTGGTCATGATGTGGATAGTAATGTCTTTGTCTTGACTAATATTTATGATAATTGTGCTGGACAAAGAAATGCTATACACCGTAAAGATGTATGTGATTAAATGTAATATAAAAAATAATAAAAGGAAAAAGAAGGATTTAGCTGTTCTGTCTCACAATGCTAACATAACTGTTTTCTGTTTTACATAAAATTCTGCTACCTGATAAAGCACTGTATTTCCTAAATTGCACATCAAGTGTCCAGAACAGGCTTTTGTTGGAGAGACAATGTGTGTATGTGTGAGCTTGGATCTGATAGGCAATATGGTTGGCAGTGCATTTTTAGCTTTTGTCTTCTAGAAATTCTTCAATTCTAGATGTCCTCATCCAAGTTTTGCAAGTAGTTTTCCAGGAAATATGTCACTTTATGTACTTACATCTTAGTTAGCTTACAAGGGAAATATATCAACCTAGGCAGATCATATTGTTATGTAAAGAAATTACCTGAGAAAATTATTTTCCACGATCTAAAAAGCCCAGATCAAATTTGTTTACATTCCAAGTATTTCTGAGACTTTCAAGAAGAGTTAACTTTCCCATGCAAATAAGTTCTGTCCAACTGGCAAATCTGAAGTAACTTTTAAAATGTTTTATTCCCATAATATAGCTTATGCAGCTAAAACATTAGACCAGTCAGCAGGTAGATGTGGTATTGTTAAAGTATGTTTTTGAGAGGGACACATGACAAATATAACCATTGAATAAAATTATTTACACATCCATGACATTTTATTTTCATTTATATTATTTATATTCCCATGGCTGCCGTTTTACTTTTTTCTATTATTGTCCTTTTTTCAGCTAAAAGAATCACGTTTGTATTCATTTGCAAGTACTGTTGAAGTTATTCTCAAATTGCCTTCTAACCATGTGCAGATAATATTATGGCCATTATTTACCCAATTAAGTGTCTGCTGTATGACGTCTCAGAAGTCTCTACTGCAAAGAAAGTCCTACAAGGTCAAAATTCAACTAAAATTTAACTGTTATTCTTCCAGGCCAACAGCATTATATTATTCTCCTCCTCCATCTCTCTTTTAGGGGGACATTTTTAATATGTTTAATCACACATTCATATTTTTCTCAGGTTTTCTTTTTCAAGAATTTGTGTGTGTGTTCTCTTTTAAGGAACTTGTCACAATGCCAAACAGTAATTAAACTTCAGATATTTATATGAACACTAAGGTTGAGAATTATTTTCCTCAGACTCATGAGTAGTTTCCCAGCAGGATTTGGTCTATTATTCTGCTGTTAATGAAGAAGTAGTTCAAAAGATCAAGGAAAATTTAAAATACATACATTAAAATAAGCTGCCACTAGAAAAGTCCAAATAGTTCATTGTAAAAAGCTAACTTCTAATTTGTCTAGAAATCAGTTGAATCCCAAGGCTATGTGAAAATCCCCACAGTGCTTTTCCAGAAAGGGTGAAGCATAGCAATTGTTGCATTGTTTATGGTTATAGTGCAATTAACCTCTCCTTGATGTATCCTTAGGCATAGATAAAAATTTGAAAAGCAAACACTTTGATGTTTTTCTTCCTTTTTTTACAGTAAAGAACACTGATACCTCTCTAGAAGGGAACCTACAGGTTTCTTTTATAGCAGAGAAAAATCCCTTTTGGCCAGCAATTGGCATGGTGGTTAAGGTGGTTGCATCTCACATGGCTGACTGTGTGGTTCAAGGCCCAGACTCATGAACTTGAGAAACATACAGGGTGCGTGTGGGTGTGTGCCCAAAATCCTAAGAGAAGAAATGGAGGAAAAGGGATTGTGGCGTGGTCACCACTCTTAGGGATTACTTTCTGACTTTCCCTCTCTCTCTCTGTCTCTCTCCAATGAGCACATGCACTCCATAGCAAAATTTTAAAAAAAATAGAAAAGAAACCTTTCAATATGAGGAATTCATTGATATCAAACAACATTAGCAGCAAGTGAGAATGGATTCTATCTATAAACAACTCATGCAAACTAGCTGAATATCATCTTGGGCAAAGATTTACAGTGTCAAAGAAACTTGCAGAAACCCAAAAATTTCAATTCTCGATTTTTTTTTGGTTTTGCCAAAAAGTGCATTCCTGATCTTTTCTGTTTAAAGAAGTAAATAAAACATACATATACAGTCTTGAAAGCATCAAAGAGGCAATGAGCCAATTAGGAATTACTAGGTCCAAAGGAAGGGAAATCAAGGAACTGGGGAGGAAAACTGATCTAGTATCTATACTTGGCATAAGAGGATTTGCTCATCCAGAGAAATTGTATTTGTTTTTGTCTTTGTTTTTGTTTTTTTAATAATTATCTATTTAATTTTATTTATTCATTCATTTATTTTTTAATTTGACCAGAGAGACAGAGGTGAGAGTGAGAGAGAGAAGAAGTGAGAAAGCAAGCCACCAGATTCAGGACTCGAACTCTGATTGGCCATGTGGGAACGTCCAGCACCTTAACCACCACACCACCTGCTGGTCCCCGAGAAATTATATTTGTTTTGACAGCTTCATAAGTAAGGGGGTACAGAAATCAAAACCTCACATGTACAAGGTGGAAAGCAGAAGAGGACACTCAGCCTAATGGACCATGCTATTATGGTAAGGATGAACAAGAAATGTGTGAGTTTGTCCTATATGGATTTACCTTCAAATCTTTTTTTTTTTTTTTTTAGAGGTTCTTGCCTTTAGGGCAATTGCACTTGCCAGAGAGAGAGAGAGACACAGACAGAGACAGTGAGAGGGAAAGTGAGAAATCACTCCCCAAGGAGGATGTTCATGCCACAGTCCCTTCTCTTCCATTCTCCTCCCAGGATCTTGGGCGTGCATGTCCATACACCTAGCATGAGTTTCAAGCTACCGGGTCTGGAACTCAAACTAAGATCAACCAGGTGAGACTCCAGTGACATGACCACTATGCCATCTGCTGGCCTCTTACATTCAAATCTTAATCTCCTGTGCTATCCAGGGAAAAATTAAATCTTGAAAATACTTGAAGTATTAGAAGTAGCAACCACAGCCTTCTAGCAGAAATATTGGGGATATTGCTAAAAAGCAGCCATGGCCCATGGGCTAGGTCATAAAACAAGGATCAACAAATACCAGTAAATTAAAAATCATATACAATATGTCCTTTGGCCACAGTTCAATTAAACTACAAATTAGCTAAGAACAAAATCATTAACTTTTTAAGTTAGACAAAGCAGAAAATTCTGGTAAATTTAGAAATTAAGAAAAACACTATTTAATTAACCCTGTGGATAGAAAGAACATTATACTGGATACTAGAAACATTTTAAGTTGAAAAATAATGAAAATACTATATACCAAACTTGTAGAATATAGGCAAAGCAGTATTTAGAAGAATATTTATTGTCTAAAATGCATATATTAAAAGTTTATATATTTTTTTCTTATTCATGATAGAGTGTATGTGGGTGCAAGTGAAAGTGAAAGAAAAAGCGAGACAGAGAAAGAAGTAACCAGTTAGGGTCTGGTAACATCCAAATCCCCTTCACACCCAAATCCCCTTCCTCTAGTCCTCCAGCCTATTAAATGCAGGATACCCTCATGTACACTGGCAGGCCACCCTCATGTACACTGGCAGTCCATGTGGTTCTGCAGTTGTCAGGTGGAATCTAGCTTCTCATGAGCAGCACATAATCTCTGGGCCACAGAGCCAGCCAGAGAAATTTAAAATAGCTAAGAATTATTTTAAAAGGTCAGGGGGAAAAATAAGAACAGCAGAGAAAACCCAAAGGAAGTCAAAGAAATAAAAATAAAAGCAAAAACTAGCATATAGAAAACAATCAGAAAGTAGAAAGAATCAACAAAGACAAATTATTATGTTTTAAAGCTTATAAAGAAGATCAACATATTAAAACTAAAAATTAATAAAGGTGTAAACAACTCTCACTTTATGTATTTTACTTTGTTATGAGAGAGAGCAAGAGAGAGACCCAGAATGTAGTCAAAATTGGATTCTCGACTTCATTAACTTCAAACAACATAAGCCAGACAAACTGGCTAAAATTAAAGAGAAAAAATATTAGTAAATAAGGGAAAGCCATGATAGGTCCAGCAGATATTGAAAAGTACAGACTACCATGAACTACTTTCAGCTAAAAGGCAAAATTTTGAAAAAAGTGAAGACATTTCTAAACATTTCAACTTAATTTTTTAAAAATAAAAAAGACTTGCATAGTCTTTATGAGGGTAACTAGTCAGTGATGCAAAACCTTCCCATCATGAAAACTATTAATATATGCCTTGATTTTTTTGGCACAATGACATTCACTTTTATTCAAAATCTCTTACTTTCCCACATGTTTCAGCATCTCTACATAATGGAAGAAGCGTTCTCTTAATGACATATTCTGTATCTGTCTCTTCTCACACCTAATAGATGTCTAAATTTAGTTATGTGCACTATTATGTCATTATTAAATCTTCCTAGTTCTCATCATCCTATAGGATAACAGCTATTTCCTAATTCAGGCTCGAACCATCACTTTTCCTTGGATATCCACAATGTTCTCTCTCTGCCCCATTGTTGTACATTGCCAATCAGAGCGATATTTTTTAAAATTATTTATTTAACTTTATTTATTCATTCATTCATTTTTAATTTGACTAGAGAGATACACAGAAAGAGAGAGAAAGAGAAGGTGAGAGAGCAAGCCACCAAGCCCAGGACTCGAACCGTGGTCAGCCATGTGGGAGCACCCAGCACCTTAACCATCACGCCACCTGCTGGTCCCAGAGTGATATTTTTTTAATGGTGATCTTATTAAGGCACTTTTTGGTAAAAAAAAAAAAAAAAAAAAAAAAAAAAAAAAAAAAAAAAAAAAAAAAAAAAAGTCTAGTAAACTAAAAAGCTTGTTGTATTCCCATTTCCCATGAGATGTAAAATACTTTAAGGCCCAGCAGGTGGCATGGTGCTTAAGAAACTGGATTCCCACATGATCAGCCAAGATTTGTGCTCTGAACCCAGTGGCTTTATCACTTTCTCTATCTCTCTCATCTCTCTCTGGTAAGCACACATGCCTTACAGCAAATTAAAATAATAATAGTAAATAAATTTAAATAAATAAATAAATATTTTTAAGTCTTTGACCTGATTTTCAAAGATTTTTGGAATGCCCTTCATGCTATTTCCATCTCCGACCTCATCTCTCACAAATATTCTCCTTAAGTCTTAACCATCAAAATATTTCATTTAAATTTATCTTAAAATAGCATAACTTCTCTTGTCTCTGAATGAGTGTTCATTTTTCTCTTTGACTACAGGTCTCTTTCACATACTCCTTTCACTTGACCAATTCTTACTTAATTCCTATAATTTTATTTTAGTATTTACTTCCTTTGGCAATCCTTTCTTTATCTCATAACTCTGGGTAAGGTGTCCCTCCTATGTGGTCTTTTTTTTAAACTTTTCTTTTTGAGAGAAAGATATTTTTGGTATAGGACACGTGCACTTGTCAGAGAAACAGTGAGGTAAAAAGCAAGAAATCACCCCCTGGGGGGATGGACATGCCACAATCCCTTCTCCTCCATTCTCCTCTCAGGATCTTGGGCATACAGACACATGCACCTGATGTGAATTTCAAGCCACTGGGTCTGGAACTTGAACCGCTGTCTATTATGTGAGAGTCCAGTTGCATAACCCTTATACCATCTCCTTGTTTCCCATGTGGTCTTAACATTCTCTCTCATCTCTTATCAGAGCACTTCTTAGAATACATCAAAAGTATTTTCTAACTGGTCTGAATTTTCTCACTCAATGGTACTTTCAAAAAGATTAAGATTATATCTAATTAATACTATAACTCCAGAGCCTAGTAGTATATAAAAACTTAGATTCAAAGTAAAACATAGCTTATCATATCAGATAATAAAGTTTCAAAAATTTTATTTAAAAGAGAACACTCTCAGATTAGCTTCATTTTAGACCATAAAAATTTTGACATATATTAAATTTACTAAATCTTTCTACTGCCATCTAAAATATACTATTGTTCCTCTCTACTGAATTTTAAAGTAAAATTTAGAATATTTGAAATTTAAAATATTGAATTATGACCAAGTAAATTTTGTTATACTAAAGCATGTGTATTTCAGTATTATAAAAGTAAGTAACATAACTTAACTATATCAAACATTTTAAAAACTAAATAATATCAATAAATACTGAAAAGATAATTGATAAAACTCAATGATTAACTCATTAAAACCTATATTACATGAAAAGGCAAACTAAATACAGTAAGGATAGTAAAAATCAAGAAAAATAGTATTCTGAATTATAAAACATGAAAAACATTTTTCACTTTCTCTCTCATCAGTAATTAATATGATTTTGAGTCTTCTTCCAAATATACTAGAAGAAAAATATTACAATATTTTAGGAACAGTAGTAAAACTTTGTTTTTTGACTAATAGAAGGATTATCCATATAGAAAAGCTGCAAGACTCCAGTTAAAACACAAAATAAACAAAAAAAGTTCTATAAGAATTAAAAAGTGATTATGGTAAGACAGCTGCATAGTAAGCTATCATAAACTATTAAAATTTTTTTTAATAGCTTTTCTCTTTGAACAACAAATAGAGAAATAAAAGTAGGAATGGCATTATACTAGTCATACCAAAACCAATAGAATATTGGGAATTTTATTTATTGAAAAATATGGGATCAATATAAAGAAAACCCTAAAGTCTTTTTATACTATTTTAAATTAAATTATTAAAATAAAAAATCATTTATAAAAGTTGTAGTGACAAAAAAATTGAATCTATGGAAAGACATATTTTGTACTTGGATGAAGACACTTATTCAATACAACTTTCTCAAGTGTGATCAGACATGATTTTTATTCCTTGCACTGTTTGCTGACCCATGACCTTTCCAGTAAGACTGGGATATCCAAGCCAGCAGGTGACATGGAACTTAGGATGGTTTGAACCCATAGGTCCAGCTGTGTGATTAGAGTCCAGGACCTATGGCTGGAGGAACATGCTGGGCACATGTGTGTGTGCCCAGAATCCTGGGAGTAGAAAGCGGGAGTAGGAATTTTGTGTGACCATCCTCCTAGGGGAGGGGTGATTTCTCACATTTCCTTTCCCTCTGTCTCTCTCCAGAGAATGCATGGGCCCTATAATCAACAAACAAACAAAAAGATTGAGCTCTCCATTTATTTAGACTAATAGTAGAAGCCAACTTATTTTTTTTTTTTTTTGAGAGAGAGATTTTTACAATAGGGCATGTGCTCTTGCCAGAGAGACAGAAAGCAAGTAATCACCCTCCAGGAGAATGGCCTTGCCAAGTCTCCCAAGTCTCCCCAGGAGACTGGAACTCCTCCAGTCATCCCTTGAGATTTTGGACACACATACACACATACACACACACACACACACACACACACACACACACACATATCTGGCATGAGATTCAAGCCACCAGGTTTCAAGACTTGAACTATGGTCAATCATGAGGGAGGTTCAGTGCCCCAACCATTATGCCACCTGCTGGTTCCAAAGCAAACTAATTTTTTTTTTTTTTTTTTTTTCTTTTTTTTGGAGAGGTTTTTGCTATAGGGCGCGTGCGCTCGCCAGACAGACAGAGAGAGACAGAGAGATAGAAAGCAGGAAATCACCCCCCAGGGGGGATGGCCACGCCGCAATCCCTTCTCCTCCATTCTCCTCTCGGGATCCTGGGCACGCACGCACACGCGCCCGGCGTGAGTTTAAGCCGCCGGGTCCGGGACTCGAACCGCGGTCGACTACGTGGGAGTCCAGCGACATAGCCATTACGCTAACTGCTGGTCCCAGAGCAAACTAATTTTTAAAAAATTGAATCAATGTTTATACAAGAGACTACTATGTAGGTTCTAGGAATCCACTGCTGTTACAATGGTCTAACCTAACCTTTTACAAAAGCCACATCTATGACAAACACATACACACAGAGAGAGAGAGAGAGAGAGAGGGAGAGAGAGATTTTATTTATTTTAGAAACTTAAGAGAGAAAAGGAAGAGAGATACATGGTTATAGGCCAAGGTCCTGGAGATAGAACTCGATCAAAGCAAAGTTCTGTAGTGATTTGGGAATTATAAAAGAAAATGTCAATAGAAATCACCTAAGTAGTTTAAGGATACAAAGAAAGAAAATGATTTTGGCTTAATTTTTAATACAACTTTGGGAAGAAGTAGAGAGTAGTAGCGGAGTATGACTTCAAATTATAGGACACCATAGAGAATATAAGTGGATAAAATCCAAAATCTGTGGCCCACATAGCGAATTTAATTTTCACACAGTCAATGAAGGCCAAAATGGATGAAAGGGCATTGCTATGGCAACCGCCGCTTAAGGACCAGAGAATAGAACTGGTAAAACATCAGCCATAGGCATTTCAGAAACAGAGGCAGCTAAGACAGGGACTCTCAAAGCCAAGCAGGATAGGCTTACCTCAAACACCACAGAGGTGGTTGACAGCCAGGAAAGAACCAGAGGTCTGGTCTTCAAAATAATTTGTTTGTGTATATTCCCTAAAAGAATTTTAAAGGTTACTTATACTCTTACTCTTGTTTAAATTGGCAACCATCATTTTCCATCCTAGTTTTAAATAGTTGTAAAATGTTATTTCTAGTATATCATAAATAGTGAATTTTAAAATAAACACTTTTAAAACCTATCCAATGAAGTCTAAATGCTATACAGATTTGATATTTGCAATAATCCAGTTTAAAAAAAACACATTACCTATTCAGTTCTTTATCAGTCTGAAATGTTAGAATAGAACATTATTTTTTTCTGTGAATTTGTATTTTCATTTCAATTCTACTATAATATTTAATCTGATATAGTAAATAATTATGCTTAAAAGCATTTTGTCAACATATCATGCTTTACTATAGCAAAATATGCATACAAATTGAAATTCCACTTTTTATTTTTACTTCCTGAGATCTTAAAGTTCTAAGACAAAGAAATAGAAAAAAGTTTTATTAATAGCTATGAGCTTAGTTAAATTAGAATATAGCCATACAATGGAATATTATGCAGCTTAAGAAGTACTGATTCTTTGTCTCCATAAACTAGTTTAGAGCAAATACTAACTTATGTCAAGTAAAAAACAGATATAGAATAATTTCTTAAAAAGAATAGTAAAACAGGGGCCAGCAGGTAGTGTAGTGGTTAAGGCACTGGACTCCCATATGGTCTACCACAATTCGAGTCCTGGACCCGGCAACTTAAAACACACTGGGCACATGTGTGTACATGCCCCAAATCCCAAGAGGAGAGTGGAGGAGAAGGGATTGTGGTGTGGCCATCCCTCCTGGGGGTGATTTCTCATTTTCTGTCTCTCTGGCAAGTGCATGCACCTTTATAGCAAAAATCTCTTTAAAAAATGTTTAAAAAATGAATATGTGTTTTTTCTATTTATTAAGAAAAATTCTAAAATATTAAGAAAATATAAAAAGTCATCACCCAGAGAATTAAATGTTGGATACTAGGCAGAGGCAAAGGTGGGGGAAAATGTTCACTAAACAACAATTTGTGAGTCCTGAGTTTAGAACCATTGGAGCATTATAATATTTGTGTGTGATTATGACTATTATGCCATGAAAAAACACTGAAATATTACTCTTCATATATAATAAGCAACTATAAGAGTACATGTTAATGAAAAGTCATCATGTAATGGGATAAATGAGATCAAATTTTCCCCTATATGGATAAATATTAGTTATTATTAGATGTAGCACCAATATGGCAAGAAAGAAAAAAGAAGGTAGCCACGATAATTCTATCCCTACCTATTTTTATGATATAGTTTACTTGCCGAGAAACTTCTTTTTAAAAAAGAATTATTTTACTTGTATTTATTATTAATTATTAAGTTTGCTACAGGGCACATATCTAATGAGAAAGAGAGAGAAAGCAAGTTGCCAGCTTTAGGACTCAAACCATGGTCAGTCATCAGGAAGTCCAGCGCTTCAACCACCATGCCACCTGCTGACTCTGCTGAGAAACTTCTATCCAGTACAATAAATAGCAGGGAAAGGATGAATATTTTTTATGGTCATTTCCATTAGTTTTATATTTTTTGTCTTTTATTAAGCTTTTAGCCCAAAATCCTATAATGACTATCATAAGAATGAGTTTTAATTATCTATCACATAATAATTAAATTGACTCCTCCTTTTACTTTGCTTAAAACAGACAACTGGACACCATCTAATTAGCAAATGAACAAACAGTTTGTTTCTTGGTTGGTTATATATGTCACTTGCTTTTTAATTTTGTGGACACATCTAAAACTGCAGTGAAATGTCATCAGTGTTACCTGCTACTCTTGGACTTCTTAAAGGCAACTCATTTAACAAAAAAAAGGGTGAAAAAACTGATATTGTGATGTCAGTAACTTTGCCCTTATAGCATTTTTAATAAAATGATTTCTTTTTTTCCACAAATTTTAGATAAATTTTCTTTAAATTCTTGGGGCTGAAAATTTAGTTAATTTAATGTATGTAAAAGTCTGACATATAATCTAATCTAAAAGGCCAGTCTTTATTGTCAAATTCATTAGCCTGATATGATTTACTTTCTGCTGGAAAATTTCTAACTTGATATTAGTATTTAGACAAGCGTACATAGTCTCATTACAATAGATCCACTTCTGACATTTAATTCTAAGATAGAATGATAAAGCAGAAAGATTGGCCAAGAGTTTGTCATCTACGTGAAATTAATCACCTATCATTGAGTATTTCTCTGCAAAGCTTTCTTTGCATTGCTTTTACTATATTTTCATTCAGGAACAATGCGTTCTTTGACAATAGTCAAAGAATAGAAAAGGTAGGGCTGCAAATTAATTTTAAAAAAAGAATCACTCCCACTGCCTCATCCTGTGCCTTCTTAATTCGGAGCATCCTGACATAGACCAAAGTACATTGTTTCTTCTATCACTCTTCACCCTTTTAATAACACGGCGTAAGAGAGAAATTGAGAAAACTGGTGCTGCCCTGGTTTTGTTGCTTTGTAAAAAGGAAGTTTCACTGATATCATACAAACTACCCACTGGCTTGGAGCCCCCAGATAAAACACCAAAGAGCAGGAGTGAAACACAGAAGATGCTGGACGCTTTGTCATCGTAAAGTGGTTCAGGACAATTGTCAAGAGAGAAGCCCTGAAGGCTTCAAACATCAACTGTAGAGGAGTCCTCAGTTCTAGAAAGAAAACATATTTGAGAGGTCTCCAAAAATTTCATGGAAAATACAAAGTCAAAAATAATTTACGCCAAAAAACGAATACTTTATTTCCATTTTTCTACCAAGTTTTTGAAGTACCTTAGAAATTTATTCCCTTGAAACTTTCATTTCAAGTCTGTCTTTCTCTTCCTCTCTCTCTCTCTCTCTTTTTTTTTAAATTTGCTGTTACGTGCACTCACTCCAGATAAACAGAGAGACAAAAAGAAAGTGAGAAAACACTCCCCAGGAGGGATGACCATGCCACAATCTTTTCTTCTCCATTCTCTTCTCAGGATTATGGGCATAATGCACACATGCCTGGCACGCTTTTTAAGCCACCATGTCCACGACTCAAATCATGTGGCATCCAGCCCTCTTCTCACCACACCACCTTTCTTGACCTCAATTCTTTCTCTTGGAAAATCTTCATGCATTTTGAGTGGCACATGTCTGGGAGACATACCTCCAGTTTATGGCCAATAGCATGAGAACAGGGAGCCATACCCCAAGATCATGACAGTAAGAAGCTTCTTTTAGTCTTGGGGAGAGAGGAAGAAGAAAAAAGGGGGGAAAAGGTATAAAATAAACAATTTATTCAAAAATAAATTAGTAGGAAAAAACAAATTCCAAGATGAATGATATTGTGTCTCTTCATGCTATCTAGATTAAATTGTGTTTTGTTGGCAGAAGTAATGGATTGTCAGCATGGTATTGGCATAAAAACAGACAAGTGGACCAATGGAAGAGAATAGAGACCCCAGAAATAACCCCCAAAGCTTACAGCCAACTGATCTTTGACAAAGGATATCAGTCAATCCATTGGGAAAAGGAAAACATCTTTAGTAAATGGTGCTGGAAAAACTGGGTATCCACCTGCAGAAAGATGAAACTGAACCCCCATCTTTCACCATTAACAACAGTCAAGTCAAAATGGATCAAAGATCTGAACCTAAGACCTCAAACAATAAAACTACTAATAAAAATGCTGGGGAAACTCTGGGGGACATTGGAGTAGGCAAAGACTTCTTAAATAAGACTCCCAAAGCACAGGCAATAATCCCTAAAATAGACAAGTGGGACTATATTAGACTAAGAAGTTTCTGCACAGCAAAGGACACAGTAACAAGTGTGAACCGACAACCCTCAGAATGGGAAAATATTTTTGTTAAATATGCCTCGGACAAGGGATTGATAACCAGAATACATAGGGAACTCAAGTGCCTTATGCGAAAAAAAAATGATGAACCCAATTAAAAGATGGGAAAATGAGCTGAACAAAAGTCTCTCTAAGGAAGACATACAAACAGCCAAAAAGCATATGAGAAAATGCTCAACATCCCTCATCATAAGGGAGATGCAGATAAAAACTACAATGAGATACCACCTAACCCCTGTCAGAATGGCAAAGATTAAGAATATAAAAAGTGATAAGAGTTGGCGGGGATGTGGTGAAAAGGGAACCCTCCTACACTGTTGGTGGGAATGTAAACTAGTTCAACCACTGTGGAGAACAATATGGAGGTTCCTCAAAGATCTACAAATAGAACTACCATTTGATCCAGCAATCCCACTTCTGGGTACTTACCCAAAAGACAGGAGAACGCTCAGTCAGAAAAGTGCTTGCACATCAGTGTTTATTGCAGCATTATTCACAATTGCCAAGACATGGAACCAACCTAAATGTCCACAAACTGATGAATGGATTGGAAAAGTGTGGTATATATACTCTATGGAATACTACTCAGCCATAAGAAATAACAAGACCCTGGAATTTGATAGAAAGTGGTCAGATACGGAGGATATATTGCTGAGTGAAGTAAGCCAGGCTATGAAAGAAAGATATTGTATGTATCCACTCAATATATACCGACTATCAGCACTCTCTAATAGAGAGCAAATAATTGGAGGACATAAAAGCAGTGAAGGTACTTAACGAGAATAGGACAGTGTGGAATGGGGGAAGTGAAGAGAAGAGAATAGAGAAAGATAACAAGTGAACAATAGAGAGGCAGGACATTAGTGAGAAACAGATATGGCTTATTAACTGTTGATGTTGGCATGTATAGTATTCTCAACTGGATTTGTCTGAGAAGTATTTCATGATGGGCAAAGTATTTGTACAAGCAAAATGAGAAATAGCAATTGACTGTTTTAAAAAATAATTAGAATAATAATAATAATGATTGGGGAAAACATAGAAAAGATATTGAATGTTAAAGTGGGGAGATTAATGTCTCTGTACTGACTGACATGCATGGCATTCCCTTTTGAAAAAGCAATGTAATACACTGTAAAGTTATATGTAATTTAATGTAATAGAAAGAAGAATATGATGATAATAAAAAATAAAAAAAAGTTCAAAAAAAAATAAAAAAAAATATATAAACAACAACAACAAAAAAGAAGTAATGGATTGTGGGCACACCGGCAAATTGAAACAGGATATATTTCTGCATATTCTAGTCACAGAGGGTAAAATTATCTCTACTGTAGTACAGATCAGAAATTACTATAGAGAAGAATTCTACTCAAGAACACTCTTAGAACACAAGAGTCTCAAATGCTATTCCCTTAGTCTACCATATTGAGAGTTGAGGGGAACAGTATTGCATGTAGTTTCATAGCACAGCTATGGCGAATCATTTTTATACCCTTTTAACATTACAACTGATATGTCAGAGCAGAGTAAAATTAAAGCTCCAAATGAAAAAGAGGATGATAGCACTTGGAGTTGCACAGCAGCAACAGTGAGTTCTGAAAGTCTGGAAAGAAAAAGAAAACCCACTGTAATACCTAAGAGAGGATCATTGTTTTTCAAATTAACATAAAAATATTAAACTATCTTCAACATTTTATATTTTAAAATAAAATAAATCATCTTAGAAATGCCACAATTAAAAGTACTTCAGGACAGCCAGTGGTGTAGTATTTAAGGTGGCTGGATCCCATGTAGCAGACCAAACTATTCGAGTCCCAGACCCGCATATTTGAGAAACACTCCGAGAGGTGCTTTCTCTCTCTTTCTCTCTCTCTGTCTCCAGGGAGCACATACAACCTATAGCAAGTTAAAAAAAATGAAACAAAACAAAACTTTATTTTTTCAAAGCATTGACAAAATAATTCAGTATTCTTTCTCCAGAAAATCCATTTATGGGCATTACACATTTACTCAAGTATGATAAGAAGCATTGTATCATAGAGCTGAAAAGTTGATGCTCTAGGCATCAACTTTTTCATATAGGCATATGAAAATATAGTCAGAGTATTTTTTAGTTCAAATCTTGCCTTATATCCAGTTAGTCTTAACCACAAGAAGACTGGGAAATATATGAGATGATCCCAGTAAAATGTTTAGTATAGTTCCTAAAACACTATAAAGATTCTGCAAATACAGGGTACTAGTATTTTAATTCATACCACTACTGCTATTATTGTCTTATAGAGGTAGTTGTAAAATAGTACTAGGCATATCCTGTCAGTATTAACATTGCATGTAGGCACTTCAACTTCAATAGTTTCAGAAGTTTTATTTCTAGACTCCCAAGTACATTACAATTTTCTTCATAATAGGGTCTGTTTTCCCCCCTTCTAAAAACGACAGTCATTATTCCTACCATAGTATTGGACTTGTAGTAGGCACCTAGTAAACATTTCTCAGTTGATTGATAGATGTGGATTACAGTTGGGGAAAAGGTGAATATGTTTACATTTCAACTCAACTACTTAAAAATAACACCTGGCTTCACATTAGATACCTCCATGTATTCAACTCTATGCTGTAAAAAACTAATCAGATTATAAGGCACGGTTTGAGTTTTGTCAGACTATAATCCGGATAGTAATACAACCAACTACCTAATTTATCTATATTTGTTCACATGGACTAGCCTAATTACGACTTTTGGTGTAAAAATTTAGCTTGGAAAATGGTTTTATGGATGCTTTCATTTATACTGAGTTCTGTTTATGTCATAAATAGTAAAGAAGCAGTATTTTGCCCCCAGGGATATTCACAGGTATAGCACTAGCCAAGTAAACATGTCATTAGCTGTGGTAATGTGTTCAACATTTCTCAATGTAATATGAAAGAAAATATTTCAGCTAAAAATAAATTTAGATTCTGAAGTTCATGTAAATACTAGTTTTAACATACAAATTATCAACTGGAGCTACTCTCTGTGAAGCAAATCAGAAGTAATCAATGTATTTGAGAAATTAATATTTTTACTTTTAGTTTTTACTTAACACAAGTAAAATTGGATTGTGACAACTATATCCTCTAAGTTTAACACATAGAACAATATTAAATAGTATATGTGAGTATATTGAGCTATATATAGTTACATAAAATCAGTATGAACATTTCTGGGTTTTTTTATGTTTTCTTCTTCTGAATGTAACTAGTATCATTAAATCTATGTAAATTATCTCTCAAAATCTGTATTTGATTGCACCAAGTAGTACTATAGCTTAAAATTACATGCTATTATTGAATAGGTGACATAGAAATTACATACATGATAGATTGATTGACAGAATAGTTATTAGATTGATAGAAACACAGAGACAAATTTCAACTTTTAATTTGCTATTTACAATAATGCATTTCCTCATAACTTCTTTTCTATTACCCTATATCCCTGAATTTTTTATGTTTCTGAATATAATGTAAGATAACAAGTAATAAATCAGGCATATAAATAGAAGGATCTTCAAACATTCATGAAAATGTCTATTATAAAAGTAACTATTACATATTTCAAAAAAGTTTTCAACAAAATAAACTCATACTTTGAGCTGTCTACAATTTTTTGAAGTCCCCTTGTATCTGTTTTTATGTTAATTTTACTACGGGTAAAATTGACTATATAAAACCTAGATTTTTTTTTTGGAAGGGAAAGACTACAATGGAGGTTAATAGTGAATTAGAAAGACAGATGTAACAAGAACTAGAACTTGGTAGGATAGAATCCTCATTCCCTCCTCATTTTTCCTCATTCTCTGGTCACTCTTCCTGTTCTCTCACTTCTGCTTCTTCATCACTCCCAAATAACAACCTGCTCAGTTGAAGTCTTAATCTCAGGGGCCAGCAGGTTGCATGGTGGTTAAGGGCACAGGACTCCCACATGGCCGAGAGTGGTTCGAGTCCCGGACCTCATACCTCATGGCTTTCTCTCTCTCTCTCTCTCTCTCTCTCTCTCTCTCTCTCTCTCTCTCTCTCTCTTTCTCTCTGGTTAAATTGAAATAAATAAATAAAGCTAAATAAAATAATTATTTAAAAAATAATAGAAGTCAAATCTCAGGCTCTGCTTCCTGAACTCAAACACAGACAAGAGCATGCCATAACAGGGTCTTGTACCACAGTCCATGCCTTAGCCAGCTCTGGATCATAGGCATGCAGAGCATCATGTTTTAGGACTCCACCATTGCCCAGCCATGCATCATTAAATATCTTTATGTCTTAGTTTTGTCAATTATAAAACTGAGTATCCTTATAATATACTATATGCATACCTTTCTAGAATTAAAATAGAATTTGAATAATGCATCCAGTAAATGTCCCAGCACAAATTAGGTATTATTAAATAATTTTATTTTAGCTGTCATTATGCTTCTTTTCATTTATTACACTCATCACATTGGCCTTTTGCCTGTTTCTGAATGCATCATTTTTTTTTCCTGGTCCTGTATACCTTGAATGTCCTGTACCTTCTATCATCTCACAACCCCCATTAGTTTGAGTTATCTTATGCTCATACTTAAAAAAGCACATCTAAGTGCATTTTTTTAAGAGAGAGATTTTTGCTATAGGGCTTGTGTGCTGCCAAAGATACAGAGAGAGAGAAAGTGTGAAATCACCCTTCAGAGAGGATGGACATGCCACTCTCTTCTCCTCCATTATCCTCTCAGGATTTGAGGCATGCACACTCTGGCTAGAGTTTCAAGCCACCAGGTCGGGGATTTGAATCACAGTTGGACAGGTGGAAGTCCAGTGCCTCAACCCTACACCATCTGCTGGCCCCTGTGACTTCTCTAAGAAAGCACTTTTGACAACTCAATCTAAGTTCACCACTACAAACTCTCATTCTTCCTTTTAACACTTATTAAAATTGCAATTTAAAATTTCTTTGTTATGTTTTTCTGATTGTCAACCTATTCTCCATCAATTATATGGAGGGAAGAACATTTTTCAACACTTTCTTCTACCTAATATACTAGGATAAAGGAGGTACATATGTATCAATGCAATTAGCTAAATCTCCAAAATATTTTATTACTTGTAAAGTAAGTGATCTAAGAAAATTTGTGACCCTTGTCCAATAACAAATAAAAAGCCTAAACAGGATATAGGAAAAAACATGGTACTTGGGAATAAGTCCTACCCTTTCACCTTAAACTGTCGAGAAGAGACTCAAGAACACCACTGGAATGATTGATAGGGGTTCCATAGAGTTTGTGTGTGTGAGACTATTGATTAAATCCCACCAGAGAAATCAAATTATAAGAGGCTGTGGCTTTTATGACTGAGTAGTATTCCATAGAGTATATGTGCCACAGTTTTTCAATCCATTCCTCCATACGGGGGCATCTGGGTTGGTTCCATGACTTAGCAATTGTGAATAGTGCCGCAATAAACATCGATGTGCTGTATGAGGCAAGCCAGGCTATGAAGGAGAGACATTGTATGTCCCCACTTAACATATACCGTTTTTCTGCATTCTATGTCTGAAACTGATTGACTAACAGTTGAACAAACACAAGAGATGGGTGTGAATGTCAGATGAGGTGTATGTGGAGGAGTGGGGCCCAATGAAAGACATTTGGAGAAGGGATACAGAGGTAGAGCATTGACGGGATGGGGAGGTGTGGTGTTATCTGTTGAAGATATTTCGATCAACGGGTCTGGGGAGAAATGTTCACATATCGAAATGGTCTCATTGTAAGCCAAACAATATGATTGAAAGTATATACAAAAGTAAATTAATAAATTAATTAATTAATAAAAAAAAAGAGGCTGTGGCTATCAGACTGTGCTATGGGGAGAGTGAGGATCAATGACTATCTCTTACAGGCCAGAAGAAGGCCTGCAAGATAAGATTTGCATTTTATGCAAGATGACTTCCTGTAATGATGATGTGGCCCTAACACAAAAGATGTATAGAACAAGGTGCCCACCCCATTATATGCGATGAATAAACCATATCACAAGAAATCTGGCTGACTGTTTTTTCTCCTTTCTAACATCTCCTCCCTGCCCTTATCCAACACCCAGCCCTGGAAGAGACAGAGGCAGGCTTGGGCCTAGTGGTAAAAGAATATGAGAAGAAAGAGGTTAAAAGCTAGCCCTTTCCACATTACTACAAGTTCCAGCCTAAAGCAGATCCTCGCTGAAGAAACATTAATTTCCTATTAAGTTCAGAATTCTAGTTTATATCAAGTGAAAACAGTTACATGATGAGACTTTGGGGAGATTGAAATGCCAAGAAGATTTTTATTATGTGAAAGCGACTAGAAAAATCAAAGATCTATCTCAAAATTTCATGCAAGGTATAAAAAAATAAAATCAGCAGAGTGGTTTTGAATGATTACAATAGGGTGGAAGAGAAAAGTTATTTTCTATGGAGTTTCTATGAAGTTACATTCCACAATAGAGATGCATTCTTTCCACTCAGTGATTACTTTTGAATGAATGAAAGAATGTGCATAAGTATTCCTATTATTAATGTTCATTTTAACAGTTTATCAACGAATAGATGTACTGCATGGGATTTTAAATGGCAGTCAACTTTTCCTTTGTATTTCAAAATTATGTATAAAAATAAACTAAATTGATTATTTTTATTGTTGTAAAATATAATAGAGGGCTATATTTACTACGATAATAACACTAAAAACTTTCAAGGCATTAAAATGTGCAAATAAGCAGAATTAATAACTTCACTACCTAACTTTTATAGAGTTTATTATCTGTGGTATACTACATAGATCTAGAAAACTACTCTAGCCTTCATTAAAGTTTTAAACAGTATGAAATAGCAATATCCACCACATGGTTTAAATATTTTATGCAACATCTTTAATCACCTCTTTATAATTTACAGTGCAGATTGTAAAATCATTACAAATGTGCATTAATAATTAATATGCAATATTATCTTCTTATAAATATATGTCATTAATGTATTTAAATCTTTTGCTTGCAAGGTGAATAATAAAGTTTTTTATTGCTGCTATATAAATTATAGTTTTATTGTAAACTTGTGTTTCATGCTTAGGTTTCTAGGACAGATTATTGACACCTCAATAATTTAAGATTGTGATAATCACTTTTTTAGATTACACAAATAATTTCTCTGTGGTACACTTAAGGACTCTTCACAAATATTCAAGTTTTCTTTCCACATACATAGCAGAATTTTATTTTCCTGTTTATCTTAAGGATAAACATGGCTCTATGGCATGTGTTGGTCAAGGAAATATGTGAAGAATCAATATGTCACTTCCAAGTGAAGTTCTAAGAGTCCTATAATCTTGGAGGCATGTGTCAAGATGCAACCTCTGTCAACCTGACTCTCTGACCTTAGCAATCATGCCCATCCATGGCGTCATGTAGCATGAGTGAGAAATAATACAGAAATGTAGATGTTGCTTATTACTGCAGCATAGTCTAGACCAAGAAGTGCAAATTTTTTTCTGTAATGGCCTGATAATAAGTATCTTAGGCTTTGCAGTCCATAAGGTCTCTACTGCAATTATTCATTTCTGCTACTGTAATATGAAAGCAGTCACAAAGCAAAAGAAGTAAAGGAATAGGCACCATAATGTTGCATTAAAAAGCAAGCCAGACTATGAAAAACAGGCATCACATGTCCCTACTCAATATATATTGAACATCTGCGCTCTGCAGCAGAAACTGAAAGACTGGAAAGTATAATAGCACAGAGGACAACTGAAGACACCAGAGACAGCGTGAGTGTTGGAGGGGTAATAAGAGGTGGACGATGGGGGTGGGATGGAGGGAATCAGGAAAAAAACAACACATTTAATAGACACAAAATGAAAAATTATCTGATGATGATAATGTATATGGTAATGTCGTTGACTTGACTAATGTACTATATTCATGCTGGAACAAAACATGTGTACACAGTGATTAAATGTAAATGTAAAGAAAAAAACTTTATTTATAAAAATAGTTGGTGTTGAATCAGATTTTGTCTGGGAGGTCCTACTTTGCAAATTCCTAGACTAGCCTATTTTAACTGATACAGTTTCAAGTTGGGTAATGGCAAATACACGAAGGTGAACGTCAAATTAAGATCAAATTGTATATTTTGATTGAACACCTGGTGCTTATACCTTAGAATTTAAATTAATACTTCCAAAGAAGTTTTGAGAATCTAAATAGTATTAGGACTGTGTTTAAATTAAATCTTAAAAAACGTTTCTATACTCTTGAAATTAAATATCTCTTTTTCTTGAGTTAAGTATAAGTATCTTGGCAAGATTTGGGCAACATTGTTTTATATTTCAATTATTTAATTATAGAAAAATAAACTATTACAATATGTTATGCTTAATATGATTTAGATAGAGACACAAATACAAATTTTTTGGAATAGAATTAGCCCAAAAAACCCAAGCCAAACAAAATGAAGTCCTCAACCCAACAGAAAGTCTTTGCCCTAAAAATCAGCTTAGGGAAACTAACTTGAGGTTAGTTAAGTTAGGATATAACTGGAAAGATCAGGAGTAAGTTCATTTAATTTACTTAAGCACCACTCTTCATAGCTTGAAAATTAAGCTGTGTCCTACAAAGAAAATACTTTAAAGTTTTGTTTATATAAGTTGCAAGATTTTTATTTAAGAGAGATTTTTGCTATAGAGTGCATGAACTCACTGGAGAGTCAGAGACAGAAAGTAAGAAATCACCACCCCTCAGGGGAGATGGCCACTCTACAATCCCTTCTCCTCCATTCTCCTCTCAGGATCTTGGGCACTCATGCACATATGCCTAGTGTGAATTTTAAGCAGCTGGATCTGGGACTCGAACCACAGTCAACTACATGGCAGTCCAGCAGCGTAACCAGCGTTACATCATCTGCTGGTCTCAACAATTGCCAGGTTCTAAGCTGGAACTCAGAGCAGTATTGGGATCCCTTCAGAACTGGGCTCTCATACAAGTAACACTTTAACGCATATGAATAGATCTGTACATATTCAGCCTCTTACACATTACTCACATAGAGACACAGATTGAAATAGTTAAAATGGAAAATGTTTGAAAAAGCAAAATTTCTCTCTGAGGAAGTTATATCCTCCAAGTGACTTTACTAAATAAAAAAGATTTAAAGTCATCTTATTCATTGTGAATTGCTATAATTTTTATCTTAATAAAATGTATTTATATTCCTCATTCTTTTTTCTCAGAGAAACTTCTTCATCAGCATTTAAAATAAATGAAGCAAAAATGTTAAAATATATATGAAGTACTTGAGTATTAGTTAATAAATAACTACATATTTCAGCAAACATACTACATTTTGGCTATTGGCTATTACATCTACACAGAAGTCATTATCTTTCATTCTACACAACTCATAGAATGGATTTTTTGACAAGGTAAATTGTATTAATTCCTTTGGATCCCTTACTGTTTTTTTAAGTTAAAAGCCTACAAGCCTTTCAGCCCTGAGATTATTAACATAGTAGTTCTTATGTTTCTAAACTTGTTGATGAATTGTCTGGCTTATAAGAATATTCAGATAATATTTTTCCCATTCATATGTCATAAAATACAGGAAATGCATAGACTAAATGCTTTTCAAAGTCCTTAATTTATATTTAGGTAATTTTGAGAAAATGCTAACAGAAGCAACTGAAAGCAAGGAGCTTTCATGTGTGTGTGTGTGTGTGTGTGTGTGTGTGTAAAATAAGTACTTCCTCTGGTTTCCTAGATTCTCCCTGAAAGAAATATTCAGAACTTGGTATTAAACCCATCAACATTGTGGTGTTTGCATGGTAATGTAGCCCAGTCTTTCATGTACTGCTCTGAATAATTAAAGATTTAAAAATTCTTGGGTTGTGTTTTACCATGTACATACATTTATTCCACTCATTAGCAGAACATTGTATAACTTGGCCCAAATTAACAAAATGCAAAGAATGTCATCCCAGCAGGAACTCTGGAACATGAAATTGATTTCTATCACTAGCGATTTTTTAGAGCTCATTTGGGTATTCTCAATATACTGTAGTAGTTACATTTATGTGCCCAATTCTGTGGCTTACTCTTATAGTTTTTCTATATAAAAAAGGTTTTAAAAAAAAGACTACAAATAAGACTGTTGTTTTATTCTTTTTTTTTTTTTGTTACTTTTACCTTATGGGCTTGATTTGTAATTAAAATAAAGTTACTTACAGGGAGGTCTTGAAGTTCAGACCCTTCTTTTTATATTTTAGAACAACCCCTTTGTTTCTGTCAAGTTGCAAAATTCTCTTTGGATTTAGATAACTATGTGTTCATTATAAGAGCTATCCACTTTTCTAAAGCATAGCCTTCTACATGGAAAAGATTATATGAGATGTATTAGTTTTTAAACTACATGTTCAATTCCACAAAGTGTTAATTGACTTTCTGTTGTAAAAATAAGAAAATTCGTTCCCCTGTATTTCCTCTTACTTTTCCTCCTAAAAGTTCTCCTTTTCATTAATTATCTTATAAAGCACAATATAATGTGATTGTGTGTGTAGCATGTAAGCAAATACTTCTAACTTTTCTTCACTTGAGCTATCACAATTTCCATAGTTCTATTTTAGTTATTATTTAGGTGGATTCCATAAACTTTGCTAGTTCATTTGATGCCTTCTCCCTTCCTAGATTCTTTGTTCAATTCATCTGTGTTGAAGGATTTTGTTGTCAGGTAGTTCTTTTCGAGAAAGATACATGGTTGCTACTAATCCGTCTATGCTTGGAACCATTTATGTGTGGACAATCCTGAGTGAAACTTCTTTCTCTTGAAAACTTTATACATTTAATACTCTGATGTCTTTTGGTATCAGACAGCTGTGCAGTTTCAGTAAGCCTAAGTTACTCCTACTGACCTTTTTGTTTTGTTAAGTGTTTCTCATATAATTCTTTCTTAATTATTAAAGTTAATTACCACTCTGTTTGTTGACATATACTTGATCTGCTGATTTCAAATATTTTTCATTTCAAGAATATTTCTCTCAGGAAAAATTTCATTATCTGTTACACTTCCTGCTATCTTTTTTAAAAAACTGATTATAGTTT
This sequence comes from Tupaia tana, assembly GCA_026018925.1. Classification (NCBI taxonomy): domain Eukaryota; kingdom Metazoa; phylum Chordata; class Mammalia; order Scandentia; family Tupaiidae; genus Tupaia; species Tupaia tana. Next base: position 68,576,352 of record JAKSZU010000008.1, read on the forward strand.
CTAATATGTCTTCTATATCTACATCTTCTCTATTATTGTTTTTACATGTTTTCCTTTCAATTTTGTTTTATGTGAAATCCTGCTGATCAGCAGTTGCTTTTAATTCATTTTACTGTCTCAAATATAATTTTATGTTTTTCTTCCATTGCTTTCCTGAGTTTTACCATTATTTTTTTCTTTCCTTTTCTTCTCTGTTTTTGTTGTTTCATGATTTACAATGAAGATATTAACAATATTGCTCTTTTAAACAAAAACGTTATTTTATTGTTTTCAAAGGTGAAAGCTTTCAATTCTCAAATCTCTTCTTTTAGCTGTTAATTTAAGGTAACATGACATCACCTACAATTTATTTAAAAACCTGGAATTCTTTTTCTCTTTTATGAAAGTGAGAGACAGAGAGAGAGAAGAGCACCTTCAAGAGTTTAACACCATATCTCCCTCACCCTTCCCAGCCGGCCAGAATCATGGACACATGTGCCTTGTATAATCAGGTCAATGCAAACTGAGTCCTAAGGATCCAGTTTCACCTGAACAGAGTGTCACTACTGTGCCACTGAGCTGACCAAGGACTTGGAATTTTTTTCATCTTGTGTTTCCCTGGGTAAATTAATTAATAATGAAAGAATTCTGTGTTTATTTCTTATATGTCTGTTGTCTTTCCTGCTCTTTTCCTCATGCTGTTTTTTTTTATTTTATTTCAAGTTCTTTTATACAGTCAATCATGCTATTTAGCTTGCATAGTGAATATTCCAACCTGTGTCCTCATGCTCCTTTTTTCCTGTACATTTGATTGCTTTGCAGTGAATTGATGCAGGAAGAGGCACTGTAGGCATTTCAAATGTAGATTTCAAATGTGTTGGAAGGGAAGAAGGAACACATGGGTGGGTGAGGACAATGTTACACAGAGATATTTGACTGCAGGAAGCCACCCTCACCTATATGATTGGAAAAGCACACAGGAGAAAATAGTGTCACATAGCGAAGTAAGTGTGCCCACCACTGGAACGGCTGGAGCATCACTCCTGCCATTCTCGTTTGGAGATGCCCCTGCAGCAGCCAATGCAGTCATTGCAGTTTCTCATAACAGTATTTTTGCAAATTCCCTTGTTGCAGCAGGACCCAGTCACCTGAAAATACTACATGTCAGAACAAAAATAACAAGAAAAAAAATGGCTTCTCTTTTCCTCTTGCCTTTTCATCTCTTATCAGGACTTCCTACTGAAAGATCTTATCTTGAACAGAACAAACAAAGGGAATCTGTACACTGTATTTTATGGGTCTCCAGTCCCTGGAAATATAGGAGAGAGTAAGGAAGGGCAAAATATGAATACAAAAGACAAATTTGGCATACGCAGTCTCCATATACAATTCTAGTGCTTGTTCTCTTCAGAGTAGTGCTTATGTTTGAATTAGAATAAGATGGGAGAAGCAAAAGACTATAAGCAGATATACAATGTAGTTCTGATTCAGGATATTAGAATTTTTCCTTTTGACCTTTCTCCTACCAAAGTTACTATTTTTTTTCTATTTATCCTTTATGTCTTTGTTTTTGTTTTGTTTTGTTTTGTTTTGTTTTTCTTCCAGGGATATTACTGTATCTCAACTGGACCTATTTAAGTCACAAGCACTTTTTCTTAAAACTTAGTCATGACAGCCAGTTCTTCCCTTCTCCTTTTCCCTTCTGCTAAAAGGATATCATTGCAGAAGAGAAAACTAGAGCTCATCAAAAATTCACACACCTCCCCACATTCCAGTCTCCCTTGCAGTAGAGTAGAAGATGTGCTTTCTTACGGAGAATGGATTGTGGACAGAAGTGGTATGTGTCACTTCCCTCAAAGGACCGATTCCAGATAGCAGACATAAAGGTGGAACAGTCATTTGAACTGTATCAAATTTTATACAAGCTAAAACAATGGGTAAGTGACTGGTAATGGTGGGTTTTCCCATGAATTGTTCATTGCTCTGCAGAGACAATAGAGATCATATGATGGATCCACATGACGTAGTCTCTCTTTCAGCTCCCTCATTCTTTCCAGTCATAAGTTCCAATTGGACTTTACAGGAAGTTTTCTCTTTTTTTTTTTTTGTGTCACCCCAACTCCTTAATTGCAATATCCTAATACATTGATCTTGAACAAAATTAAAAAAAAATATTTTTCCTGCTCTAGATCTGAGAAAAAAGGTGAGAACATTTGGTATCTCCCTTCATTTACATTCAAAATTAATAGGATCAGATTATACAATTATATTCAGGTTTTATTTTGGTCTTTGAGCCATTTGCCTGCATGTTTGAAGATACTGTCTTGTTCATTTTTATTCCTTTCGTTAGTTTTTAGAAAGTTGTTTAGTGAGTACAAAGACTTGTTTCCCACTATGTATAATTCTCTTCTACAGTTCTATACTGAGACTTTGCATGCAATGAAATGTGTAATAACCCATCACAAAGATGCCTTTTCTTGTACTTTCTCCTTCCACATATCCTCAATACAAGCTCCATATTCAAAATTGACCAAATAAACATACAATGTACATTGACCTTAAAATATAAAATTATACAAGAGTTTAAAGAGTTACTTGAGCAAATGAATAAATGAGAAATATATTATTTGTTTTTCTTTACTTTTCTTCTAATCCTTTTTTTAAGAATTATTTACTTAATTTTATTTATCTTTATTATTATTTTTTAGTTTTCCACAGGCCCCATGCATTCATCAGAGAGAGAGAGAAAGGTAGAAATCACCCTCCCCAGGAGGGAATGGCCACACTGCAATCCTTTTTTCTTTCCATTCTCCTCTCATGATTTGAGGCATGCATATATACATGCTTGACTTGAGTTTCAAGCTTCCATATCTGGGACTTGATTGCGGTCACCATGTGGGAGTCCAGTGCCTTGATCACCATATGATCAGCTGGCCCCTTTTCTAATCTTAAGAGTATTCAAATATATTATGTTCATAAACTTTTTTTGCAAAGACATATGCTCACTGCTCAGAGCCTAACACTCTCTTCATGTCTACAATAGCTCCTGTTTCTTTCCTTTAGGAACACTTATTTGGTTGGTTTTAACAAAATATGTAGAAAGAAGAGAAAAAAGCACTAGGTCTCTACAGGCAATTTAACAACAAATAGTAATTGTAAATTGGTGAGAATTGATCAAGCAACAATTCTATTCTAGATAAAATAAGTTTGTTTTAGTCAAATTGCGACAGGAAGTCATATTTTTTCACTGGTTCACTGACATATTAATATTAGGTAAATATAATCCTATTATACTGTAGTTCTGTACTTTTTTTTGTTTTTGTAAACAGACAAAAATACTAAAAGTAGGATTGAAATGTATCATAATATGATTTATTAAGAATTAATATGAATATATTACTAGGGAATCTCTGCTTTGGATAGACCATATGTCATTTCCTACTTTAAAATGTTCATACTAAAGATACTCAATATTCAATATTTTAACTCCTATCACTACCACTGACACACATCCTTGTATTTTATTACACGAAATGTGTGAGAATCAAATTCACAAGTTCACACTGAAGTCCGCATTTGTTTTTCGTAAAGAAAGAGCATTAAAGAATTGCTTTTAAAGTGTATTAAAATGCATATTCTCAAATGCACATTTCCTAAACAAGAGCATACAGCTATTTGCTGAAGTAATTACTAGTTCAAGTTGGGTGGTCTCAAGCTTTTCATGTGAAAGTTTTAAGCAGCTCTGATTCTGTACATCAAATAACTTTTGGTGTGGGTATATATACACATATATGGATAACTAATTAACATTATAAATGAAGCCACAATAGTATGAATTCCTTTATAATGAAAAGCACAATTCTCTGTTTTAAAACAGAACAAAAATAAATAAACACAATAAAGACATTTACCCCCAAGTTTAACTTCTTTGTATAATTTGACTAAAGTCCAAGATTACTTTTGTTTTGTTCCTAAATACCCCTGGGCTTCTTGAATAAAGCTAATAATAGGTTTTTTAAAATGTGATTGAGTTCCTTTAATGGTATCACATGGTACAGGAGAATATTAAATGGAAGTTGTCCAATTATCTTCCTGGACAGATAATAAAAATATTAGAAATTGTTTGATAGTTTAATAAACTTCTTAAAAATAACTAAGAAATAGCTAAGATCCATTTTAACTTAAAGATATCAATTTGGTTGAGCAGAAGAGTCAAGATGGGATGATAACAATGAATCACTTCTAGGTATGTTATGGGCCACTTTTCTTTCTTATTCTTGTCTACAAGATACTTCCTACTCAGATGTCCAGAAGGTGGCCTAGAGAATTCAACCAGAAAGTGTTTTGTCTTCCCTCAATAGAATGTCTTTGTCTGTTAATTTTTTAATTAATTTCTCCAACCCCAGAATTTGCAAAGGTAGCAAGACAGAAAACAAATGAATGAAATCTTGGATGCACGTAAAAACTACTTGCTGGGCCAGTTAGTTTTTCTATAGCTTGCTAACATCTGAGAGTGTTCAGCAAAGTGTCAATTATGCCTCTGTTCAATGAACTGGTCGCCACTTAATGCTTTGTTTATTTAAGGGAAGCCTGTTGTTCTTCCTAGCAAATGTAATATGTCCAAATAATATTTGTTGAGTCTAGCAAAACCCTGACCCTCTCTGGACATTAGCCAGATAGGAATAATTTATGCAACAAGGGAAAATAGATAGAATCACAGACTTAGACTATTAGCACTAGAAGAAACATTAGAGGTTTTCGGGTTAAACCCATTCATTTTATATAAGAGGAAACTGAAACTTAGAAAAAGCAGTTTGCCAAAGTTTGCACCAGTCATCAACTGAACTAGGACACAATCTTGGACTTCACATCCAATCATCTTTCCTCCAGCTGATGAACACAGCAAGAAGAGGGACACCATTCTTCCAATACATTAACCTGATGCAGTCTCAAAAGTTAGGTTTGTAGCCCTTTCAATATATTGGTAAATAAAGCCTGGAAATAGAATTAGCACTACCCTTGCTATTTTCCAATTCTGAAGACATTATAGATATAAATGAAGAACGTAAGTTTATATATTTATAATTCAAATTCATGTATAACTATTATTTAGTCCTCAGACTATTCAAGGCATCATAGCTTCTGAGATTATAAATTAACAACATAGTAAGCAAAGCATAACTGTTGACGTGGCTTTAAATTATTACATTTTTATAAATATGATGCTATTTTTCTTAAGCAGTAGAGATTTTATGTCACTTGAGCATAATTCATCACCAAAACCTAATAGACAAGTGAAGACTCTTTCTACTGAAAAACAAAATCAAAACAATTGAATGTCTGAGGAACAAGCCATGGTCACACTCTGTCATGGCAGTTTCTCAGAGCTCAGTTTTTCAGGATGCAGGCGGCAAGCCTCTTGTCCCAGCTAAATGTGACTTGGGTTCCTCTACCTGCCTGTAGGCCTAAGTTGCTAATATCAGGGTCCTCTCAGTTTATATTAAAACCTTTCCAGAGAATCAGAAAGGCTGCAACAGGCAAGAACTTGATTGCAAGTTCTGGACACCCCTGGAAGAAATATTCCTCCAATAAGTTAGGCTTTGGGGGCCAATGCAGGCCATCAGATCAGGTGCGTCCGTCTTCCTCCCCTCATCCACACTTACTCATTACTTTCTCTTCCCTATAGTCTACTCAGAGAGGTCATTCCCAGGCTTCTCCCTTTTTCCTCCCACATCTTTTTTTTTTCTTCTCCTTCTTACCAGATCATTCACAATAGCATGAAAGACAATATTTTGAATATTTTATTTTTCTTGAAAAAGGTTGGACTGAACATAAAATACATAATTTGTTTACTATTTCGAGAGTACGAAATTTGAAGGAGAAATATAACCAAGTCAATTTGGAAAAAGTATGAACTACATCTTAACACATTCCTGTACTGTGCTAGATTGGGTTCATTCTGTAGGTCAGTCATTCACAAATGGACAGCGGCACTGGGAAGGAAATAAAGGAATTGCATGGAAATCCTTTCCAAATACATATGGTTACCATGTGTGTTTTGAACAATGTCTCGGATGATTGATACAATATCTCCCCCTTTCCACGTGATTTGAAAAATTACTACTATGGATTAGGGAGAGTCATTGAAGAATTCTGAGCAAGGACATGATTAAAGAGATTTGCCTAATAACCAGATTCATAAGCCCTCTATAGACACTGCATATCACTCCTTGCCCAATCCCTACCTTGTAACCACGTTTACCATTTTTACCAGTCATCAAGGTAGACCCTACTACAAAGGAAAGACAAATATATTGCAAAAAGTTTTGTAGAAAATTAAAAAAAACAACTGTGTGTGTGCAGTGAAAACTTGATAAAAATTTCACATCTGGCATGTTTATTCGTCTACACTGCTGCTTTATCATTCTTATCTCTTTCTTTTACTGAAGTTGTTTTAAAAAGAAAAAATGTCCTCTTTATCCTGAGCAATTTACTTTTTTTTTTTTATTCTCAACTTGCATACATTATTTAGAAAAGCAGAAGCCCAGAAACCATAATCTATTTTTCTTTAATCACTTCCCTTATTTGGTCCCATGTCTCTATTCCAAGAGCTTTGTCAAATAATTCAACTCTTGAAATAAGAGGCTCTAGATGTAGACATTTCTACATGCTTTTTCTTTGTATTAGAAGCATCAGCACGATCATTCATCCATTCATACATTCATTCACTTCATAAATGTCTTGAGTACTCACTATATGCCAACTTGTCTTCATTCATAGCCATGAATTTAGCTGTATTCTTTGTCAATACTATGCTTCCAAGCCATAATGGTGTCCTCATAGAAGTGAAAGACAATCATAAAAATACATAATATTTTTTGAATTAGGAAAACTCTGAATTGTGAGCTTCTGAAAAGCTCTTTCAAAGAATAGTTTTGACCCTGGCATATTTTATTGCTTTAAAACGAAAATCTTCAGGGCCAGCTCCCATATAAACAGATCACTTTTAGCATAAGGGTGAATTAAGGTGGCTGGATCTCACATGGTCAACTGCACAGTTTGAATCTCAGACCCAAAGGCTTGAGCAACATGGCAGGCAACTATGTATGCATGCCCAAAATCCTTGAAAGAGAGAGAGGTGGAGAGGAGATTGTGACATGATCTCTCCACTTTAGGTAGTACTTTTTTATTCTCGCTCTTTCTCTGGCAAATGTTTGTTCTCTCTGGAAAATTTTAAAGAGAAAAAGAAAATTCTAAGACTTTGATTCTCTAGTAATTCTATCTTCTTCCTAAAAGTAGAAATGGAAGAGGTATCTTTTTGCCCTGTAATATTGTAGTACATAGAACAGACTTTCTCATTAATTTTATACAACCTTATCTAATAAATCTTTTTAAATATTAATTCTTTTCCTCTTATACAGGAATTTATCAAATAAAAAAAATCAGGGCCAGGGGCCAGCAGGTGGTGTAGTAGTTATGTCAATTGAATCCTACATGGTAGACTGCAGTTCAAGCCATGGACCCAATGGCTTGAAAATCACACTGGGCACATGTGTGTGCATGCCCAAGATCCAGGAGAAGACTGGAAGAGAAGGGATTGCATTGTGGCCATGATCTCTGGGGAGGGGGCATGATTTCTCACTTTCCCTCTGTCTCTCTCTCTGTAGCGAGCACATTCACTCTATGCAAAAGTCTCCAAAAATATAAAAGAAAAACCCAAGTAAAATTCTCATAACTTGTATAATTGTTTGTAATTATACAAATCCCCAAAGTATAACTTTGTAAGTATATCAAAGTAAAAGATTTTACCTAGTTTTATCTTCTTGTCCAAGGATAGATAGTTGACATTCTTTTCAAGCCCAGTTTCAAAATGTTGCATTGTCATTTTTTTAAACAAATTCGGTGAGTCTCAGTGTAGGATGTAGAAAAATTGCATTTTCTCCTGACTGCTTCCTGGTAAAATTGTTTAGCCCTCCAACAATAAGAAATTACAAGAGAACATTGAATTGCTCCCTACTCAAATCTAAAGTTTCAGTTCGGAATGTTTTCCTAAGAATTATATCAATCTGAAGAATTCCATGTTAATATCTTTTATTTGTCTATGTTAAATATTTTAATAATACATCAAAACTATTCTTAAGACAAGGTATGCTGTTTAAAAACTCTCTTCAGACAGAATACTTCAGCATAGTTTTCTGTTTGTTGCATGTTATACAATTCTGTTTGAAGATAGCAGCTTTGAATAATAGACAAATATTTCAGGAAAATAGATAATTTAAAAGTAGAGCTTTTAATGTCAGATCTTTCTTGTTACTGTTAAAATTATCAATATAAATGACAATATTTATCTTTCTTTTTTGAATTGCCAGAGGAAGCTCGTACTCCCACAGAGGGGGTGGGGGGAGGGAGAAAGCATTCCTACTATGTGGTTATGACACAACTCTTTCTTCTCCATTTCTCTATACTGTTGGGATTAGAAGCATGAATGTATATGTGCCTCACATGTTTGTGTCTTTTCAAGTCACTGGGACCAAGAATCAAACCAATGTCAGTCATGTGAGATCTGGCTTTCTTTAGCTAAGCTATAGAACCAGCCCCAAAGTAAAGCTATTTTATGTGATAACTAAATTTATTTTCAAAAACCGAACAAAGGCATGAGAGGAGGTAAATATTTTCATTAAAACATCCAAGAACCCACCGTGGCCTTTTCCTCCTTAATTTGTAAGTATATGTATAATGGGAGTAGGAAGTATTATTCAAAATTCATTTTAAAGAAAAACTCCTGACTGAGCCATGAATTCCTTTATTAAGTACTATAAAATCTTTTGTTTGTCTGTAAAATATACACAGAACATATGTAAGTTTATCATATTTAGCAAATAAAAATACAGGATGCCCAGTTAAATTTTAATTTCAGATAAACAGATAATTTTTAGCATAAGTGTACACCACAAAACATTTTGTACATACCTATATTTAAAAATGTATTTGCTACAGCCTGTATTTTATCTGGCAACTCTAAGTACGTGGAAAATCAAAGAATAAAGTGTTGAGTCTTTAAAGAAAAGTAATTGGGTGAAATGCAAACCTTATGCTACTTTGATGTTTGCTGAGTCACTTACAATTTAAGAGCCCATTCTGCTCAGGTCCTCGCAGAAGGTGTTTGTGATTATTTTTAAAACGTATTACCTACAGATCTGAATGTCCTCCGTGGTTCATGAAATTTGAGCAGTCAGGATACTATTGACTTCTGTACCTCTTTTAAACCGAATATATTGACTAACCAGGAATATCTGGTAAATCTAATCTTATTGTCCCCATTCTCCATTATTATTATTCATTACTGCATTTCCTCTGAGTGCTGTTGAGACAATTTAGTTTAAATAGCAGCTTTGAATTAATTTGCTTATCTAATTTTCCAAAACACCCAGCCATCTTTCCCACTGTCCCTTATACATCTGATCACTCTTTGTTCTATGCCGTTGCTCATCACGTTTTCTAGCAATATCTTCCACTTGCCTGTATGGCTAGCCACACTATGGAGTTAAATCCCATTTATCCCATCAAGTTTTGTCCATCATGTCTAGCACCTTACTAGAGGGTCAGAAAAACTTCTAAAGTACAAATACACCTGGATGCATATACATACACAAACACCCTGACATACCCTGTTAAGGACAGTTTAATATCCCTTTTGTTTTTATCCCCCTTAGGTGGCTTGCAGAGAAAGCATCTGTGAAGTACCTATGAGTGTTGACAAAATTAGAAGAAAAAAAAAAAAGGAACATTATAAACTGTTATGGTGGATTATACCTGGATCCCTTTTCAGATATTTTAAGAAATATGTATACAAGATTTAAGTTACTTTTGCCTATAGGTCTAGATTTTCTTTATCCCAAAACTACTCCTAGACTGAACTAAACAGGATCCCACTTTTATAAGATTACATTCAGTTAGCAACTCAATAATAAGGCTGGATATAGATAAATAGCCTTGAACGTATCTAATTTACCAGATACTATCCTAGGCATTCCACATATTCAATCTCATTTATTATCCAAGATAATTGGATAAAGTATATTCTATCTCCATTTTACAAATGAGATTCAAAGATGTTTCATAGTGAAAGAAGATGAATATGTGTTTATCCTTGATTTGATTATTGTACACTACATGTATACTTAAAAAAATACTGTATCCCCTAGAGATATACATTGAATATATACAATGATACACACCAGAAATCATAATTTAACAAAATAAATAAAAGTTACAAGCAAGAGTTTTCATAAATTTCCCAAAGTCACTTTCACTTCAGATTAATGTTGGAAACATAATAGAACTTGCTATGACTCAGGCCTTGAACTAGAGATTAGGCATCAAAACAAAGAACTAAGCAAAGAAACAGAGAGAAAGAAATGAAAAAAACAAAAAGGAGGAGAACAAGGAAGAAGAGCAAAGGAAGAGGGAAACAGAAGAAGAAAAAAAAATAAGAAAATAAGAAATGGGAGAGAAAGATAAGATGAAATGAAGAAGAGAAGACTAAAGAAGGGGCAAAAGTCATTAGACTCCTATGTCTTACAGTTGACTAAAGGTAATGTATGCTTAAATGAATACAATATACATAAAATACTGCATGACGATCTTAAGAAAAGAAGATAAAATGATTGATTTTATGGGAGATGAGGAGGCATAAAAAGACCAGTGAAATATTTAAAAGGGTGTCCCATTATAAAAATTGGAAAAAATAATCCATTAATAACAATGCAATAAGTATGAAGTGCATGCATGAAGTTTTATAACTGTGAAACTAAGTGGTACACCGGTGGCCCTACAAGTAATTCAGTAAAATAAAGGTGGAAAAATCATAAAATACCTCATATGTAAATAAAAGAACTTAAGTTGGGATGGAGAACATCATACTTCATTACTCAAAATAAATTCCAAATGCCTCTGTGTAAGTCCACTTTCCAAGTTTGGTAGTCAAAGTTTTACATAAACTGGTCCATACTGACTTCTAAAACTTTATCTGTAAGTATGCCTATAAATATTCTTCTCTAAACGTATTAGTCTGCTCATTCTTTCATAAAATATGTCATGTATGCCTCCTCATCTATGCTTTTGCCATCATTTTTTTATATACTTAGGCTGTGGGCACACACACATACATACACAAAGACTCTCCATTAAAGCTCAACCTAAATCTCTCCTTAACTATATCATTCATATTATTTAGTAGAAGAATAGACATCCTCATAAAAGCTCAATAAAACATAGTTACAACAGCTAATACTCTTAGGAAATGAATTATTTTTACTTAAGAAAAAAAAAAAAAAAACTCAAAGAACTCCTTGGCAATGGAAGTTAAAATTCTTAGAGTATGAATTGAAAGAGAGAGCAAAAGACAATTTTACTGTTCCTTAGCCATTTCTTTGAGAAGTCTTTAGTGTCCCCTCCCTCAGTCTTATAATGTATTCCTACTGTGTGCTCCAGAGTCACCTGGCCTAATCTCTGACATCATATTTATCGACTGTGTAACTGGCAATTAAGTATGTGCAGCAATTTCCACTAAACAATGGGACAGGGACACTGAAGGCAAGAATTATACTTTGGTTTCTATTGTCCCTTTAGTAACTGGTACATGGCAGATGCTTAAAAGGTGCTCAGTGAAAAAATGTGCACAATAACCACCAAGACAGGGAACAATTTTACAATTACAAGTATTATAATAGTAGGGGATCACTAATTTCTTGAATACAACATATTAAATCCTTCGGAAAGTCGAGGAGTATTTTTCTATGTTTTTCTATGCAAAAATGTGTCACAACATTCCCAACGACCCAATGAAAATTGAAAATTGTAATAAAGCTTAGAAAATTAGCTGACAAATTTTTAGATAGTTCTTATGGCTGATAACTGTTGTACTACCAATACAAAACATGTTACAGTGAAAAGTTAATGGCATCAGTTGGCATAAAAAGATCACAGAGTCAAATTAACATTGAATCACTATAGTTGTTAGTGAGTGGACTGGGACTAAGTATGAAATCGTACCTGGGCAATAGGCAGCTGAAGATGTCATCAAGTTAGCCTTTGGGTGGCAAAGGGATAATTGGATGTAGACTGTTCTGAACTGTAAGTGACACTAGAGAGCCACAAAGATCAATACGAGTTAGGCAGAAAGTCAAAGGACTGAGATAAATATTCCCTTATCGCTTTAAGATTTTCATCAACACAGTTAGGGTCCCAGTCCCACCAGATAAATGTGATAATTATTTCTAGTGGTCTGTAAGTAATAAAAGCAATCAATGTTAAGTGTTTTTTTTTAAGTTTTAAAGTCAGCCTATCAATACAAGACTTTAAATTTTCATCTCTGTGATTTATAAAATGATTTGTTCATTCATGATTCCAATATTTCTTCAGTAATTCATATGCCTCTGACACTCAGACTAGAAATACAATGGCAAACAACACAAACTTGTTTCTGTCCTTACCAAATTTATAATCTGGGAGGAAAGCTGGACGGTGAACAAGTCATTAAAAATGTGATGCATAGTTTCTGAGGAAGCAGTGCAGAGTGCATGAGGAGCTTAGGGTAGTGTGACTTAACCTTACATTAAATTCATATTTTAGAGGACTAATATAGGATGAATACTAATGAGAAACTCAGTTGGTCTGCCCAAGGTAAGTTGACAGGAAGGTGTGCTAGATACATGTTACTCTCCCACCCTAGAATTTAAAGGATTGAAAAACCCAAACAAACAACCTTCTCACTTCTCATCCCCATACGAATAAACCTACTCTCAGAATGTATGGAAGGAAAAGAACAAGTAGGACAGCTTTAAAGTCTCTAATCCTTAATTAAAAACGGAAAAGAATAAGACCTCATGGGATCATATGAAGGCCCCAAGGTTACATAGTTCATAAATAGCAAAGCTAAGACTCAAATCCAGATGCATAGGTCTTTGAGAGAATTTTTCTGGTATACCTTCATTGTACTGTACAACAGAGAGGAAAGGCAAATTATCATCCAAATGCTTCTTTGGTTATTATATCATTGTAGATATTTTTATTATTGTTTTGGTAGAGGAGTGGTAATGGTTCAAAGTTTTCGGAATTTTGAAAATGGAGGTGAAATTAAAAACAAAGGATTCAAACAAGAAAGAAAGAAGCCCCGTGTATGAAAAGAGGTTGGTGGAAAGAAATAACCCTGTTTAATGCAAGGACATGAAATATTAGCTTCACTAGACTCTTGTTTCCAGCCTCTCTGACCTCTGTCGCTCAAAGGGGTGTCAGGGAGTGGTAGTAAAATATATGAAGCTCCCTCACAACTTCTACCAAGCCTCTTCAGTATTATTTAATATAGACACATAGTCTTTGTACTCAAAAGCATTTTTCAAGGTAAGTTTTCTGACATTAGTCCCTTTCTGCGCTATACACTTCTGACTCAACAGCTTCTTTAGGGCCCGCCTATCTGGACCTTCTGGAGCACTCGAGTCTGTGCCGGGGTGAAAAGTTGGTTCACTGGCTGACCTATGCATCACTTACCTTGTGTTTTGCACCAGCGGAGGTCTTTCTTTCATTGACCCTCTCAGTCACTGACTGCTTAATTCTTCACCCTGGCTGACCTCCATTTGTGACCCAAACTCCACTTCCCAGCGACAAAAGAGAACAAAGAGTTACCAGTTTAAAGAAGAGGTTTTCTTTGACGCTCTTAATACCAGAGGTGGTGTTCAGTCTACGTGCAGGGGGGGACGTCTAGGGGTCTTTTGTTCCTTGGTTTAATATTTAACCTTTCCTTAATACCTCTTCCTTTAAAAGGTTTTAACATTTTCCCTTTGATCTCTTGCTTCCTTTTTAAAGAAGAAGAGTTCAGAGTCTGTCCACCCAACTCTCCACCCCTTTTCAGCAGCTTTGGCCTTAATAGCAGCTCCGTAAGGTACTGGCACCTCTTTAGCAATGTCCCCTAAACTGTCATCATTATACTTGTCACCTTTCTGATTAATACTTCTAGCATTCATCCTGATCTTTAAGTACTTGCGAGAGCTTTCTCCCAAGGAGAGCGTTCTGTTTTTTATGTCATTTCTCCCCAAAGCATACTTTACTGACCATCTTTCACCGTATTTCCTTTAGCAGCAAGCACTATTCATCCAATAGTAATTCCAATGAGAAAATCACATGAAATATCCACTTTGGGCACTTTGAGGACCTACCTAAATTATTTTAAATCATAAAGCATTGTCTGGTACAGTGAAGAAAAAACTGTAAACACGGGACTTCCATTGACTGCTACTTGTTTTTTTCACAAAGTGTTTTCACAGATATTATTTTATTACTCTGGGAGGCAGACAGGCCAGGAAAGAGGAAGAAACATACCCAGATAGTTGAGCAGCTCATCAAGTGTAGGGCTGATATCCCCGTATCAGACTGAAATATAGCAATGCCAATTGATAAATACTTTTGCTTTGAGATCCCTGAGAGGCATCCCCTACCAATTGCCTTATTCCTTCCCCTGAAACCTTCCTGACTTTCCACGAGGCCTGGCATAACCAGTTGGGTATCAGAGTTATGGCCACCAGTTAGTTCTGATTGTTCACATCTAGTATGTAGCTGCTGGTCAATGTCCAGTATCAACTTAGGATAAACATTAGTTTATTAGTTTATACATCAGTATAAACATTAGTTAGGTGGAAATCACAGAAACAGTAGAAATTCCAGCTGCAAATTTGTGTAAATACAAACCTGTGATTAGGAATTTTCAAAGAAGACCCCTTTTTCCCTGCTTCTACCAAGAGTCAAGGTTGAGATAGACCAATGTGCACAGGGCTTGTGCTGTGTGAATATTTTATTTCTTAAAAAATATTGAGGCCGGGAACCAGCAGTTAGCGTAATGGCTATGTCGCTGGACTCCCACGTAGTCGACCGCGGTTCGCGTCTCGGACCCGGTGGCTTACAACTCACGCCGGGCGCGTGTGCGTGCGTGCCCAAGATCCCGAGAGGAGAATGGAGGAGAAGGGATTGCGGCGTGACCATCCCCCCTGGGGGGTGATTTCTCGCTTTCTGTCTCTATGTCTCTCTCTGTCTGTCTGGCGAGCGCACGCGCCCTATAGCAAAAAAAAAAAAACTCTCCAAAAAAAAAAAAAAAAAAAAAATATTGAGGCCAGCAGGAACCAGCAGTTGGTGTAATGGCTATGTCGCTGGACTCCCACATAGTCGACTGCGGTTCACGTCCCAGACCCGGTGGCTTAGAACTCACGCTGGGTGCGTGTGCGTGCGTGCCCAGGATCCTGAGAGGAGAATGGGGGAGAAGGGATTGCGGTGTGACCATCCCCCCTGGGGGTGATTTCTCGCTTTCTGTCTCTATGTGTCTCTCTGTCTGTCTGTCTGTCTGTCTGGCAAGCGCACGCGCCCTATAGCAGAAATCTCTCCAAAAAAAAAAAAATATATATATATATATATTGAGGCCAGGGACCAGCAGTTAGCATAATGGCTATGTCGCTGGACTCCCACGTAGTTGACCGCGGTTCGCGTCCCGAACCTGGTGGCTTAAAACTTACGCCAGGCGCGTGTGCATGTGTGCCCAAGATCCCAAGAGGAGAATGGAGGAGAAGGGATTGCAGCGTGGCCATCCCCTCTGGGGGTGATATCTCGCTTTCTGTCTTTCTGTCTCTCTCTGTCTGGCTGGCGAGCGCACGCGCCCTATAGCAAAAACCTCTACAAAAAGAAAAAAAAAAAAAAAAAAAATTGAGGCCAGATAGTGACTCAGTGGTAAAGTAACACTCTGAGAGGCTGAAACATATAGCAAGGCTCTGGGTTCAAATCTACAGACCTTTCTGAAAATGTTGTGCACACCTGTTGCCCAAAGCTTGCTGAAGCCAGGGGTAGATTATGACATGCAAATCCTACTGGGGATGCCTCTCTCTTTCTCTCTATCTCTTTTGCACATAAAAGGAAAAAATAAAATAAATAAAAATAAGGAAGAAAATATGTCATAGTCTAGTTGCATTGATGCAGATAGTAGGGCATCACAGCATGATACTGGAGCCACAGGGGAGGCCCACTTTTAGATTCCAGGTTCATCTGAGCATGCAAGGTATGCCTGCATGCACCTGTGATCCTGGTTCTTTGCAAGACTAGAGTGAGGATTGCAGTGTGGAAAGACTCTGCTGTCAGAGAGAGCCTCTCTCTTTTTTTTTTCTTTCTCAAGAAAGAAAAAAATAAAATTTTAAATGTCATTGTTTAGTGTCCAAATATTGTGCAATTTGGCCCTGAAATCCCCCGCCCCTACAACTTGGGCCCACAGCTAAGTGTCCCGTCCTTTACTAATATGTCTTCTACTATTCAAACCCTAGACCACCAGCAACTAGAGTTGCCCCCACACATATGCCAGTTCTAACATAACACTTCCTTGCACATCTGGATTTGAACATTTCTGGCCACTGATTATTTCCTTTACTGCTGGTTCAGCCTTGCTTTTAATAAAATTTAGTATTTAATCTAGAGTTTTTCAGGTTTTTAATACTGAGAAAGGTTTCTCTGCATATCTGGTCCCCCATAATGTGAGAAACAGAAGCGTCTGACCCATGATTTGTTATCGTGTCCTTTATTGGTTGCCAGACATGCCATTTACAAAGCTCCAGGAAAAATGAACTTGCAGAATTGGCATAGAACAGTGGAGTTACATTTCACGATAGTGCATGGAAATGGCTCCAAGAGTGCATGGATGCATGGAGGACAGTGAAGTCACTGAAATTACTATCATCTGGAAAAGATGATGTGACCATAAGCCAGACACATGGATTTAGGCAAAAGCAAGTTTACACATTTGTTAACTAAGATTTTCATTAGAAGGAAAGAGATTTGTTTAAAAGTTAGAGCAGCAGCTGCTATGGGAATTCTAGTAAAAGTACATTGCAGCAAAGAGGAACCTTGGTGGGCTTCAGGCCAAAACAGATTGGGAACCACCAGTATAGAGGAAAAATGCACTCATCACATCAAGAATGAGACAGCTTTATTTTCCCTTTTGTTCTGGGGAATATGTGTTCCCTCAGGAGCCAAAAGAGAGACATTTCCTACAGCCGCATCTACAGTCACCTTGCAGGCAGATTTATTCTCAGCTGAAAAGAAAGATGCTACTCCAGCTGCAAGGTATTTTTATTTGCAGTCCCGCTAAGAGATTTGTTTATTAAGGGACAATTTTAGGCTCTATATGAATGGGGAAATCTCTTAAAGAATAGACTAAGGCAATGATAAAGAGAGTTTATCTCATTCAGTAGGTAGATATGAAACATATTGGAAAAGACAAAGCTAAAACACTATATGAAGACAATTGCACTATCTAATGTGACACAAACATTACATCTGGATACTATTGCATACTAAGAGTCCTCTCATGCATAAAGGAAAAAAGCCCATTGTCAGCTGGTGGGGTGGTTGTTAAGGTAGCTGTATACCTGACTATAAAGTCTGGGACCCAGCGGCTTGAAAACACAGCAAGTCTATGAGCTGAGAAGAGAATGGAGAAAAGGGATTGCAGTTTAGCCATCCCTCAGAGGATACCTTCTCACTTTCTCTTTCTCTCTCTCGTGTCCTATAGCAAAATAAAAAAGAAAGAAAAAATAAAAAAGAAAGAGAAAAATGATCCTTAAAGGTGACACAATTAACATTGTCTAGTATAAGAAGAATCCTGTTCTTCAGGAGAGATAAAACTCATAGTAACTCATTCACCAATAAAATATTTACTGAGCTCCCACAATGTGTTAGGTAATGTTCTAACAAGATCTTCAGCAAACAAAATGCAGATTACTATAACTAATAAGTAATATATTTAATGCAAATCTTTGAGGATTTCTAATTATTATACTGATTGCTCCTATACTTTAACACTTTCAATTCTGGGATTTCCCTGGGCTTTTGCCCTTCCCTGTCCTGAATATATGTATGCCCTTCGTGTCCAAGAATAGTTTTGGCAAGGCTCGTCATCCTATGCATACCTATGTGGAAGAGCAAGGGCTCTATCCAGCTCGCATGGATTAGCCTTTGTGCCTGTGAGTGCACATTCTCCCAAAAAAGATGATTCAGGATAACGATTCTGGCACATTATCTCATTAGGCCTCCTGATACTAAATGAAGAAGGCAGTTGAAAAATAACACTCCATTTCACAAGAGAGAAATCTGGGGCATGCAGAGGTTAAATAACTTCTCTAAATCAAACAGCCAGCAATTGGGCCTGGGACAAGGACAGAGATCTTTAAAATTCACATCACATTCTCCATGCCTTACATTGCGCTGACTTTAGATTAAGTTTAAAGAATTCTGACAAAAACTAAGGATACACAAAGAGGAAAATATAAATATTAAATGGAGCTACTATTTCAGAATACTGCTAAAATTTGGAATTGCCAACACTAACCCAAGATTGTGAAATAGTTCAGCATCTACATAGAAATGTGTTTTATAAAATTAATTATTGTTTCATGTGATCAGATGAATCTACAAGAATATATTTTAAAACATTTACATTCCAGATGCCTCTTTTTCCTCTGGTACTGATAATACAGCAATACACAAAACTCCCAGAAAGTGTTTCACAATATTATCTTGCAGTCTGAGGTTTTAAAATCCAAACTTGGAAAATAAAATGCATAAAGGAAAGAGCAGAGGGAAACACATTTGTAAATAACCTGGAAACATGAAGAAAAGAGATCAAGTTGAACTGAATATCCAGCTGTGTAAACACATTTAGATACTCTTTTAAAAATCTCAAATTGATGGTATTCATAGGGTCTTTCCAGTGCCAAAATCATATACTTCACATTAATTCTTCTGTGATTTTACATCCTTTCCACACTGCATCAGTCTAAACTGTCTAGTTCAGATGGAACCACTTGAATTCCATGAATGTTTTTGTTTAATCAAGTGAACACTGTAAACTGTTGTTCTTGGTCATACACTTTACCCTTAAATAAAAATAAGATTTTTGAAGATGAAAGATTGAAGTGCAGGTGCTAAATATTTGGAAATACTTCCATTACTCCCAGAGATCTTAATAACAAGTATAATAGTGTAGCCTTCATTAAACAGTTTAGAAAAGAGTGCTAAATTCTATTTAAAGGGGAAATAATTTTGTATCAAAAAAAAAAAATGAAATAAAGTGACAAGAATAGAGAAATGCTATGAAAATCATGCCATGCACTGAAAGTCAGTAACAGTTCTAGTCACACATTGAAATTCCTTTTTAATTAAATGAAATTAATGGGCAAGAAGAAGCCACACAGTACCTGCCATTATAGTAGGGGTTAATTTAAGCTTTCACTGCAACCTCCATAATGATGTTGTAAACACCTATTTTGATTAAACTGATTGCAAGGCAAAATCACATCTGAGTTCTAACAGTTTTAAGTACTTTAATGAGACCAACACCTCTCTTACTTCAAGTCACACTTTGGTCAACAGGGCAGTGCCAAATGAGTACTGGCCCATCAAATACAGGAAAAAGTCTCATTTGCAAAAACTATTTTGGATGCTAATTAGTTGGCTTACCAGTACACTATTAATTCTAAATAAAGTTGAAGTTACAATGTTGATTTAACACAAGTGCTGTGATTATGAAGGCTTCACATTACCTACTTCAGTTGGAAGATTTCCTACCTCATGTTCCCTTAGGTCTATCCTTGCAATCTCTACAAACACATTCAATGAAAGTAATCATTTTGTTGATCACACAAAGATTAAACTTTAAGATTCAACAAACAAAAATGTATAAAAAAGTATTCGTTGTTTGTTGAAAATTTATATTTACTGTATATATGTAACCTGTATTTTTTATGACTATCCTGATCACAGGTATTATAATGGGTACGTTCTTGGGAGAGGGCCTCAAGGGACAACTTGAGGAAACAACTCTTTATCATTCATAGACAGAACAATAGAACTTATAGCAATGTAAAAAAAAATCATAATATTCATAATGACAGAACTAAGTAAGATGAGGAAGAAGTCCTTCCAGAGCTTGAAGGAGGAGATAGACATCATAAATAGAATCAAACAGAACTTCTAAAGATAAAGATGCAATACAACCAGGAATGCCCTTAGCTCTATAGCCACCCCACTTCCATCTTCAGACCCTGTGCCTAAGGGACACTGAGGCAGGGCCCCCCACCCCAGCTCCAGCCCCAGGACCTCCAAGCCAGAGACTCCTATCTCTGTCAGCTAGAAATTCCCTCAGCTCTACAGCCAACCCACTTCCATCTTCAGGCCCTATGCCTAAGGGACACTGAGGCAAGTCCCTTCACCCCAGCTCCAGCCCCAGGACCCCCAAGACAGAGGCCCCTATCTCTGTCAGCCAGAATACTCCTCCTCAGATCACATTGCTAAATACAACAGAAGAGAGACTTCGGCAGTCCTCAGTCCACAGCAAAAGGGAAACACACTTGCTCTTATTCGAGGAAACGTTCTCTTAGAAGGTATTCCAAAGGGAACACATCTCCCAATGGCTAGAAGTAGAAGAAGGCCTCAGGTCTGAATAAAACAGGAAATATGTATCCATCAAAAAAACATAGTGACTCCCTTCCATTTCTTGAAAAATCAGATGTTACCAAAATGTCTGAGAATTTAGAACATTCATGGTGACCAAATTCTATGAGTTGGAACAGAAGAGAGACAATGAATTACAGGAGATTAGAAAGTCCTTCCATGATATGAAAGAAGAAATGGACACGCTAAGAAAGAATCAGATGGAACTATTAGAGGTAAAATCAGTAATACAGAAATTCAAAAGCTCTCTCGAAAGTATTAGAAGTCAATTAGACCATGCTGAAGATTGAATCTCTGAGGTAGAAGATAAAACCTCTGACCTAGAGAAAACCACCTAAAAAATAGAGAAAATAACAACAAAAAAAAAATGAGGATAACATACAAGAAATACTAGATTCCATTAGACACCCTAACATCCGAATAATTGGTATCCCAGAAGATGAAAAAACTAATACGGGCATGGAAAATCTATTCCATGAAATCTTGGAAGAAAATTTCCCACGTCTAGAGAGGCACTCAAACATCCAGAGCCAAGAAATACAAAGAACCCTAAATAGAATCAACCCAAGAAGATCTTCCCCAAGGCACATCTTAGCCAGACTGGCAAAGACCACAGATAAAGATAAGATACAAAAACGGGTAAGAAATGACAAGTGACTTACAAAGGTCACTTACAAAGGTCTCTATCTTTTAGGTGGTTTTCTCTAGATCAGAGGTTTTATCTTCTACCTCAGAGATTCGATCTTCAGCATGGTCTAATTGACTTCTAATACTTTCGAGAGAGTTTTTGAATTTCTGTATTACTGATTTTACCTCTAATAGTTCCATCTGATTCTTTCTTAGCGTGTCCATTTCTTCTTTCATATCGTGGAAGGACTTTCTAATCTCCATCAGGCTAACACTGGACTTCTCAACAGAAACAATGCAAGCAAAAAAAGAATAGAAAGATGTATTGAAAGTGTTAAGAAAGAAACAATTTCAACCAAGATTATTATATCCTGCAAGATTATCCTTCATATGGGAAAAAAAGATTAAAATCTTCTCAAACAAAACCTGAAAGAATTTGCCAACATCAGGCCAGCTCTTCAAGAAACCCTGAAAAAAGTACTGTTCCAGGAAAACTGAAGAAGTAACAGCCAGAAACAAAGGAATAAAAGGCAACTAAGACAATGGCCAACTTAAATGTCAGGACAAGTCCAGTAACATGGATAATAACACTGAATGTTAATGGATTAAATTCTCCAATCAAGGGACCAGCAGTTAGTATAATGACTATGTTGCTGGACTCCCACGTAGTCGACTGCGGTTCACGTCCTGGACCCGGTGGCTTAAAACTCACGCTGGGCACAAATGCGTGCATGCCCAAGATCGCGAGAGGAGAATGGAGGAGAAGGGATTGTGGCGTGGCCATCCCCCCTGGGGGGTGATTTCTCGCTTTCTGTCTCTCTGTCTCTGTCTGTCCGTCTGGTGAGCGCATGTGCCCTATAGCAAAAACCTCTCCAAAAAAAAAAAAAAAAAAAAAAAGAAAAAGAAAAAAACATCTCCAATCAAGAGACACAGACTGACTGTGACTGAATGGATTAAAATACAGAAGCCCTCTATCTGTTGCCCACAGGAAACCCACTTCATGGATAAAGACATACATAGACTGAAAGCAAAGGGTTGGAAAAAGGTTCTCTACGCAAATGGGAACCAAAAAAGAACTGGAGTCATGATACTAATTTCTGACAAAATAGGCTTTAAAACAAAAACTGTTTGAAGAGATAAAGAAGGGCACTATGTTGAAGTAAAAGGGTCAATTGATCAAAAAGATATAACGTGTATTAATATCTATGCACCTAACACAGGAGCACCCAAATATGTGAAGGAAAGACTGTTAGATCTAAAAGGGGAGATAGACTGCAACACACTAATTGTTGGAGACCTCAACACTGCACTATCTCCTGTGTACAGATCATCTAGACAAAAAAATAGATAAAGAGATAAAGGATCTGAATGATACCATAAATCAAATTGACTTAACAGACATCTATAGAACTTTCCATCCAAAACCCATGAGATACACTTTTTACTCACCCCCACATGGAACCTTCTCGAAGATTGACCACATCGTAGGGCACAACGCAAGCCTCTACAGATTCAAAGGCATAGAAACTATATCCAGCATCTTCTCCAACCATGATGGAATTAAACTTGAGTTTAATTGCAAGAGAAATCCTCAAAAATACTCAAATACATGGAAATTAAATAACCTACTCCTGAATGACTCCACAACTACTGAAGAAATAAAGACTGAAATCAGAAGATTCATGGAAGCCAATGACAATGAGGAGAGGAGTTTCCATAATCTTTGGGACACTGCTAAAGCAGTCATAAGAGGGAAGTTCATAGCAATTAGTGCACATAAGAGGAAGATGGAAAGAAGGCAAATGGATTACCTAACATCATGTCTCAGATCATTGGAAAAGCAACAGTGAAAAGATCCAAAAAACTCCAGGAGAAAAGAAATAATAAAGATATGAGCAATAAATGAAACAGAAAATAAACTAACTATACAGAAAATAAATTAAAGTAAAAGCTGGTTCTTTGAAAAGATACACAAAATTGATACACCACTAGTGAGACTTATTAAGAAGAGGAGACAAAGGAACCAGGTGAATCAGATCTGCAATGAAGCAAGCAAAATAACAACAGACATAGTAGAATTATAAAACATTATTAGAGGATACTATGAACATCTGCATGCCAAGAAATAAGACAATCTGGATGAGATGGACAAATTCCTGGGCATAGATAATCTACCAAGATTGAGCCAGGATGATATAGAAAGTCTGAATAGGCCCATAACAATCCAGGAGATTGAATCAGTAATAAATAACCTCCCAACAAAGAAAAGCTCTGGCCCTGATGAATTCACCTCTGAATTCTACAAAACGTTCAAAGA
Organism: Tupaia tana; assembly: GCA_026018925.1. NCBI lineage: Eukaryota > Metazoa > Chordata > Mammalia > Scandentia > Tupaiidae > Tupaia > Tupaia tana. Next base: position 68,599,810 of record JAKSZU010000008.1, read on the forward strand.
AGAGTTAACTCCCATTCTGCTCAAGTTATTTCTAAAGATCAAAAAAGGTGAATCTGGGGCCAGCAGTTAGCGTAATGGCTATGTCACTGGACTCCCACGTAGTCGACCGCGGTTCGAGTCCCGGACCCGGCGGCTTAAACTCACGCCGGGCGCATGTGCGTGCGTGCCCAAGATCCCGAGAGGAGAATGGAGGAGAAGGGATTGCGGCGTGGCCATCCCTCCTGCGGGGTGATTTCCTGCTTTCTATCTCTCTGTCTCTCTCTGTCTGTCTGGCGAGCGCACGCGCCCTATAGCAAAAACCTCTCCAAAAAAAAAAAAAAAAAAAAAGGTGAATCTCTCCCTAATTCATTCTATGAAGCCTCTATCACCCTTATCCTGAAAACAGAGAAGGACAGGACAAGGAAGGAAAACTACAGACCAATATCCCTGATGAATTCTCAACAAGATACTAGCAAATCTTATCCAACAACTTATAAAAAAAGATTATACATCATGATCAGGTAGGCTTTATCCCAGGAATGCAAGGTTGGTTCAACATACGCAAAACCATAAATGTAATACACCACCTTAACAGGAAGAAAGATAAAAAAACATATGGTCATATCAATTGATGCAGAAAAAGCATTTGATAAGATACAACATCCCTTCACGATCAAGACTCTCAACAAAATCACCATAGAATGGTCATTTCTCAACACAATAAAGCTATCTATGAAAAACCCATAGCGAACATCATCCTGAATGGAGAAAAGCTGAAAGCTTTCCCACTAAAGACGGGTACAAGACAAGGATGCCCACTTTCTCCACTCCTTTTCAATATAGCACTGGAAGTCCTTGCCAACGCAATCAGAAAAGAGGAAAAAAAAAAAGGCATTCAAGTAGGAAAAGAAGACGTGAAACTCTCTCTATTTGCAGATGACATGATTGTATACATAGAAGACCCATTGGTTTCCATAAAAAAAATTTCTGGAAGTAATACATGAATACAGTAAAGTTGCAGGATACAAAATCAATATCCAGAAATCTATAGCATTTCTATATATGAACAACAGGCAGACTGAGATAGAACTGAAAAAAGTTATTCCATTTACCATAGCCACAAAAAGTATAATATACTTAAGGATAAATCTAACAAAAGAAGTTAAAGACTTCCACAAGGAAAACTACGAGAAGATAAAAAAAGAAATTGAAAATGATACAAAAAAGTGTAAGTATAGCCCATGTTCCTGGATTGGAAGAATTAATATAATTGAAATGGCAATTCTACCCAAATTAATCTACATATTTAATGCAATGCCAATCACAGTACCAGACACATTCTTCACAGATAAGGAACTGATAAGCAGAATTCACAAGGAACTCAAGCAGCTGTTCTGAAAAAAGATGATCAATCCTCTTAAAAGATGGGAGAATGAATTGAAAAAAAAAAACCCTCTCAAAGGATGACATAAGAATAGCTAAAAGGCATATGAAAAAATGCTCAACATCCCTCATTGTAAAGGAAATGCAGATCAAAACAACAATGAGATACCACCTAACCCTAGTCAGAATGACTAAGATTAGAAAAACAAAAAATGATGAGTGCTGACGGGTGTGGTGAAAGGGGAACTCTCTTACACTGCTGGTGGGAATGTAAATTGGTCCAGCCACTGTGGAGAACTATTTGGAGATTCCTCAAAAATCTACAAATAGAACAACCATATGATCCAGCAATCCCACTCCTTGGTATCTACCCAAAGGACAGAAGAATACTTAATCAGAAAAGTGCTTGCACGTTGATGCTTATTGTGGCACTATTCAAAATTGCTAAGTCATGGAAACAACCCAAATGCCCACGAACAGATGAATGGATAGAAAAACTGTGGCACATATACTCAATAGAATACTATTCAGCCACAAAAACCAACAAAACCCTGGCTTTTGACAAGAAGTGGATAAATATGGAAGATTTACTGTTTAGTGAAGCAAACCAGGCTATGAAGGAGAGGCATTGTATGTCTCCACTTAATATATACCGAGTATCTGCACTCTATGACTGAAACTAATTGACTAAAGGATATAGAAACATAGTATATAGATGTAAATACCGGATATAATCTGTGTGAAAGAGGAGGGTCTGAGGAAGGACATTAAGAAGAAAAATAGGGAGGCAAAGCATTAATGGCACAAAGAAATGTGACATCTGTTGAAGATATTTTGTAGTTTTATCAACTGTACTAGGGAAAAATGTTCACCTGTTGAAATATACAATTTGTAAGCCAAATCATAATGTGATTGAATGTATAAAAGAAAATGAAATGAAAAAAATATGCAATACAGGAAATCAAAACCTCCCTTGAGAGTATTAATAGCAGATTATACCATACAGAACATTGAGTCTCTGTCCTAGAAGACAAAAACCTCTGACTTAGACAAAAGCCACCAAAAGAAATGAAAAAACAACCATAACAGAAATTATGATGACATATGGGAAATACTAGATATGATTAAATGGCCAAATATCTGAATAACTGGTATTCCAGAAGGTGAAGACTAAATAAGGGCATAGAAAATATATTTCATGAAATACTTAAGGAAAATTTTCCAAACCTAGAGGAATATTCAGACATCCAGACTCAAAAAATACAAAGGACCCCAAATAGAATCAACCTAAGAAGATCCTCTCCACAATAAATCATAGCAAGACTGGTCAAAATCAAAGAAAAAGACAAAATTATAAAAAATGGCAACAGAGGAACATAAAGTTACTTACAAATTTTATGCCATTAGGCTAACATGAAGCCTCACAAGTGAAACATTGCAAGCAAGGAAACATTGAGAAGATATTTCAAAATACTAAAAGAAAAACAATTTCAATGAAAAATACTATATTTGACAAGACTTTCCTTATATGGGGAAAAAACAAATAAAATAATTCTCAGATAAACAAAAACTGAAAGAATTCATCAATACTAGACCAGCTCTTCAATAAGAGCTAAAGAGAGTACTATATTAGGAAAACTAAAGACAAATATAAATAAAAGAATAAAGAAAATGACTATCAAAATGGCAAGAATACATACAGAAATATTGATAATAATGTTGAATATTAACAGATTAAATTATCCAATTAAAAAACACAAACTGGCTGAATGGATTTAAAAAAATAAATAAATAAAAGCCCTGTGTATGCTGCCTAGAAGAAACACACTTCACAGATAAAGACAGACTAAAAGTGAAGGACTGGAAAAAGATATTTCAAACAAATGAGGAAAAAATGGAGTTACTATACCAATATCAGACAAAATAGACTTGAAGACAAAAACTGTAAGAGACAAAGGACACTATATAGTATTAAAAGGGCTAATTTACAAAGAAGATATAACACTTTTAAATATCTATACACTCAACACTGGAGCACCCATATGTGAAACAAAGACTTCCAGAACCAAAAGGAGAGATAAACTGCAGCACAATAATCCATGGAGCTCTCAATACCCCACTCTCTTCTGGAGAGATCACCAAGATAAAAAAAATTTGAAAAAAAAAAAAAAAAGATAAGCAAAGAGATATAGGATCTAAGTGAAACCATAAATCTAATAGACCTAACAGACATCTATACAACTTTCCACCCAACAACCAAAAAAATATACATTTTTCTCACCCCCCACATGGACTATTTTCAAAGACTGACCACATGATAGGGCACAAAACAAACGTTTACAAATTCAAAACTATAAAAACTCTTTCCATCATATTCTCTGACCTTAATGAAATTAGATTTGAAATTAATTGTGGGGGGAAAAAACCCTCAACATACATAAATACATGGATGCTAAAGAATTTATTCCTGAATGACTACACAACCACTAAAGAAATTAGGACTGAAATCAAAAAATTAATTGAAGCCTATGATAATAAGCACATGAGTTTTCATAACCTAAGGGACACAGTGAATACAGTCCTAAGAAGTAAGTTCATGGCAGTTAGTACTCACAAGAAAAAAATCAAAAGATAGCAAATAGACAACCTAACAACAGGGAACTGGAAAAACAACAACAACAGAACCCAAATAACACCAGTAGAAAAAAATAAATAACAGAGACTAGAGCAGAAATAAATGAAATAGAGAATAAAAGAACTATACAAAAAAAAAATAAATGAAATCAAAAGCTAGTTTTTTTAAAGATAATCAAAATTGATGCACCATTAGCTAGACTAATTAAGAACAGAGAAAAGAACTAGATAAATCAAATCACCAATGAACCAGGCAATATGACTACAGACATAATAGAAATACAAAAGATTATGAGAGAATATTAGGAACCATAAGACAAGGAAACTCGGACAGGAATACATTCAGTCGGAAAAACACTCGCACATCCATATTTCTTTCTTTTTTTTTGAGGTTTTCGCTATAGGGCGCGTGTGCTCGCCAGACAGACAGAGAGTGACAGAGAGACAGAAAGTGAGAAATCACCCCCTGGGGGGATGGCCACGTCGCAATCCCTTCTCCTCCATTCTCCTCTCGGCATCTTGGGCACGCACGCACATGCACCCGGCGTGAGTTTTAAGCCACCGGGTCCAAGACACGAACCGCGGTCAACCACGTGGGAGTCCAGCGACATAGCCATTATGCTAACTGCTGGTCCCCAAATCCATATTTCTTGAAGCATTATTCACAATGATTAAGGCATGGAATCAACCAAAATGTCCAAAAACAGATGAATGGAATGAAAAAAATATGGAATGGAATACTACTCAACCATAAAAAAATAGTAAGTCCTTGGCATTTGGTAGAAAGTGGATTAATAAGAAATATTTAATGCTGAGTTAAGCAAATCAGACTATGAAAGAGGAACAATGTATGTCTCCACTCAATATATACTGAATGTCTGAACTCTATGATAGAAACTGAAAGACTGGAGGTATAAAAGCACAGAGTTACAACTGTGGATATTAGAAACAATGCAAGAAGAGGTTGGGCAGTGAAGGGTGAGAAGGAGGGAATCAGGGAGAAAAAAACAAAGACATTTAACAGACACAGAAGTGTAAAATTATGTGTTAAGACTTATGTGTATGGTAATATCTTTGGACTAATACACAGTGTATTCATTCTGAGAAGATTCCTTTTATAAGCTGCAAAATATACAGTGAAGAAATGTAAATAAGACAAAAAGAAAAAGGAAAGGAAAGTTGATTGAAATACTTATCTACATAAAATATTCTGCAAAATGAAACGTGTTTACTAATATAAGTATCAAATTTTTCTCCCAGATACTAGGATTAGGAATACCCACCATTGAAGAAGTATGTATATATAATGTATAATATAACTCATGTTGAGATGCATGTATCTATATTATTTAAATATCTGTACATAAGAAATAATATTGCAAATTAGGGAGGGCTGGCCCATGGTCTAGTGGATAAGGAAGCTGGATCCCAGAAAGCTGACCATGATTTGAACCTCAGCCTTGGCAGGTATAGAAAACACACCAAGCATGCGTACATGTGTGTCCAAAATCCTGACAGGAAGAAGAAATGAAGGAAAAGGGATTGTGGCCACTGGGAAGTGCTTTTTCTCTCTCTTTATCTTTCCCTGGTAAGCTCACATTTCCTTTGACAATTAAACAAACATAACAAAACAAACAAAAAATTAGGGAACAATATTCTTTTTTTTTTTCCTTTTTTTTTTTTTTAGAGTTTTTTTTTGCTATAGGACACGTGCGCTCGCCAGACAGACAGACAGAGACAGAGAGACAGAAAGCAAGAAATCACCCCCCCAGGGGGGATGGCCACGCCACAATCCCTTCTCCTCCATTCTCCTCTCGGGATCTTGGGCACGCACGCACACACGCCCGTCGTGAGTTTTAAGCCACCGTGTCTGGGACGCGAACTGCAGTCATCTACGTGGGAGTCCAGTGACATAGCCATCACGCTAACTGCAGGTCCCTAGGGAACAATATTCTTTACATTAAACATCTAAGAGTAGCTATCAGAATTATTAAATGTAACAGGGGGAAAATGGTCAAGTAACGCAAAGTTTAGCCAAAATAATAATAATTAATTAATTTAATTAATTCTAGCCAAAATAATAATTTAAAAAGTGAACTATTTCTACAACCAATTCAAGTCCGTATTATAGAATGGACCACTAATCTTGAGGTATCGTGACTAGAATCTAATAAAATGCAGGTCAGCACTGTCCCCACAGAGAATGGAATAGGAAAATATTGGCCCAGCATCTCATATCCTGGTAATCAAGGGTGACCATGTGAGCATTAAGTACAGCACACATATTGGTTCCTCAGCCATGAATGTGAGCTAGCTTTAAAATCAAGTCCTAGGTCTTTAAATACATATTTACATATATTTCAAATTGAGATAAGTTTTGTCTAGTATTTGAGTTAGATTACATAAATGATTAAAGACTTTCCATGTACTATCCTAGAATGAATGTACAAATAGTAGACTTACTCAAGAGAGAAAAAGAAAGATTTAATTGGGTGTTTTTGTCACTTATAAAACAATGAGCAAATGGATTTGACAAACTTGAATACTTCCTTCCAAAACTGGGAATATAGATTCTAAAATGACTCAAAGTAGAAAAGACATTTTCAAATTCATAAAAATTATTATTATAATACTTCAAAATATTTGTCAAACTCCAACTTTTTAATAAATCAAAACGCATGTTAGCATGTAAATGAAAGTTGGTATCTTAAAGATTAAAATTCAATTCCAGTTTTAAAGATTAATTGAAGCGTGTCTGAATTTAGTGGGAACTCTAGGTTCTTCAATAAGGTGAGGGAAAACACAGGGTCAAGTATAGATAATTTTTTCTAATGAAAATATTTGTTGCTAATCGTCTCAACATCATTGTCATTACAATAAAACAAGGCTGACAATACTGAATATGTAGTATCTATCAAGGACTTTCCATTATTCAGTTACTCCTCCCAACAACCTAATGTAGAAAGCTTGTGCCTATTTTCTATTTTCTATTTCTGAGCACATCCAGATTCAAAGAACTTTCAGGGTCTCTTTGCACAATTTCAAATCCTTTCCAAAATCTACTTTCCTCTGCCTCCCCTAGGATTTATTGACTCATAATTCTGGTGGTTGAAAAGTCTAAAGTCATCACAAAACAGCAGGAGGCAGACTTTTTTAGTAAATCAGAGCATGGTCTGTATCCATGTGGCCTTTTTTCCTCTGTTGTTCTGATCTCATTCCCTCTGTGTATACACCTATCCAGAACTCACTTATGGAAGCCCTGCCCTACTGACATTATCAAACACAATGGCTCCACCCTGGGACACGATGAAATAATTATGTTTTTACTTAACATGCAATACAATCTATATAGTCAGCATGTGAGTTTCAAGGGGATGTCCAATCACTTTCCACTAAACTCTAAAACTTGAAACTCTGAAGGACAAACCACTATCCAAACCATTACAGCACCTCGCTTTATTCCATCCACTCTACAGTGACAAGTTCCTGGATGGTATTGACCAGCTTCACACAAAACTGGTTTTCTAATCTTAGAGTTTCTCCATTGCTGTTAGGAAACCAACAGGAATCCACTGATAGTCACAAGAGGGCAGACCAAATGAATGAAAAGTTAATTTCCATATAATCACACTAGACCACTGGGGAAAGGAAGCTGTGGGTGAATGCTTCTCCCTCTCCTTCCCCAGAGGAATAGTTCTGACACACACTTCATAAGACACCAGACAGAGTCCCATGGGATTAAGCATTATCCTGTGGGTCATTGGATAACTCAGACTTAAATTGGTTTTCATTACTTTCATGTTTCATTTATTCTTATCTTTATTCTTCTCCTTGATTGTATTGATTGTATTGTAAAGTGTTAAGCGAAAAACCTAATTCCTTTCTGGTTTATTTATATTTCTAAATAAATCACCTGCACACAAGCCTTTGTTTCAACCGTGCTTTTTCAGGGGTGGGGGGCAAGATAGATAAGAGGCTAAATAGCATTCCCACATATACTGAGCTAGTTAGTGAGTAGTTGAACTAAAATGCAGCTGTCAGACTCTGAGAGCCTGAGTGAGTAGTGAGTAAACTGAGTAAAAATCAAGCTACTTTCGTTCCTTAACAACAACCTTTTTATTTTCATCACTTCCTGTATTAATTCTTATGAGGAGTGAATGTATTTTTCTTATACAATAACAATAATTCAGAACTGTAGATAATATTATTAGACATCATATCTAACATCACCTGCACATAGAAAATTTCTTGGGCTAAACAGAATAACCTCCCTCACTGACCCACCTCTATCTCTTACTTCTAGCCTGAGTTATCTTTTAGATGTTAATGACAACGAGTAACTTATGAATTTTGCATTTTAACATTGCAGAATTTAGATAAAGCATATGCATAATTTTCCTTCTCCCACATCCCTTTCTCCCTCCCTCAATTACTTTCTTAGTGATGGGTTGTTTCACATAATGGCATGCTTAACTCCCAGAGGAGACATACCCCTGTTAAACAACATCCCCTTACACTTCAGGAAGCAGAATGGGCTAGTGAGCAAAACAATTACCCAGGAGTTTAGACAGCTGAGTTGTAGCCCTGTTTTCCCTTCTAACTACATATTTGACTTTGAGTAAGTCAACTGAACTCCAATTTGCCAGGAATATTTAACCCAGTATGGCTCTCTTTGAAAAACTATAGAGTTTATAACTTTTAAAATTTGCCTGTAGAAATGACAAACAAATTGATAGATCTGATTTCCAGTGATTAATTTCCCCCATATGAAATTTATCTTAGCAATGCCTAGAAAATCATATCAGAAAAAGTTAATATATGTATTAGAACATGCTTCTATAAAACTACTTAAAAATGTAACTGTAGGGAAAATAATTAAATAATTGCAAATTTTATTTAAGTATTAAAACTACTTAAGAAATGATTTATATTTTCTGATGGCTTCTAGCTTTCCAAGTTACAAAAACTCGTAAATTCCATTTGTAAATTATACATATAACCTACTCAAGTAAAAAAAAAAAAAAAAATTCAAGGGCAATTAAAATACCATGAAATTCCTTTTTATATCTACTGTAATATTGAGTTCAAGTGTAATTGGTTTTAAAATTACCTAATAAATTGATCTTGCTGTTTTTAAATTCAAAGTTTTGTCCTTTCTTATTATTTTTAAGTGATCGTTATTAATTTCACAAGATCACTGAATCATTCAAGTAATTTTAAATACATACATTTCTAATGTCATTTTTAACTTACATAAATATCCACTGTGGTATAAAACTTCCCAAATAAATCAGGTCTTCTTTTTGACTTTAGTGAGTGATTCTGTTATCCAATGGGTCACCATGTAGGTAATCAGAAATGTAAGAATAAATAAGATAATAGTTCCAACTTTAAGGAGCTTATAACTCAATAAGGAAAATAGGCAAACAACGTAAACAAACAATAAAAACCTAGAGGATGTCAATATTAATTCATTTAAGAAATATTTATTGAGCATTGATATTTGCCAGTCACTGTTCAATGTGTTAAAGAGATAGCAAAGAACAGTAGAAAAAGAGCCAAATAAAAGTCTTACCTTCAAAGAGCTTATATTAGCATAGACAAAAGTAAGCAACCACAAATTAAAACACACCGTAAGTCAAATATTGATAAATACCAAAGAGGGAATAAAGAAGATAAGGAGAATGTGTTAACTTAAGTTTTAAAGAAATTATTGTAGTTTGCTGTGGTTCCTAGGTTGAGAATGGACAGTAGCGGGTAAAGGGTAAGGCCCGAGAGATCATTAAGGAGGTCACATTTAGAATCTGTAGAAGTTCTGAAGACAGATCTGATGGGAATTATTGATAAATTTTATGTGGGCTGAAAAAAAGAAAGGAATCAAATATAAACCAAGATTTTAACTTGAGTAACTACCAATTTTCTAATTACACAGAAAGATTTATTAGTTACAAGAATATAGAGATAGGCTATTTAGTTTAAAGAAATTAGAAAACTCCTCCCAGAAGTGATGAGCCTGGAGACGCTTTCATTTGACAGTTGTTTGCAGCATTAAGTAATGGGTGTGGGATTGTAGTCAGCAGATCCTATGAAATTAAGTTATGCTGCATAAGGAAAAGGGAAAGGTGAAAGAAATGTTACTGGAGATAAGAAATGTTGGGACCAGCAGTTAGCATAATGGCTATGTCGCTGAACTCCCATGTAGTCGACGGCGGTTCAAGCCCCAGACCCAGTGGCTTAAACTCATGCTGGGTGCGGGTGCCTGCGTGCCCAAGATTCCGAGAGAAGGGATTGCAGTGTGGCCATCCTCCCTCAGGGGTGATTTCTCACTTTCTGTCTCTCTGTCTCCCTCTCTGTCTTTGTGGCGAGCGTATGCGACCTATAGCAAACAAACAAACAAACAAAAAACAAATGTTTAGAGGCTGTGAATATAAAAAGGAATAAGGGCCAGGAAAAAAACAAAGCTGAAGCTTGATTTTGGAAGAAAAACAGACAACGAAATAGAATTTTGGAACAAAATACTATATGCTAAGTGATGTAAAGCCTTCTTAGACTTTTCTACAAATTCCTCAGTAAAATAATCAACTCAGTTCCTTTGGAATATTATTTTATCCCTGAGGGAATGAAGTGATAAGTTCTGCTCCAAGCAATTCTTGCATGGACAAAAAGGCTAGAGCTTTCCCCTGGGTTCAGCCCACATCTGAGTTTCTCTCTACCTGCCACAGATAAAACATTTTTCTGTTTTCCAGTTTTAATATGTTACTTTTACTTTTTTTTTCTGAATTATTTATGTATGTATTTATTTATTTATTTATTCCAAAAGAGAGACAGAGAAAAAGAGAATCACTCCCAAAAGGGTCTTCCCACTGTAACCCAACCCCCAGCCTTAGCCAGCTAGGATCAAAAAAGTATGCGTTCAATTTGTACAGAGAGGCCTGGGGACATGAATCCAGGACCTTCCCATGTTTGTCCAGATTACCAGTATTATGTTTCTGCTACGCCACTATCTATTCTCTTTATTTCTGAATTCTTGATTCTTGGTACCTGTCTCCCTCAGTTTCTCTACTGTCCTTTAGCTTTCATCTACACTTGCCATAATAAGGCTACCTACAATTCAGTGGGACTTCCTGACTCTTTGTGACCTGCAAGTCTGCTCCTACCTATATGCTGGAGGTAGATCAGGCAAAAGAACTTAGAAGACATATGCTCCTGGATGGAAGTTTTGTTTTGTTCATTTTTGTTTGTTTGGTTTTCGGTAGTACTGTATTCAGGGACCAGCGCATAATGTAATGGTTATTTCACCGGATTCCCACATAGGTTGACTGTGGTTCAAGTCCTGGACCTAGTGTCTTAAAACTCACACTGGGTGTGTGTGCACGTGTTCCCAAAATCTCAAGAGGAGAATAGAGGAGAAGGGATTGTAGCATGGCCATCCCCCCTAGGGAATGACTTCTTGTTTTCTGTCTCTGTCTCTCTGGAAAACACACATGTCCAGTAGCAAAAATCACTCTCCAAAAAAAAAAGAAAAAATAGTACTATATGCATTATAGTTATACTGCATTACTATTATATTATTCTTCTCTAACACTATTTGAGATAGCATTGGGTTCTATGCTAAATAATCTGTTTAGTTCTTAAACTAACTCTATGAGATTAGCATTTTTAGGAGTATTTATGCATACTATAACCAAAACCCAGAATGGTAAAGTAATTTTCCCAAAGCTACAAAGCAAATACAGCATTCCAGCCAGGCATGTCAATGCCAGACAGTAGTTAACCATTATCATATATTAATCCATTTTTAGTCAATTTTCAGATTAAAATGTTTAATAAATAATGATACTTATGTTCAGATATTTAAAACATCTTTGTTTTGTATTAATTTAATAAGGTAAAAGGGATCATAGAAGCAGCATTGAAAAGACTTGAGATGCCATAAAAGAATTTCTCAATAAATTGAAAAAATAACTTTTATATTGTCTTTGTGAGAAAACCTAAAAAGCGAAAAGTGAACCATGGATAAAATTTTAATTGTTAAAAACTAACATTCATAATTCACACTGTCAGTTTCAAAAATTTTATCTAGACTGGGTATCGTAAACTATACTCTGATATCTTCCAAGAACATAAAGTTTTGATGACCAGGGAAAAATGAAGTAAATTTGACTATAGTCAGCAAAATAGGGAAAACTGACCAGGAAGAAATAAAAAAAGGAAGAGGAGGAGTTTATACAGGAGCTTTTAAGTTCAGAAAAGCCTGGGGAAATTGGCTGTGGAAACGTTATTAATAGTGACAAATTGACATCATTGATTATGAAATTAATGGAAGTAGGAAGAGCCTGTCTCTGAGCTTTTATCCAAAGATTTCAAATGTTTTAAAAGAGTCCCATGGTCAATTCTTTCAAAAGAGACTGATAAATTGAACATAATAAAAGCACAGATCAAGACCCTGTCAGCCAACATTCTGGGATCATTATGCTTTCCCCGAAGGATGGCCCCTTCACCATGATAGAAAGCTAAAAGCTGACAGCCACAAAATATTACACTGGCTCTAATGATCCCGAGGATGATGCAGCTCAGCTTCCAACCTACCTTCCCAGTGATTTCCTGTGCACAGAGAAAGTTAGATTGGCAATAAATAACCTATTTGCCCATAGTCAGGGAGGACTATTTGACAACCAGATGAATAGATACTATTTTGAAAATAGAGGAAAAATTACCCTTCACCGAGAAAAGACTGATAAATGAGATGTTCACATTGGTCTCAGTTAACCGTTTAAAAAGCAGAGAAAGCATGGAGAGATCAGTTGGTGGTTAGACATAATCTTCAAACCATCTGTAGTGTCAGGCTCTGAAAAATCCACAATGCATGGCAAAGCAAAAGGTGAAAAAAGACACACGTGGTACACAGAAGAGTGGTTAGTGTTAACTGCTCAGATTTGTTCATTGGGATGATATGATTTCTCTTAGTTTTTCACTCCGGCATAAAAACTACTTGACTCAATAAATACAATTCAAAGAGGAAGCTATCTTTTTTTTTCTTTTAGCTCAAGTTAAGTCTGAGTTACACATGATAAAGGAAGCAGCACAACTTGAAACTCAGGTGAACTCATCATTGCTCTTTGTTAGATCTAGTTTTAAAGAACAGACCTTAGGTCATGCAGCTTTAAGGAGTAAGGTGGTATGAGAAACAGTGGTTATAGGGATTTTTTTTTTTCTTTTTCTTTTACCTGACTTTGCCATTTTGCTTCTCAGCTTCCACACATTTCATGTCTAGGCAGGTCTTTGTGCATAGTAGCAAAACATCTGAATACTTTTACAGTCACAGAGAACTTCAACCCCCACTGAACTGCTACAGCAAGGGAAAAACTCATCTTTGTAAATCTGAATTCAAATCTCTTTCTTTGGATACCACGTTGTAAAAGACAGTAGTAGAGGAGAAATAGGCATAGAAGTACCTTACAGTAAAATGAAGCATACATGCTTACAGTAGCAAATTAGCCAAACGTGAATATACCACCAAATGACTAAAAATCAGAGAAGAGAGACTGCATAGTGAGAAGCAGGGAAAAATATAGAGCTGCAGTGAGCGCGGCTCATTTCCCACACACTTCTGAATTCTCAGTTAAAAATCCTGCAGCTCAGCCCGGTTATACCTATTCCCTAGAAACTGTGAGACCTTTGTAATATCCAGTTCCATTGACAAAAGTGCTGATAGCTTGGTGAGGATCAGGAAAACAGAACTGCAGAAATACTGCAGATAATCTCCTCCTACACACCTCTAACACTCTAAATTAACTCCAAAAAAGTAGGAAGTAACATATAACCATCAGATAACCAGAAACCACCACAGAGGTACAAGAAATATGAGAAGCCAAGAAAATATCTGTCCCCCAAGGGCAAAGAACAGCCCTTCATCATCCACTGCCTGTACAATGGAACTTGTAGAAATATCAGATAAATAATTTAGAATATTCATAGTGACAAAGCTAACAGAAATGGAAGAGAAGAAAGACAATGAACACCAGAAGATGCAGGAGAAAAGAGACAACTCCGGGACATGAGGAAGTTCTTGGATAATCTCAAAGAGGAAATACACACCATAAAAAAAAAACAATCAAACGGAGCTGTTAGAGATGAAGGCTGTTATACTGGAAATCAAAAAACCTCCCTTGAAAGTATTAAAAGCAGAAGATCAAATTTCAGATGTAGAAGACAGAACCTGTGACCTAGAAAAATTCACTGAAAAGACTGAGAAAATAACCCCCCAAAATGAGAATAATATATGAGTAATACTGTATACCATTAAATGCCCTAACATCTAGCTCATCAGTATCCCAAAAGGTGAAGAAACTTATCAGGGAACTGATAATCTATTCCATGAAATCCTGGAAGAAAACTTTCCAAACCTAGGGAGGCATTCAAATATTCAGACCCAAGAAATACAAAGGACCCCACATAGAATCATCCCAAGATCTTCTTCAAGACACATCATAGACAGGTTGACCAAAACCACAGACAGAGACAATATACTAAAATTGGCAAGAGAGAAATGTAAAGTTACTTAAAAAGGATATCTCATCAGGCTAGCATTGGACCTACCCATCCCATTTTTCCCATCTTAGCACCTACATTTGCCCCTTACTCCTTCTCTTCCAGTGTTCAGCCACAGCAACCTCCATGTTATTCCTCATATTTGCTCTGACTGACTTTCTCAGCACTTTCAAATCCTTGCCCAAATGTCAACTGTCCGACAATGTCTTTAATATTCTACTTAAAGTAATTTCTACACTCCCAGGATTTCTACCTCCCTTCTCTAATTTATTTTCCTTCATAGCTCTTACCACCATCTGACATATTTTATATTTTGCTAACTTATTAGTCAATTTGGCTGCTCTTACTATAAAATAAGTTCCAAGAGAGAAGAAATATTTATTCACCTTGTTCTTTGTTGTCTTGTTTCTACCGAAGATTTATATTCAGTTAATGTAAACATAAGACCACATTTAGATGCAAGTAATATTTAAAATTTATTTATTTTTTTATTTTTATTTTTTGGAGAGGTTTCGCTATAGGGCGCATGCACTCGCCAGACAGACAGAGAGAGACAGAGAGACAGAAAGCAGGAAATCACCCCCCAGGGGGAATGGCCACGCCGCAATCCCTTCTCCTCTATTCTCCTCCCAGGATCTTGGGCACGCACACACACGCGCCCGGCGTGAGTTTAAGCCACTGGGTCCGGGACGCGAACCGCGGTCGACTACGTGGGAGTCCAGCGACATAGCCATTACGCTAACTGCTGGTCCCTAAAATTTATTATTTATTTATTTTATTTTAGAGATATTTTTTATACAGAACATGGGCTTGCCAGAGAGACAGAGAGACTGAAAGAAATAAATTGCTCCCTAGGGCATGGTCATGCCACAATCCTCTCTCCTCCATTCTCCTTTTAGGATTTTGGCACACACACACACACACATAGTGCGAGTTTTAAGCTGCCAGGTCGAGGACTTGAGTCATGGTCAACCATGTGGGAGTTCAGCACTTCAACCACCACCCCACTTGTTGGCCCCAGTAATTTTTTTTTAATCACCCCAGTCATTCTCATATGCAGCCATAGTAAAGAATCCTGTTCAAAGAAAAGACGATTGTATAGCTGTTTTACATTCAATAGTATCAATGTCCAGAAGTTTTTGTTTTGTTTTTTAAGAAGAGTTTTTGATTCTCTCTGTTTTGCCCCTTTCTTTGTGTAGAAAATCTTCTCAGTAGCAAAACTAATGAGGATGAAAATAAAAGCTGTGAATGAATCTGTAGCCTCTTAACAGCTGTTTAAAAGAATGTCAGGAACTTAAACCAGTCCAGTAAAGAATTTAGCCAGCAAAATTTTGAGTTCTAAAGAACTGTGGTGATAAGCCCATGATATTTCTTCTTCTAATTTCTATTTAATGTGAATTATTTTACATTTGAAGAAGGACTATATTTACTTAGAAAGCATGGTGATTTGATTTTAATTCACCAACTATTTTAACTAATTCTAAAAAATGAAATCTACACTACTCTGAACTTTTAGAATTATATTACAGAGAAAGAATTAAATAAGTAGTCTGAGAGGTTGCCCCATGACTTACTGGTTAAGGAAAGTCGTATTCTACATGAGCAACCATGGTTTGAATCCCAGATCCTGAGGCTTGAAAAACATTCTGGGTACATATGCATGTGTGCCCCAAATCCAGATAGGATGGAGAAAAGAAGGAAAAGGGATTGTGGCATGACCATGCTTCTTTGGGGCATACTTTATCCATCTCCTTCTCTCTGTCTCTCTCTGGTGAGCACATGTACCATCTGGAAGAAGGAAGAGGAGGAAGAGAAGACAAAGAAGGAGGAAAAAGAAGTAGAAGTTTGAGAGTCTAAGAGCCAGGACAGGATAGTGGTACACTGGTAACAACTGCACTCACATGAGAAAGCCCCTGGTTCATATCTAGGGCCTGCCTTTACACATCAGGGGAAAGCATGTGTGCCTGTGATCTGCACTGGTTGAGGCTGGGCATGAAAGTCCTGTCTCTCTTTGTACCTCTTTGTCTCCCTCAAGGAAGAAGTAAACAAATTTAGAGAGGGAGGGGGGAGAGAGAGAGAAAAGGAAAGAGACTTAAGAGCTACAGTCTAGCTCTTAGTATATAATACGAATATAATATATGCAGTTTACCTAAATAAGTTTGTTACACCGTTGGTAGAAATATAGATTAGTTTAATCTCCATGGAAAACAATATGGAGGTTTCTCAAAAACCTACAAATAGGGGGCCAGCAGGCAGCATGGTGGTTAAAGGCACTTCCACATGGTTGACCATGGTTCGAGTACAGGACCTGGAGGTCTGCCTTTTCACTTTCCCTCTCTTTTTCTCTCACTCTGTCCCTCTCTGGTCAAATTAAAATAAATAAACAAATAAAATAAACTTAAATAAAATAATAAATTTTTTTGGAGAGGTTTTTGCTATAGGGCATGTGTGCTCACCAGAAAGACAGAGAGAGACAGAAAGCAAGAAATCACTTCTCATCCCCAAACCCCCCCCCCCCCCCCGAGGGGATGGCCATGCCACAATCTCTTCTCCTCCATTCTCCTCTTGGGATCTTGGGCACATACACACACACACACCCAGTGTTAGTTTAAGCCACCAGGTCCAGGACTTGAACCGCTGTTGACTATGTAGGAGTCCAGAGACATAGCCATTATGCCAATTGCTGGTTCCAATAAAATAATTCTTAAAAAGAAAACCCTACAAATAGGATTTCCATATGATCCAGTAACCTCACTTCTTGGAATTTATCCAAAGGATAGGCAAACAATCAGAAAGACATCTGTACAATCATGCTTATTAAAACCTTACAATTGCTAAAACATGGAAAGTTATGTGTTATGTGTCTAAAAACTCATGACTGGGTTGAAAAACTGTATCACATATATATTATGCAGTATTGCACAGCTATAAGAAACAATGAGATCCTATCATTTGACTCTAAAAGGCTGAATATATAATAGAAGACTTAATGTTGAGCAAAGCAGGCCAGACTTTGAGAGATACACATTGTATATCCCCATTCGGTTTGTACTGAGTACTCTACAGCAGAGATTAAGAGACTTGAAAATGTGATGATGGAGAGGATGGACATAAATGCTAGAGACTGTAAGAGGGGAGAGTGGATGGTAGAGGGTGGGTGTGAGAAACCAAGGGAGGAAACACTTGACAGAAGGAAAAAAGTTAAAAAAATAGATAAACAAATTATAAAAAAATAAGGATCCAGCAGGTGGTGTGTTGGTTAAGTCTCTGGACTCCCACGTGTCTGACCATAGTTCAACTCCTGGATCTGGCAGCTTGCTTTCTCACTTTCTCTCTCACTCTGGTGAGTGCACGTGTCCTATAACAAGTTTAAAAATAATAATAATAAATAGAATTAAATAAATAATTCTAAAAAAGTAAAATAAAATAAAAACTAAGAGGACCCACCCAGAATTTTAATAGCTGTAAAAAAGAGAAAAGAAAGTAACCTATTGTTTCATGTTCTATGTGACAGTTGCTTCTTGATAGATTTTTATAAAACTCAAAGATAACTCATTAAATTAGAGGCTCTATGATATCAATGCATTTAAAATTATGTTAATGTCTGTATATCCAAGCTAGTATCTTTTCCATTTTCCCATTTCTTTCCTCTAGTTTCTTTCTGTGTACCTAGAATGAGCATTTATTTCTCTTTCTTTCTTTCTTTTTAAGACTGGCAATGTCTCCAATGCAGTTTTAAATGTTTTTTTAAATATTGGAAGTAAACTGTGGAAGAGTCTATAAGAGATAACTCTGGCATTTTGTTTTGGTTTGGTTTAACATACTATTGTGTTACAGGCCAAAAAAAAGGAACGTATATTTTGGAATCCTAGTTAAAATGGGCAGAAGGGAATGCTGAACAGATACATAAGTGGAGCTGAACTTCCTTTATTCATGTTTTACTGATGGGAAGATGCTTGCACTTACCTTAAATTTAGATAAACAGCTAGTTTCTTCCCAATAATAGTGGATTTTCTCTCTCCTACCAGCTTTCCACTTCTACCTATGCAGAAATGAATTCCTTTCCACTGGTCTTCTCTTAAGGGAAGAGTTCATCTGATTGATCAGGTTCACCTGATACCCACAGGGCCAAGTCTGAGGAGTGTGTAACTTTTCCTTAGGTTCTGGAAGCAGGATTAGTTTTCTGCTTCAGAGCCCATGTGGCCTTGTATTTCCACCCTCCATGTATAGACCAGTGTTTCTCAAACTTGATGTGCACTAGAATTATTTGGAAAATGTGATAAAACAGATTGCTGGGCCCTACTCCCAGAGTTTCTAAAATTAAAGATGAAGTCCCCAAATTTGCATTTCTAACAGGTTCCCAACTGCTGATGCCTTGATCCCTGAACCACACTTTTGGAACTTTTATGCTCCACAAAACACTGATTATACAGATATCTACCTAATCTCTGTTTTAGCATCTCCTCCTAGCTGGGCAGGTAATTCAGTAAGTCTCTTACTTACACAAGTGACATTTAATTCAAAGGGAACATGATAACCTCATTCCCTCATTAGCCCTAATTCTTTATCCCCCTACATGGGTGGATAGCAAAATTTTTATTTTGATGATAAAATGGTTGCTTACCAACAGTGAACTCATTGTGTCTTTTTTTTTTCTTCCCAACTAGTTAAAAGGCATAAGGAAGGTGGAGCAATTGATTAGATTGTCCTGTCCATTCCGTCATTAAGCAACAGATAATCCACTACTCAGCTATTCATAGCTATATACATGTCACAATATTTTTGCATCTGAAGTTTGCTAGGAATTAAAGAGTTTTCAATTAATTCCTTCTACCAATATAAGATATTCCAATGTCTGTCTTCCTACAGAAAGTTCTTTCCAGAGCCCTTTCACAAATGAAGAGAAGTGGCAGGTGTTTTCATATCCATACATCATTTACAGTTCAATGCCACAAATCCATGTTGCCAGAATGCACATTAGTCACCGAATTTAATATAAGGACAAGTTTTTGAAAGTTTCCTGGCCTCTAAGCATAGTAATTATATTTTTTTCTTACTGTCTCACAAAATAGGAATGGCATTTTAGCAAATAAAAAAGGATAAAACAAAGCCTACTAGATTTGCTGAAAAAGGTATGAAAATGTATCATGAAGAATGCAAATATACCGATTAAGTTTCTTAAATATTGTAGGTATCATTTTTGTATGAATTTAATTAGATTATTGTTAAAGACTTCACTAACATTAAAATAGATATAATGAAAAGCATATATATATATATATATATATATATATATATATATATATATAGAGAGAGAGAGAGAGAGAGAGATGTTTATTAAACTATTACTTATAGAAGTGGAGAACTGTGATGACTTATTTTCAATAACTGGTGATTAGTAAAAAACAATGATGGTACATGTATCTATATGGTAAAATATTAGGAAGTCATTAGGATCAGGTTTCTAAAGAATACTAAATGAGAAGTAAATAGTCACTGTTTCAATGAACCCAATGGGTAGTAGGGCATTAGCCAAGATTCGTTATTTAACGCTTCTCCTAGGGACCAGCAGTTAGTATAATGGCTATGTTGCTGCATTCCCATGTAGTTGACCGCGGTTCAAGTCTTGGGCCTGGTGGCTTAAACTTACGCTGGGTGCGTGTCCGTGCGTGCCCAAGATCCTGAGAGGAGAATGGAGGAGAAGGAATTGCGGAGGGGCCATCCCCACCCCACCCCAGGAGGTGATTTCTCGCCTTCTGTCTCTCTGTCTCTCTTGTCTTTCTGGCGAGCGCATAAGCCCTATAGCAAAACCTCTCCAAAAATTAAAAAATAAAAAGAAAGAAGAAAAAAAGCTTATCCCAAATTATACAATTTTTCAACTTTCTAGCATGAATGAGGGGACTTCAAAAATGTAATAGAAAAATGGAGTTAAAAAAAAGTGCAATTATTTTGGTGAAAAAAAAATTTGTAAATCCAAGCATAGTTTTTTGTTCTTGGTATTGTTTGTTTTGTTTTTAAATTTGCCAGAAGTAGTGTACACTCACTGGAGAAGAAGAAAAAGTAAGAAAACAGCCTTCATGAGGGATGGTCATTCTACAATTCTGCTCCTCTATTTTTCTGTCCTGACATGATTTGGGGCACACACCCCATGTATTATTCAAGCTATCAGGTCTGAAACTCAATTGACCATGTGGAATCCTGCCACCTTGACCACTGGAGGGAGATTTTTTTTATATTATGCATTTTTCATAAACTTTATAAAGACACCTTGTATTTTTTAATATACTATACAAATTATTTGGGGTTTGTCTTCCCTTTTTGTATTAAAAATATTTTCACCTTTCTCTTTGTTGGTAAAGTGAGATGTCTATAATGAGGAGATTCATTCTAAATATGAGAAGCACCTTAGTGTCAAAATGTCTACTAAAGTCTGAATTATTTCAAGGTTTATAGCCAGATACTGAAAAATACAATGCCTAGCATTCAGGCTGCAGGTTGTACCAGAGCTTAGGCTGCAGGTTATATAGCTAAGCTGACTTAATTAAGTTTTGTCTGCAGATCAGTGGTGAACCATCTTGGAGTCGGAGGCAAAACAAACAAACAAACAAGCAAAAAATAATAATATTGACCTAGTCTTTATTTAAGATTTTGGAAGCTGGCAGGTGGCATGGTGGTTAAGGGTGCTGGATCCCACATGACCAACTGCAGTTTGAGTCCCAGACCTGGTGGCTTTATTTTCTCACTTTCTCTCTCTCTCTCTCTTTCTCTGTCCCTCTCTGATCAAATAAAAAAATAAATAAATAAAATAAAGTTAAATAAAATAATTCTAAAAAGATTTTGATGCTAATTTATCATGATATTTTTAGCATTAATTTTGATATTTAAAAATATTATTAATCTTAATGACTGAGATGTTGATAATCTCTTAAATCTGAACCTTACTACTCCCCTAATCAAAGCCCAGCTGTTACAGGGGCAACTCTCCTTGTCATAATTGTGGGTGAGGAGTTGTGCTGTTCTCTTGGATAGAAAATCCCTTTCCTTAATCTTTTAAAAATCTGTTTAACAATTAATTATAAATATTTTTGATACTTGCAAAAGATGAAATAATAAAATGACTTAGTCATCATTATATTCCTAAATAGAAAAATAAGCATAATAAACACCCATGTTCATAAAATGAATTATAATCTAGAATTGTACTGAAATGGGGATGGAACTGTGAGGACAGAAAGTGATGCTGTGCTAAGAGGACTTTTTTGTGATCTAGATAATTTTGTCAACCAAATTTGTTTTGAGGAAGTCTTCTGTTACTATAGTGATTGTTTCACATACAAAGTTTTATTTTTTCTGAATTTTATTGGCTTATTTTTTCACAGAGGGAGTAGAAAAGAGAGAGAGAGGCACCATCAACAGGATCTCCATGCCATGATCTGTCCTCATTCTCAGCTGGCCTATGTATTTGTCATGTACATGCACATCAAGTGTGCTCAAGGAGGTACTGGGTTGTCTACCCGGGACCTTTTACATATATACCCAGTTGAGTTACCATTGTGCCACCACCTGACCTCCATATGAGAAATGTGTGTGTATATATACACACACATACACACATATATACACACACTTCTATTTCTATTTATATATTTATATATATTTAATTTCTAGAGAGCTTGTGCACGCATCAGAGAGAGACAGAGCGACACAGGAAAGAAGAGAAAGGGAGGGAGGAAGCAGCATCTGGGAGGGTGTTTTCAAGCCACATGGGCCAAGACTTGAACTGTAGTTGGTCATGTGGGATTTAATTCCTTCAGCCATCAGGTTAGAGAGCATTTTTTTTTTTTTTTTGAGAGGTTTTTGCTATAGGGCATGTGCAAGAAATCACGCCCCCTCCAGGGGCGATAGCCCCTCTGCAATCCCTTCTCTTCCATTCTCCTCTCAGGATCTCGGGCACACATGCACACGTGCCTGGAGAGAGTTTAAGCCACCGGGTCCAGGACTTGAACCATTGTTGACTACATAGGAGTCCAGCAACATAGCCATTATGCCAACTGCTGGACCCCTGGTCCCACTAGAGGGCTTTTAAAAGACAATTGTTGTCAATAAAACCTCTGTATAGCTAAGTGGTCAATAATGGTACTACTTATTTTACAGATCTGAATTGTTTCAGTTACTTATGCAATCTTGAGACTATTTAGAAATAGAAATTCTGATGAATTCAGTCACACCCTTAAGCCATTTATCCTCTTTCCTTTATCTTAGATTTTGATCATTCCATCTCCATCTGCTGATAATCCATTGATTCAATTTGAATGGGAAAGTGGTGGACAGGGATTTATCATCTGTTATCATTCTCTTCTGTTAGACTTCTTTTAATCTTTCATGTAGGGCAGTCTGCTAGTGATAAATTTTTTTATCTATTTGATGTTGGAAAAATTCTTAATCTTAACTTCATTTTGAAAGATATTTTCACTGGAAATAGAATTCTAGGTAACATCTTTTTCCTTCTAAAGTTGTTGCTCCACTGACCTCAGATTACACTCCAGGAAGTGTGATATCATTCTTATTTTTGTAACTGTACACAATTTTCCAATGATCTATGGTCATTATTAACATTTTTCTCTTTAATACTGTCTCTAAACAATTTCATTATCATGTGCAATGCAGCCAAGATACTCAGAAATAATTTGATCTTTTTACCTATTGCTTTTTATGTAAGAAGAGTATTTAGTCTAGGGCTATCTTATCTCTACTACTGAGACAATAACCCTTCAGTGAACTCTACCCAATAGCATGAATTGTGAGTTTTTCCACAGTGTGAAAAGTTTTTCTACTTTTCTGGTGGGTACAAGAACTATTGTTCAGTTTTCTAATTATTTTCAGTGGTTCTTTTCTTGGTCTTGGATAGGTTCTCTACATGCATGTCCTGATTAATACTTAGCTGAAGACCCCAGGGGAGCCTTTGCCAATCTCTGAAACACCCTGTTTTTCTCTTCATCTTTCCCCTCTATGGTGGCTTAGAGGTAAAATGCATTGACTGCTAACTCAAACTGCCTTGGCATCCTTGGAATCCCAGTTCAATCAGTTGAATTCGGAGAATCTCCTGAGCTCTGTATTTCTCCTTCCAACCTCATGGCCTGAAACCTCTCTCCAGGCTTATGTAAAACTCGTCCCTTTTGTTTCCTATCTCTAAGGTACCACTTCCCTTTATTATCTGGTGTACAGTTAAGGAAAAAAACTTCCATGCTCTTTACTTTTTTAGTGGTTTCAGTAGGGAGAATAATTTCAACCCCTATTACTCCATTTTTTTTTTTTTTTCCAAGCAGAAATGTCAGCTGCTCAAACATTTGTGTCCAAAATCACACTCATTCCCTTTCCATTGTCACTACCACTTCCCCACTGAAAAATAAACAAATGACTCCTTAAAGCATCTTGGTGAACGGCACCACCAAGGTTCCTGGCCAATCAAGAAATCTGTGAGATACTCTTGATTCCTTCCCATTCCTTAATCTATAAGCAAATTATAATAGTTACCAAGTTTTGTAGATCTATTTGTCTCCATCACCTCTTGGGTTTATTCCTTCTCTTACATTTCTATTTGATGCCTTCAATCATTCTCACTGGAATTACTATAATAAGCTTTTTGGGTTTTGTTTTATTTCGTTTTTAAGAATTATGGAAGGGTAATGTGAATGGTGACTTAGAGGTAAAATGCAATGCTCTGAGAGTCTGAATCATATGGGAAATTTCTAGAATAACCTCCACAGATCATCTGAATATGCCAGATATAGAGGTTGCCATGACTGGACCTAGCAGAGGCTGGGAGGGTATTATGTCATTAAGACCTTGTTTGAGGCGCTGTCCTGCTCTCTTGTTCATGGAGGAGGTAGACGAATAACTTTTAAAATATAAAAGATTTACTCAGGTATAATTCACACACAATTGGTTCACCCACTTTAAGTGCAAAATTACTTTTAGTATTTTCACAGAATTATGCATCTATCACTATAATCAATTACCTTTTCATTACTCTAAAAGAAGGCTCAAACCCTTTACCCAATACCATTTCATTCCCCCATTCCCCACCACTAAAAAAAAAAAAGTATTATAGCCATCCTAATAGTTTATAAAGCAATATCTCATTGTGGTTTTGCTTTTCCCTATGAATAATAGCATTGACCATTGTTTCATGTGCTTATTGTCTATTTGTATATCTTCTTTGGATAAATGCCTATTCAAACGATTTGTCTATTTTTTTCCTTTTTTTTTTTAATCTTTTTTTCACTTGAGAGCACTTTGGCTCACCAGAAAGAGATAGAGAGAAAGTTATAAAGAAAGATGAGAAGCCAGGTAGTGGCACAGTAGTAATGCTAAGAGACTCACATGGGAAAGATCCTAAATCTGTATCCTAAGACTTCCTTGAGCATGTTAGGCATGCATGCAACTGTCAACTGGGCTGGCCGAAAGTGGGATAGATAGTGGCATAAAGAAGATTGTATAGGGGTGCTTCCTTCTCTGTTCCTCTTTCTTTCTTATTTATTTATTTATTTATTTATTTTTTGAGAAAGATAGTTAGAGAGAAAGCAATACCCATGGGAAATGGTCATGCCACAATCCTTTATTCCTCACCTCTCCCTTGTTTGGGGATTTTGATCACACACACACAGACAAACATGCCCATTGTTTTTTTCTTAAGCCACTGAGTCTGAGACTAGAAACTCACAGTGGGCCATATAACTTCTTGCTGCCTAAACCACCAGGCCATGGAGCTGGCCCAAATTGGTCTATTTTTAGTTGGGTTGTCTTTTAATTGTTGAATTTTATAAGTTCCTTATCTATTCTAGCTAAAACACCCTTACCAAACATGAGATTTACAAATAATTTCTCCATTTCAGCAAAAAGTTGGCTTTTCACTTTCTTAATGAATTATTTGCAGAAGAGTCTACTTTTTAATGAAGTCCAATTTATTTATTTAATTTTGGTTACTTATGTTTATCAAGGCATATCTAAGAACCACTGCATAATCCAAAATCGTGAAGATTTACATCTAAGTTTTCTTTGAAGAGTTTCATAGTTTTACCTTTTAGGTGACTGATTGAATCAATTTAGGTAATCGATTAACTTTTTAAATGATTTGAAGTACCAGTCCCATTGTACCATTTGTTAATAAGACTATTATTTCCCCCATTTAATGGTTATAACTTTGTCGAACAATAATTGATCATAAATGTGAGGGCTTATGCTGGGACCCTTAATTATATAACCTTGATTCTTGTGTCTAGCCTTAGGGCAGCACCTCCCTGACTTGGTTTCTGTAGCTCTGTATAAGTTTTGAAACTAGAAAAGGGTGAGTTCTCAAACATTGTTCTTCATTTCATGATTGTTTTGGCTACTCTTGATCCTTTGAATTTCCTTATGAATTATACTCTTGGTTTATAATTTTCTGCAAAGAGGTCAGCTTGGATTTTTCTAGGAATTACACTGAATTTGTGGATCACATTGGGGATTATTGCAATTGTCACAATATTAGTTCTTTCAGTTCAAGAACATGGGCTGCCTTTTGACTGATTTAGGCTTTCTCTGATTGCTTTCAACAATGATTTATAGTTTTCAGAGTATAAATCTTACCCTTTTTGGTAAATTTATTACTATTTTATTCTTTTGATGCTATTGAAAATGCGATTGTTTTCCTAGCTTCTTTTTCATTGCTAATATACAGAATACAATTGATTTTCCATATTGATTTTATATCTTATAACTTTGCCTTGCTCATTTATTACATTTGTTAGTTATAATAATTTTTAGTGAATTCCTTAGGATTTTTTATATACAAGATTATGTCATCTGGTAATAGAGATAGTTTTACTTCTTCCTTTCTAATCTAGGTGTTTTTATTTTATATACTGCCCTAATTTACCTGTCTTGAACTTCAGTACAATGTTTAACAAAAGAAACCAAGTATGGATAGTTGTCTTATTCCTGATCTGATAGGGAAAATATTCAATATTCTTTCATTAGGTATAATAATAGCTGTGCATTTTTCATAGATGCCTTTTATGAAGTTAATGAGGTTCTCCCTTCTATCCCTAGTATATTGAGGGTTTTTTTGTATTTTATGAGGAAATATTGAATATTGCCAAATGCTATTTCTGCATCTCTTGAGGTAATTATGGGATATTTTTTACATTTATTCTATCGATATGGTGCATTTCAATCATTTTTCAATGTTGAACCATCCTTGTATTCATGAAATAAATCTCACTTCATCATGGTTGCAACATACTCTTAATTGGTCTGTCTGCCTCCCATCTCAAAGCCCATGTAGTCATCCTACCATTAGTCATATCTTTATAAAATGCTAATTTCAGTCAGGTGTGTTATTTGCTTAAACTCATCAATAATCTCTTTAGTGCCCTTAGGGTAAAACTCTAACTCATTATGGCATTGCATTTTTTTTCATCTAGCCTCCCAAGATCTCTAGCTTGTTTGATCACCACTTCCTCCATCTGAACACTGTGAACAACTTGTC
Organism: Tupaia tana; assembly: GCA_026018925.1. NCBI lineage: Eukaryota > Metazoa > Chordata > Mammalia > Scandentia > Tupaiidae > Tupaia > Tupaia tana. Next base: position 68,626,886 of record JAKSZU010000008.1, read on the forward strand.
ATTCTTCATATACATGAAGTTCACACCTCTGCACATGTTCCACCTGGAAGAGTTTCACCCACTCTGCCTAGTTAATGGCTAATGACAAGTCAAGATTAATTTCAGGCATATGCTCCTATCAGAAATTATTTCTTATATTCACTCCCCCAACATTGAAGAGATTTCTGTCTTAAGTACCTTGCAGCTTATTTTAATCATAGTAATTAGTATGTGAAATATTAAACTAATTTCTTCATGTGGAAGTTTCTAGGGGAGACTATGAACTCCTTTTAAAAAGTATGACCCATGGGGACCAGCAGTTGGTGTAATGGCTATGTTGTTGGACTCCCGTGTAGTCGACTGTGGAGTTCAAGTCCCAGAACCAGTGGCCTAAACTCACACTGGGTCATGTGCATGTGTGCCCAAGATCTTGAGAAGAGAATAGAGGAGAAGGGATTGCAGTGTGGCCATCCCACTAGGGGGTGATTTCTCACTTTCTGTTTCTCTGTCTCTCTCTGTCTTTCTGGTGAGCACACATGTCTTATACCAAAAAATTCTCCAAAAAGAAAAAAAAAAAATTATGCCCCATGGAACCAGCAGATACTGTAGTGGTTACATTGTTGGACTCCACCATGGCTGAATGCAGTTTGAGTCCCGGACCCAGTGGATTCAAACTTGCACTGGGCATGTGTGTATGTATGCCGAAAGTCCCGAGAGGAGATTGGTGGAGAAGGGATAACAGTATGACCTCCCCTGTGGGAGTGGCGATTTCTTGTTTTCTGTCTTTCTGTCTCTTTGGTGAGCACATGTGCCCTATAACAAAAATCTCTCTCTTGGAAAAAAAATAAAAAAAGTATGCCCCAGTTGTCTCTGTATTTCCTGTGCCTTGTATAGGCCCAGACCAAAAGATTTGTTGATGTTCATTACATAAATGCACATCAATGGATGTGAGTGATTATGATGTATACTTTAAATATTTGTAAAATACTTATCATTAACCTTATCACCTCCATAGACATTCCTTATAGCATTTACCATGTTCCTAAGACTATTTATATGTGATAAATTTAACATCAAATCTCCCATGAAAGCAAGGACCATTTCGGTTTTATTAACTATATCTTCAGAACTTAGTCCAGTGTCTTCATACAAGAATCCCCAGGGCCAACCTGTGGCATGATGGTTAAAATGGTGGGATCCCACATGGCCTATTGTGTGGTTCGAGTCCTAGACCTGGTGACTTAAAAAACACACCAGGCATGTGTGTGTGTACACCTGAAATCCTGAGAGAAAAAAATGGAGCAAAAGGGATTGTGGCAGCACATTCTCCATCAGGAGTGGTTTCTTTCTTTCTCTATGGTTAGTGCATGCTCTATAAAAATTGTTTAAAGTGTCAATAAATGTTTGTTGAGTGCACAAAAAAATAAATAGGAATTGTAAAGCATCTCATTAAAATATATGCTATTAGTATATGACAAAGATAAACTATTAACTAATAGCTCACTCTCATCTTTTAACTCCTCAGATTAGTTGACCTCAGAAGAGTTAGATTTCCAAATCATTTAGTTTGACACAACACTGGAATCATTTAATACCACATCAAGCACATTTTTCCTTCACTGACATAATATAATAACTTCATGTTCTGTTCTAAGTAACTTTTCTAAAATAACTCTTTGTTATATGAGATAGCTATAATCATTGTGGCAATCATTACTACATTGACACTGAATATTTCTGTTGGTCTGTCTTTTGAGTAAAACTTCAGTCCCTAGCTTTGGAGCCCCACCTGTTGAATGACTTGTAAGTGTAGTGATGTGGATCACTTGTAAGTGGATATTTTTGTTGGAGGGAGACATTTCTATGCTCTTCTCTTCTGAAATGGTGAAAGAAACCAGTCCAGATAGTGACAGCTGTATCTGCCTGAGCAAAGGTTATAAGGAAGCAGAAGCCCTACCTGATCTGAGATTGGCACAAAATGTTAGCAACCAGTATTCTCTGTTGGTTTATGAAATTCATATGTGAGGGTTTATAACTATAACACAGTCCAGATCAACATGTAAGATTAAATTATCATTCTCATCTACAGATGAAAAAACAGAGTGCTATGGTTTGAATGTGTCCCTCAAAAATTCACGTTAGATTTTATTGTAATGGGGTTAAGAAATTAAAAGTTAATCTTGGGACCAGCAGTTAGCGTAATGGCTATGTCGCTGGATTCCCATGTAGTCGACCGCGGTTCAAGTCCCGGACCCGGCGGCTTAAACTCACGCCAGGCGCATGTGCGTGCATGCCCAAGATCCCGAGAGGAGAATGGAGGAGAAGGGATTGCGGCGTCGCCATCCCCCCTGGGGGGTGATTTCTCGCTTTCTATCTCTCTGTCTCTCTCTGTCTGTCTGGCGAGCGCACGTGCCCTATAGCAAAAACCTCTCCAAAAATAAGAAAAAAAAAAAGTTAATCTGACTATGGCGTTGAGATATAGGGCCTTTGGGAGGAGATTAGCATTATGTTGGGTCCACCATGATTGGATACTTGGGGGGTCTATAAGGAGACACAAACATGGACACAGACACATGCTCTGCTGCTCTTTCACCTTGCGATGCCTTCTGCCATGTTCTCTCAGTAAGAGGGCCCTCACCAGATGTGGTCCCTGGACTTTGGCCCTCCAAATCATGAGATAAATAAGCCTCTATACTTTTTAAAGTGTTTTATTTATTGATTTATTGATTTATTCCATGAGAGAGAAAAAGAGAGAGACAAGCACTCCTAACAGGTCCCTCATGCTGTGATCCACCTCTAGCCTCAGCCCAGATCACCTGTGCCCAGCATGTACAGGGTGGTCCTAGGACATGAACAGGGACCTTATCATGTAGGTCCAGTTGTGATTCTACTGCACTACCAGCTGACCGCAATATATTCTTTTTAATTAATTATTATTTTTTTTTCATTACAGGGCACATGGGCTAGCCAGAGAGAGAAAAAGTGAAAAAGCACCTCCCTCCCCCCATGGAGAATGGCCACACAACAATCCCCTTTTCTCCATTTTCCTCTCAGGATTTTGGGCATCAATGCACGTGTGCCCAGTGGAAATCTCAAACTGCTGGGTCTGGGATGTGAACACAAAGTCAACCATGTGGAATTCAGTGTCTTAACATCTATCATACCACCTGCCGGCCCTTTATTCTTTATAGATCAGCCAGACTCAAGTGTTTCTGCTATTAGCAACACAACAGAACACCAATGTAGAAAGTGGGCAGCTGAACATTTTTCGTCACATGACAAGTCAGCAACAGAAGTGAGATTCCAGTCAGGCAGTGCTTCCCAAGCTGCACACTCAGCCCTCTGCTGTTCCACGTCACAGACATCAGCATCTTCTAGCTGTGCTTTTCCTCGCACATGCAGAAACACACAGCTGCATACAGTCAAAATGAGAAGTGGATAACACTATAAAGAACCTGTTTAATAGGGCCAAACCTCAGAGAACCATTTTTCTCCCTTGATTGAGTATTCTGTCATTTTAATGGGACAATCATAGTTTCACAAATCATTTAGTTAAGACAATTGCTGGGATAATTACCTTGTCAGTTAAATTTAAAAATATTGAAAGGAAGGTTGAAGTCTGAAAATTACTCACAGCTTTTGCTTTCTCCTTGTTTTATAAAACCACCAATAATGTCCAGAGATACATGAATACTCAGAAACTGTAAACCTGAGATCAAATGAAGTGTAATCAATTTTTCACAGTGGTTAAAAGGCCTATGTGAAAAAGCATGTTTTGGCTGGCTACTGAGTCAGGGATTTATTAAAATATAAAGTGACTTTCCTATGTTCACCAAAGTAAGTTATTCTAGAAATTAGAAAAAGGGATTATTTTAAAATGTCTCTTTTATGAGGCTTATAACATTCATACACATAAAGTGTTTACAATTAACTACTAAGTTCTTTCTCACAAAAACATAACACAAAGGACCAGCAGATGGCATAATGGCTATGTCACTGGACTCCCATGTACTCAACCACAGTTTGAGTCCCGAACCTGGTGGCTTAAACTCACGCTGGGCATGGGTGTGTGCATGCCCAAGATCCCGAGAGGAGAATGGAGAAGAGATTGTGGCATGGCCATCCCCCTTGGGGGGTGATTTCTTGCTTTCTGTCTCTCTCTATCTTTCTGGTGAGCACACAGCCCTATAGCTAAAACCTCTCAGAAAAAAAACAAACAAACAAACAAACAAAAAACAGACATAACACAAGACAGGACATAAAGGTGCTGGTGTTCCTACCTTGCCTCAGGAGAGAAACGGAACATGCAAACCTTTTCAGAAAGCATCTAAGCCTACGCTGTCCAATATAGTACCACCGGTCACATGCGCTCAGATTTTTAAAGTTTATTTACTTATTTATTTATTCTACAAGTGAAAAAAAGAGAGAGAGAGAAAGAGAGAGAGAGGCAGACACACAGTCAATCCCAACAGGGTCTTGATGCACCTTCAGCCCCAACCAGCCCCCCAGATCATGGGTATATGCAAGTCTGGCATACTCAGGGAGGTGCCTAGACTCGAATACAAAATCTTCCCACAGGAGTCAGCCTCACAGAACATCGTGCTTTATCACTGTGCCACCATCTGCCCCCTAAAATGACCTTAGCTAAGTAATAGAAAAGGAAAGAAAAAAAAAAAAAATCCAGTTGCTCAGTCTTGCCACATTTCAACAACCATGGCTGTCATGTGGGAGGCAGAGTTTTTCAATATGATGTGAGTAAAAAGATAAGAGTGTGACCAGGAGTCCAGAGGACAGATGTTTTAGCATTCTGATCAGGGCAGTTATGCTGAGATAATTCCCAATCTGAGTCTTGACAGTTCAGGAACGAGAAAGATAGGTGAGTAAATGAGGGAGAGGCACTTCGATGAGAGTGCACAGTACACATAGTAATACAGATTCTGAAGTCCTTGGTATGTTTGAGAAATTAGAAGCAGTTTAACTTTCCCAGAGAGTAATGATGATGAACTGTCAAGGTCCATGGGGGCCAGCCATTGAAGGCTTCACTATGCAACCCGCTTGCGTTTATTCTGTGCACTAAGCAGGAAGCACACAGGCCGTGGTGTAGGTGAATAAGAAGGTCAGATTTGCATTTTATGGAGTTCACCTGGCAGCTGTGTGAAGCCATATCTAAGGAGAAAATGGCATAACTAAAGAAAGATGCTTCCGGGGACAGAAAGGGAATGCAGAGAGCAGGTGGCAGATTAGAAAACTGCTTAGCAAGTAAAATGAGCAAGCTTGATTAAAGATCGATCGAACATAGGGATGAAAACAAGAGTGATGGCTATGATGGCTCCTAAGGTTTTTTGTTTGTTTGTTTTACTTTAAATTTGCTACAGAGCACATGGACTCACTGGAGAGAGACAGAGGGAGGGAAAGTGAGAAAGCAACCCCAGGGTAGATGGCCATGCCACAATCCCTTCTCCTCCATTCTCCTCTCAGGATTTTAGGCATACATACACAGGCACCTGGCATGTTTTTGAAGCTTCATGGTTTGGGACTTGAACCATGTAGTTGACCCTGAGGGACTCAGCTGCCTAAACCCTCACACCACTGGCTGTCTCTGCTCTTAAGTTTTTATTATGACAGTGATAGGTAGTAAGATATAACATTTGTTACAGGAAAAGATATATCCTTCCCGTAATACAGATTATCAAGAAGCCCTAATCAATTTTAGATGAAAGTAATAGTATGACAAATAGCAAATATTTACCAGTACAGGAAGGTAGAAGTTGGTTGAGAAGTCATACTTGTTTCTGTCTACATCCACACTGCAGAGGAACTTCAGAGGGAATTTTTGTTTAAATAAAACAAAAACAAAAACACCGTATTGTTTCAGATGGTAGAGGCAGGTTAGAGGACTCGTTGAATCCGAAGTAGCTAGCCTGTAAAGTCCATGTCTTTGTCCATGATGTTGTAACAAGATACCATTGACTGAGTGCCTTATAAAGGACAGAAACTATGGTGCTGACAGTTCCAAAGACTGGGAAGTCCAACATTTGGTATTGGCAGGTTTGGTGTCTGATAAGAGACTACTTCCTGCTTCATAGATACCTTTTCACTGTGTTTTCACATGATATAGAATGGTTGGAGGGTCTCTCTTGGGTCTCTAAGGCCATTATTCTTATCTTTCGAAGGTCCCACTTTCTAATACAATCACCTTGGAATATGAATTTTGTAGAGAAATTTTCAGAGTATAGCAGCCTGCAAGCATATGAGTAAGAAGAGAATAAACTTGGGTTTGTCCGCTTCTCCTGGCACATTTTAGTGAAACAGATTGCTCAGTCTTTGGTTAATACATTCAATCTTTTACCCATTGTGATTTAAACAATGAATATTTGTTCAATGGCTACCATGTGTAAAATAATTCCAGTGGATACTAAATTTTAAATACAGAAAGCAATTACAAGGAGTCTTATTTCCCAAATAACTCTCAAATGTAAGTTTGTTTTTGTTTGTGCTAAAAATCTCTTTTCCTAGTAGATATTTTCAAAGCCATTAACAAAATATTCTGGGACCAGCAGATAGTGTAATGGTTAGGTCACTGGACTCATGGACCTGGTGACTTAAAATTCACGCCAGGCACATGGGCCTGTATACTCAAAATCCCAGGAGGAGAATGGACAAGAGGGGATTGCAATGTGGTCATTCCCTTTGGGGGGGAGGGGAAGATTTCTTGCTTTCTGTCTCTCTGCCTCTCCATCAAGTGCACAGGCCCTATAGCAAAATTCTCTCTTAAAAAACAAAAACAAAAACAAATTGTTCCATTGAATTGTAAAACAGTATTTATTGGGCCCAGCATAATGGCATGCATTGTTAAGACACTATGCTCCATGAGCCAGGACCACATGGGGAATCTAGGTTTTATTTTCTGTCCAATCTAAAGGCCATAGTGATGGTGCACATCTTGTAATCCCAGCGACTTCAGAGGCTGAGGCCAGAAGATTATGACACAGAAAGTCCTTGTCTTCAAAATAAAATAAATTATTAAATATCTACTACACTACATATAATATTAGAAGTAGAAATTAAGAACAAAGAAGAAATGAACTTTGCCCCTACTTATCTTTGACAATAAAATCATTGCATGGTATACTTACCTCCACTTTCCTTCGCTGCCCTTTTCTGGCAGATACAAAAATGTTTTGTGAAATAAACCAAAGGCTAGCTGTGGGATAAGAAATTCATCTGTGGGACCAGCAATTGGCATAATAGCTATATCGTTGGACTCCCATGTAGTCAACCACGGTTTGAGTCCCGAACCTGGTGGTTTAAACTCACTCGGGGCGCGTGTTCATGAATGCCCAAGATCCCAAGAGGAAAATGGGGAAGAAGGGATTGTGGCATGGCTATCCCTCCTGGGGGGTGATTTTTTGCTTTCTGTCTCTCTGTCTCTCTCTGTCTTTCTGGTGAACGCATGTGCCCTATAGCAAAAACCTCTCTAAAAAAAAAAAAGAAGAAAAAGAAATTCATCTGTAATTAGCATCCATATATTCAGTCTCTTATTTCGAAGATGATAAGTAGAATTGTAAAGATAGGTACAAACAATGGTATGTAAGAGAATTACTGTGTTGTGATTTCCAGGGGAAAAATATAGCAAATAGCCTCTGCTCAATGAGGAATTTTGGTCCACTTTTTTCTGCTTTTGAAAAGAAGGAAGTTATAGTGATTCACAAAATCTTCAGTAAGAGCAGAAAAACTTTTGGACAAATTTTATTCTTCTGTGACAATTCCATGAGATATCACTCACTTGGAAAAAAAAAGGCATATTTATGTTTCCTCATAAATGTTCTTTCAATAACCTAGTTTTTAATCTTTATAGTTTTTCTTCATGATGACTCTAATAACTGAGCATAAATGAGAAGTAGGGATCTTTTAAAAAATAATCTGGTATTTAGAGGCCAGCAGATGGCATAATGGTTATGTTGCTGGACTCTCACGTAGCCGACTGCGGTTCAAGTCTGGACCTGGTTGCTGAAAAGTCACACTAGGCACATTTACATTTGTGCCCAAAAATCTCAAAAGAAGAATGGAGGAGAAGGGATTGAGGCATGGCATCCCCCCTGGGGGTGATTCCTCATCTTCTGTCTCTCTGTCAGTCCAGTGAGCACAGGCATGCTATAGCAAAAATATCTATCTCTAAAGAAAAAAATATAATATTCAAATTGTGCTTAATTTAATTTCAATTATGTCTTTTAAAAAAAATTCAGAGGGCATATACACTCACCAGAGAGATAGAGACAGAGAGAGAGAGAGAAAGAGATCATTAGAGCTACTGGGAAATCAAGAAAGCACCCCCCAACCTCTACCCCCTGCCCATTAGTAATGGTCATGCCATGGGACCAGCAGTTAGTGTAATGGCTATGTCACTGGACTCCCATATAGTCGACCGTGGTTCGAGTCCCAGACCTGGTGGCTTAAACTCACGCCGGGCACGTGTGCATGCATGCCCAAGATCCCAAGAGGAGAAAGGAGGCGAAGGGATTGCGGCATGGCCATCCCCCCTGGGGGGGGTGATTTCTCGCTTTCTGTCTCTCTGTCTCTGTCTGTCTGTCTGGCAAGCGCACGCGCCCTATGGCCAAAACCTCTCAAAAAAAAAAAAAAAAATGGTCATGCCATAATCCCTTCTCTGTTTCTTTTCAGGATTTTGGGCACACATGCACACATGCCTGGCATTTTTTTCTTATTTATTTATTTACTTTATTTCATTATTATTTTTATACATTCAATCATTATACCTCATTTAGCTTGTAGAGAGAATTTACACAAAAGAGATACACCGCAGATCAGTCCAGTTGAGAAAAACTATACATGTTATCATCAACAGGTAATAAAATATTTCTGTGTCTCACAAATGTCTTACTTCTCTATTTTTCTCCCTTATTTCCTTCCCTACACTCCCTTGACTCCCACTCTCCTTCTACACTGTCTCCAGTGTCCATAGCTATTTTCCATGCTTTTATGTCCTCTAGTCTTTTGGTCTCTACCATAGAGTGCGGACAGTCGGTGTATGTTAAGTGGTGACATACAATGTCTCTCTTTCATAACCTGACTTGCTTCACTCAGCAATAAATTTTCCATATTTGTCCACTTTCTATCAAATAGCCTGGCATGTTTCTTAAGATGCTGGCTCCAGGAGTCAAACTTCAAGGTCAGTCATGTGGGATCCAGTTGCCTTATCTACTACACCATGGGTTGGCTCTCAATTATACGTGTAGAAAATAAAATTAACTCATTTTTTTAATTTAAAAAGTATATTTATATTATTTATCACTAATTAATAGCACTTAACAACGCATAGGAAAAAGTAACTTTCATTTTCAGAACATATTTACTATGGTAAGATAAAAGTATTTTAGTATTTTTTTCATATTATTTTACATTGTGTTAAAAAAGAATCACATTTGGAAATTAGGCAAAAATGATGACTATTTGACCTTTTAATGTCATATTAAGCATGATCTAAAAGATTTTTATTTAAAGGTCATTCTACTCTCCAGAATATAACTATTTAGCATTGCTATTTTATATCTCTATAAAGTTACCTTGTAGAACACTGATCATACACAAATCATTTTATGTCCAAATTAGATGTAATTTATTTCTATCCAGTAATGAAGATAAGCGCAAAAGGTGGTGATTATTATTGCTCAGTAGGTTATGAATTTTACTGTACCTAATTTAACAATCTAATTTTGGCACTTTCTTTTCCTATACTTTCTTTGACTAGCTTTGCCAGTGCTTTTGTCCCCCATTTATGAGTTAGTAGTAACTTTTGTAAATACTGACTTTTTGTGAGGAGTATGTAGTTTTACTGTTATTTTTATATGAGATTTACGTACTTTACATTTTGAGAATTAAGTTTTGGCAATCTAAAAATTAAACATGATTACGTTTTGTTTAAACCAAACTCATTATGCTGATATACCATACTTAAATATCTCTTATATAAATATCTTACTTGTGACCAACTGCCTTTCTAGAAATGTGGATAAGGCTGTGTTGACTTAATCATTTAGGGTAATAGAAAATAAAAGGACTTAGTATGGGGTAGTTCTCAATTCTTTATGTGGATGTGACTGTATAATAGTTTTGAAAAGCTAGTCTTAATTCATTATTTTTTTTCTATATATTTTTTAATGTTTTTGGCCAAATAGAATAAGAAAGGGAGAGATGGGGGGAGGGGAGAGAGAGAGAGAGAGAGAGAGAGAGAGAGAGAGAGAGAGAGAGAGAGAGAATATACCTCTCACTCCCAGGAAGATAACTGCATTGTGTTTTTTTCCTCCTCCCCTCTCCTCTCAGGATTTTTGGGCATATATGCACACTTGCCCAAGTTGTGGGGTCTCAAACCACTCAGTCAGCCATGAGGAATCCAGTTGCCTTAACCACCACACCACCTGGCTGGCCCAACTCTTTAGCTTATGGTTAGATAGTATAGATTAGTCTGGCTGCTGGTTTTATACATTTCATGTTTGGTAAGTAGTAAGTAGCTGATTATAAGTAAATTGATTTGCCAAAATGCAAACGAACTCATTTTTTTTCTATTTAAAAAACATACTTTATAAACAAACATCTTTAGGAGAAAAAAATACTTTAAAAAAGGAAAATAAAAAATATATTTGATGACTGATTGGACCCTTAATGTTTATTATTAGTACTTAAAACTTCAAAAGCCAGCCAGTGGCACAGTGGTTATGGCAGCTGGCCTCCACATGACCAACTGCATGGTCTGAGTCCCAAACGTGATGGCTTGAAAAACACACAGGGTGTGCCCAAAATCCCAAAAGGAGAAATGGAGGAGAAGCAATTGTGGTGTGATCACCCCCTGCATTGGAGGTGATTTCTCACTTTCTCTCACTTGCTCTGTCTGCCCCGTTTGGTAAGTACACCTGCCCTCTAGCAAAAATTTAAAAGTAAATAAGTAAATAAAAGACCTAATAAGTGAATTTTCTTTGGGTTCCATGAAACAAAAACAAAACAAATTCAGAACTATGGGACTTGCTTATAAAACTTCTCCAAGGGGTCCATGAAAATTATTTCCGAAATGGAAGTTAGCATGTTAAACAACTTGTAAGATTCTGATTTTGTTTTTTATTTTTATTTTTTCAGATCCTTCCCCATATCAAAGAAATTAAAATCATAACCCAATATATTAATACTTAAAACATGTTGATTTTAATTTCTATAGTTGATTTTAACATAATCTATTATCTAAAAATCATCATAGACAATGGTGTGTGCAAATAGGCAATACTCTTTTCCTTAGGCATTTGTAATTTTAAGAAATATTAAAAATATTTTTCTAGATAAAATAACATTCTAGGACTGAGTTTAGTTTTCAACAGAGCTCCATATTGCTCTTTGTCTTGAAAGCACAGTTTTTTTCAACTTACACGGAACTTTAGAGTTTGTTTTTGAGGTCTAATTGGTTGGGGCAAGAAGATAAAAAAGGAGGAAATGTTCGTGACTTTCCTACTCTAGTGCATGAGAACATACTTTGGGAAACAGTAAGGTGAGGACCTGGTTATGATACGTTCATCTTTAAACTTAAATAATTGAGGCCAGTCCATGGCCTGGTAATTAAGTCAACTAGACCCCACATGGCCAACCAGGTGGTTCTAGTCCTGGACCTGGTGATTTGAAAAACACATTGGGTGGGGTCGACAGGTGGCATGGTGGTTAAGGCACTGGACTCCCACATGGCTGGCCATGATTTAAGTCCTGGATCTGGCAGCTTGCTTTCTCACTTTCCCACTCTCTCTCTCACCCTGTTCCTCTCTGGCCAAGTTAAAAAGAAAGAAAGAAAGTTAAATAGAATAATTCTTTAAAAAGAAAAAGAAAGAAAGAAAGAAAGAAAGAAAGAAAGAAAGAAAGAAAGAAAGAAAGAAAGAAAGAAAGAAAGAAAGAAAGACAGACACACTGGGCATCAGTGCATGCTCAAAATTCCAAAATGAAGAGATGGAGGAAAAGGGATTGCAGCGTGGCCATACCCCATAGGTGGTGCTTCCTAGATCACCCTGTTTCTCTCTGTCTCTCTCCAGCAAGTGCTTGTGATCTCTAACAAATCTATTTTTTAATTAAATAATTGAAATGATAATCTTGTTAAAGTGTTTAAGCCATTGGTTTGAATTAATCGACATGCTCCTAACAGTTGTGTTTGTTCCAAACTTTAAAGAAATGTGCTTAAATGCAAGGAAAATGGCATGGCACTTTATAAAACATCCAATGTCTTCAAATGCAAACAACTATCCATTTCTTTCTGTGCCTTAAGATGCTGGTAAATGGGAGAGCCAGCCCTGTAGCCTAGAAGTTAAGGGAGCCAGATTTCGTATGGACAACCACAGTCTGAATCCCAGCCACAGTGGCTCAAAAACTTACTGGGTGCCTATGTATGGCATGTCCCCATGAGATGGAGAAATGGAGAAGGGATTGTGGTATGACCACACTTCATTGGGAGGTGTTTTCTCCCTCTCTCTTACTCTCTGCTTCTCTGTCAGTCTCCGTAAATGCACACACCCTCTTACAACTGGAAAAATATTTTTTAAGGTAAAAGATGGTAGTAAGTTTGAAGGCAAATTAGCTGACTCAGGTGTCCGAGGTATCAAGTGAGAAAGTCATCCTTATGTCTTTGCTGTGGACAACGTTCACCAAAGTAAAGCTTCACTGCTGTCTTTAAACATTAAACTGTCAGAAAAGTCACGATTAACTGGCAGCCATTCAGAAAGGGTTTTCCACTACATTTGAGAATACTGAAGTCTCAGTTGCCATCATCCGTCAGTGATGTAAGACTATCTGGCAACCTACTCTAATTGTGATTTTCAATTATGGTAAAACATTGCCTTTGACGGGGAGGGCACCCGCCTGAAGTTAAGGTTTGTTTGCATGTGAAAAGTAGAATTGCTGGGTTACAACATGAGGATGTAAACATGGTAGGAAAGTCTGAAGCAATTTCATGCTACAAAAACTCTGAGCCATTGAGGTTCCCTTGATTTGGACTTTCAAGTTTTGATTTTCACTATTAGATATCCAATGTAAGAGATCATTCCTTCAGCACTTCTTTAGAAGTTACTGCAACTGTTATCAAAATAGCAAAGCCTTGTCACTGAACGATATTACCACATTTCATACAGTCACAGTAGGAATAATAGACATACTTTTTCCAAAATTTCGGTAAAATTATCGTAAGATAATGGGAAGGTTGGGACCCGAAGATGGTACAATGGCTACGTTGCTGGACTCTTACACAACAGACTGTAGTTCAAGTCCTGGACCCAGTGACTTGAAATTCATGCTGAGTGTGTGTGTATGCACAGCCAAGGTCCTGAGAGGAGAATGGAGGAGAAGGGGTTATGGCATAGCCATCCCCCCTTCCAAGGGGGTAATTTCTCATTTTCTGTCTCTCTGGCGAATGCACATGCCCTATAACAAAATCTCTCTTAAAAAACAAGATAATGAGAAAGTCTTTCTGTCAAGGATAATAAAATATATGATAAAATTAAAAGCATTGTTTAAAGATTCAGTAAATATGCCCAAATGAGATAAGATTCATAACAGCAAATTTGTAACTTAACTGTACATCTGTGGAAATATTAGGAGTATGTACCAAATTTTAACTCTCTTTTCTGTCTTCGTACTTCTATCATTTTAAACCCTAAATCAGAAATCAATAAATATAAATGAAGTCAGTCAGAAATTCAGAGTTATTAGGAAAACTTACATTTTATTGGCTGCAGCTCTAGGAATTTATAATATGTTACTAAGAGAAACTAAGAATGCTATACTTCCTCTGGCTGGTCTTTATTAACACAACAAAAAATACACATTGTTGTTTTAAAAATATAACTAAGGGGGCCAACAAGTGGCTTGGTGGTTAAGGTGCTAGACTCTCACATGCCTGGCCATGGTTCCAGACCCAGTGACTTGCTTTTTCACTTTCTTTCTTTCTTTCTCTCTCAGGTGAATACATGTGCCCTATACCAAATTAAATAATAATAATAACAAATAAAAACTAAATAATTCTTAAAAATTAAAAATAGAAGAAAATCTGGATATTTTGCATTAACTAAACAAGATGAGTATGTTTGGGTGGATTTTTATAGAAGCAATTTTTTTTTTTTTGGAGAGGTTTTTGCTATAGGGCGCGTGCACTCGCCAGACAGAAAGAGACAGAGACAGACAGAAAGCAAGAAATCAACCCCCAGGGGGGATGGTCACACCACAATCCCTTCTCCTCTATTCTCCTCTTGGGATCTTGGGCACGCATGCACATGTACCCAACGTGAGTTTAAGACACCGGGTCTGAGACTTGAACCACGGTTGACTACATGGGAGACCAGTGCCATTATGCTAACTGCTGGTCCCTAGAAGCAATTTTTTAAGTGAGATTCAAATACCATCTTTGGTCAATTGATGGTTTATCCAGCTTTCTCTAAATATCCAAATCCCATTAGGTATAACCAAACAGTATTGACTTATTTATTGTATACATTCCTACTTTCTGAATGGAGTGCTTTAGAATGCAGAATGGAATAATAAACAGACTAGCAATTCATCAGGAAACAGCTTTCAGGGAGCCCACTATTACACGCACACATGTACTAACATCTGTGTCCATGTAGTTGCTTTGCTAACTGTGACTGTGAATGAGAACTATTCATTCCTTATCTAAAGCTATTCTCTGCCCTTGGGCATTAGATCCTATTTCCTGTCACTTGCTCACCTACTAGTATAGCATTCAGCTATTTTTCTCATCTGTCTTCTGTAATATTAATATGGCCCTCCCATTGCATCATTCTCCTTAGCAAACAGCATGCTTTCATTTCTATCACACTAAACAAACATCCCAAACTTCATTGGTTCGACAAGTCTTGTCAGGTATCACCCCATTTTTCTGATCTTTACAGCAAAGCTTCCCCAAATATATCTACACTCAGTTCTCCAAATGTTTTTTTCCCTATTCTCTCTCAAAGTTATTCCTTCAGGCTTTCATACCCACCTCTCCACAAAATTTGTCTTGTCAATGGCACTGAAGATCCAGACCAGCTTCAGGGGTCTGCAATAGTCTTCCTCCAGCTTACTCTGTCCTCTGCAGTTACACAGGGCCTTCCCTCATAAGGGCTCTGAGCTTTGCTCAATGCTCAGTCACCATCTTGAAATTCTCAAAATGTTTGACTTTAACTTATTTTTTCTATGTGCAGCAGAGGCAGACAGAGAAAGAGCACTTCCCACAGCCTTGACGCTGCAATCTCCCCAGTTTTAGTCAGTCTCAGATCACGGACACACATGCTTGCCCAGTGTACTCAGGAAGGTCCCCCAGATGCAAACCCAGAACCTTTCCATGTGGGTCAGATTCACAGTGCATTATGTTTTACTGCTGTGCCACCAACTGGCCCCATGAAATTCTTAAGTTTTAAATAAAAAAGCCCTACATTTTCATTTTGCTCTGAACTCCACCAACTCTATGGCCCTCCCTGCTCGAAACCCTCATGCTGGCCCATCCTTTGTATGGATTCTATTTCTCAGCAGTGTCTTGTAAGGTCCATTAAGCTTTCCTTCCTGACAGTGCTGTTTACCTTGGCTTCCAAGGTGCCTCATTCTCTTGGTTTTCTTCCATCTTGATTTCTTATTCTCAGTTTTTGTTGCTACTATCTCCTCATTTCCCCAATTTCCAAATATTAGGCCTTTTTTTTCCTGAATTATCTACCTGTATTTTCTCAGTCAACCTTACATTTTTAGGTAACATCTATATAGTACAGATTATCCAACTCCTGACTCAGCTCTAATAGTGTTTGGTCTTTTTACTTGAGTATTAAATGTAGTATGTCCTAAATTCAAACTCTTTTTATTCCTACTCCAAACGTGATCTACTAATAATCTTCTCCATTGCTTTATGATTGATACTGTTTTCTAACTACTCAGGCTAAAACCCTTATAATAATTATTGATCATTCTGTGTCACATCTAGGCAATCTAGTTTGTTCTAGCTCCAGAATGTTATCTGGAATTTTAACTATTTTTCTGCTTTTCTCATCTCTTACAAATTACTGAATTAGCTTCCTGCCTGGTCTCCCTGCTTCTATCCTTACCTCTTTCCCTCCCAGGATTTATTCTAAGCATAGCAGAGATTGGTCCCATTAGAACATAAGTCATACAGGGATCAACAGATGGTTATAACGCTGGACTCCCATGTAGTCAACCATGGTTTAAGTCCTGGACTCGGTGGCTTAAAACTCACACTGGGTGTATATATGTGTGTCCAGGATACTGAGGAGAAAATGGAGGAAAAGGTATCACGGTGTGATCATCACCCGCGGTGTGGAAATCACCCGTGGGGGAGTGATTTCTCGCTTTCTGTCTCTCTGGCACTCTATAGCAAAAACAAAACAAAACAAAACACAACAACAAACAAACAAAACAAAAACTTAAAAAAAAGAAAAAACCCATAAATCAAGCAACACTCCTGTACTCAAGATACTAAAACACTTCCCCGGTTCTAACAGAATAAAAGCCATAATCCTTAAAGTGGCTTGCCATATTCTAAATGATCTGAGCTCCTTTCACCTCAGTGCTAATGATTTTGTTTATCTCTAAATAACCCTCTCCCACCTCTACCCTGCCCTAGACACACTGGTCTCCGTGCTCTTCCTCAAGTTCATCAGGTATGTGCTTACCTTTGGCCTGTTCTCCCTGTTCCCTCCTTTTAATAAGTCTTGGCTCAAATGAGATCTACTGCTGATGGTTTCTTCTACCACACATTGCTTAATGCTGATTTTTTTCCACAGAGCATTTATCACTTTCTAACACGAAATGTCATTAATGTGTTAATTTTGTGCATACGTTTGTTTCCTATCTCTCCTCCCTATGTGCAGTAGTTCACTGATGTATCCCAAATGCCTATAACAGAGCCCAGCACATAGTAAATGCTCAATTAATGTTGTCGAATGAAGCCTGGGATTGTTATTCATCACCAGTAAACGGCAAAACAACAGTAATAAAAATTTCATTAGAGAAAAAGATCAAGGTGATTATAAAGAATGTAATCATTGAAAATACATAATAGAAAATCAGGCTTTGCAAACTCACTATTGTATAATTATTTTTTACCTCAATTACATTTGGTAATTTATACCATGTAAAAAGAAAATAGCTAAGAAAATTTAGGCTACAAAGAAAATACTGTGGGTTGTGTGTTGTATTAATTCTAAAAACTGACAACTGCATAAACATGGTAGTAACACATCACTTTCATGTAAGAGGGTGTACATGTTCTGAGAACAAGTCTGTGATATATTCATGGGTTTAGAGTTCCTAAATATTCCTGGGAAATAGGTTATGGTTTAAGCTTCTAGTGTAAAAGCTGTGTATTTATGGAAATAATCGAAGCAATTTCTATCATATGTAAGTACATTTACATTCAAATTATCCTTACTCTCCTTATCTCTCTTGCTTACCTGAAGAAAAAATGTAATGCTTCTTAGTTTGATTCTTGTTATAAATCAGGAAGTTCAAAGAAAAATCAGTAGTTACCTCATGTAATATATTCTATATAAATACAACATTTATGGTTGTAGGATTACTGACATCCTCAATATAACAGAGATCAGTATTATAAACCTAATGTGAGATTTCATTATAAAAATCCCTTATTTTTGAATAGAATTTTATTCATTAATATGAGCAGTGGTAACATGAAAAAGTCCTTCTCTCATCTACAGTTATGCTTTGCTTATGTAATGATTATTTTCACTCTAAAATATGACATGGAGAGGGATATAAGGATATCTCGGGTATTTCTGGACATTAACTTTAGCTACGTTTAATAGTTTTTGACTATTCTTTGTTCATTTTTTGTTTATAAAAGTGTGAATTTGTTCACAGCAGTATGTTCAGGAAAAAAATTACACCATTGTACTGGGGGTTACAAAGATGGAGAGCAAATGCACAAAGTATTATGCGGTATGCTCAAAAACATAGTTTCCAGTCTTAAGCAAATTCAGCTTTGAAGTAATCAGGCAGATGCTGCAGCATCTGGCTGAGTTTAAAATACACTGGGACCTGAGTGAAAAGTTGGAGCAATCACAGCAAACTTCAGTCCTTTGTCCAATTTCCTTCTGCTAATTATCAGAGTTCACTATTGTTCATGTTCCAGGAGCCAAAGTCTGGTAGTCTAGGGGTAGTATTCATCCTGAACAAGTGTTTTGTCTTGAATATTAAAAATAAACTCCTGACATTAAAACAGTAGATTGGGGTCAGCAGATGGAATGGTGGTTAATGCATTGGATTCCCACATGGCTGACTGCGGTTCAAGTCCTGGAGCTGGTGGCTTGCTTTCTCAGAAGTGTGCATGCCTTATGACAAGTTAAAATAAAATAATAAACAAAAATTTTTAAAAGTAGATTTCAAATGAAATAACTATGTCCAGCTTTTCTCAAAAGTGGAAAATCTGAGAACGTAAGTCAACATTCTCTCTTGGTGATTAATCTCCCTGCAGCTGAGGAAAATGCTGAAAGACTACCTTTATACCTGGGAATGACCTCCCAGCTCCCAGTGTCTGCTCAGCTGACCTCATCCACAAAGGCTACTTGCCTGCTCCTCTTGTGTAAATGAGTTTCTGACCCCTGTTCTCTCCTCAGAGAGATGGAGAATGAAAGATGAGGAAGACAGTGTGATTCACTTTCTCTACTCCTCTCAAACAATGATAAATAGCCCAGGGATATGTATTTCTCCTTTAATGGGATTCTAACAGCCCTAGGTGAGAACAAAGCTTACCCAACTTTATCTGAAAAGGGGTCCCTAACAGAAGAATCAAACTGTATATAAGGAAAAGAAATCACATTAAGTGTTATTACTACACTCTTATCTCAAGAACGTTGCCTCCAGCTGTGAAACAAGCTTATTATTGTTATGAAAGTCCTTCAAAGAGTCTCTATCAGCTGTTTTCAAAACACAGGCGAAGGAAAAGGAAGGAAAGAAAAATAAAATAAAATAAATGATTTGCTTCTTATTTGGGGTTCACATAAATGAGAAATGAAGATTGTGCAAAAAAAAAGGGTAGATATTAATTATTTTAAAACTCTCAAAACAATTCTTTCAAAGCATTCTATTATTTATATACTTTATATCCTTTTTTTGTTTTTCCTTTTGGTCAAAAACATTAGGTGCACCGTCCTGTGTCTTCTTCCTACTTGCATTTCTTCTGCCTTTTCCCACCTTCAAGATCACCATTCAGGAAATCTGCTTTTATTTCCATTTTAAGTAAAATAAATAAATAAATCATTGCAATGATAATCTGTTTACCCACATTTTAAGGTGTTTAAGCAAACAAACATATATTTATTAATTTAAGCTTTCTGGGACACCATATCAGATCTTCACATCATAGTTGTGTGGGTGTGCTGAACTGAGTAAGTTAAACTTCAAAAACAAGGAGTTTCTACTTATTGTAACTTAACCATTACCCAATACTCAACACTCATACTTGATACTCAATAAATGTTTTTGAAATAAACACAATTTTTATTGTTAAGTTTCCTAAAGAAACCAGTATAATTTTGTACACAAAATCTATCAATAAGAATTGATTGGTTAAAGAAAAAAATTTAAAAAGCAAAGCAAAAACAAGACAAATTAGGATAATCCAGGCTTTATCACTCAGTAATATTTTAAAAATGGTGATTTGATTTCACCATTTCTGTTCATCAAGTTTATCTATATGTTACAATGGTCTGTATTTCCTATTGCTACAAGGATGAAAGTGAATCCACATAAACCATACCAACACTGTTATGTATAACTGGTGGTAAAACTTTATTATTCAAGTTTAGATGTAACAGACATCTTTGCTGCCTGAAGATTGTTTGCATAAGAAATACACCAAGAACATGTTTGTGAGTAGAAATGAACATGCACTATGAAAACAAAATAGAATAAAACGAAAAAATTCCATGTGTTGTAAGAACAGAACTATTATAGCCAACATTCTAATATTCAAATCAGGACTACAAATGGAATTCTTTTTCTTAGCAACATGAAATCATTCCATATGAAAGACATTTTCTGCTGGTGAATATTGCTGTAGGTTAATTTTACATTGGCATTTTGAGATGTTTCCCACCCTGACCCCTCCCCCCAAATTATACATGTTGTTGTCAAATAGTTTGCCCTAAGGAATTTGGCATTTGTTATTGTGATATTTGCCTTGTTGGTAGCCATTAAGAAACTATGGTATTATCAGCCTGGTAATAGTTTTGCCTCTTCATTGTCAACACCATCGGCTGTCTAGTTATGATATTTACAGCTCTTTAACAAAAATGACCCCAACTTTTCCTGGCCCTTGGGAACTCAGAGTTTAAATAACCCCCTTGGCCATATAATAATACTTGGCACTCCCATGGTGCCTTTCAACCAAGGATCTCAAAGTGCTTTACAAACAAGTACTACATTATCATCATTATTATTATTAATATTATTATTAATATAATTTTTTTCCACTTTACAGCTGAGGAACCTGAGGCACAAAAAGAAAAAGTGATATGCTACAGTTCATATATCGAAAAACAACCAGGGTTAAAACCAAGATCCAGTTTGGGAACTTACGAGTTTTAAAGGACCATTTTTCTCTGACAATGGCTAAACATTATTTCACGGTTAAGATAACTCTCATTCTTCTCTACTGTAGGACAGAGTGCAGCTTTTAGCTCTACCTTTCTTTTCAAGAGAACAACACAAGAGTGTACATTATCCAGTTTCCATGTGTGAATTACTGTTGAATTTCACATTTTCTTCACCTCTGTCTTGACACACTTTTGCCCTGGCATCTCCTGGAGGTTCTAATTACTGCAAATAACTGGGGATGCTTTCTAAACAACTGCACCACTATCAGAATCACACGAACCTGCTTTCGATCAAACAGCAGAAAACCAAAAGAAGGTGCTCTGCAAAGAAACCACGTCTCTGCCCTCGGCCAAGTCTTTCTTTGGAAAAATAATAACTGCCTTCCAAAGTCCTGATGTGTGTCTCTGCTCTTCACATGTACAGTTGCCTGCTGATAGAACTCCACCTAATTGTACCTACCTTTGGTTAACATACTTAGTTTCATATTCAGGTTGCATTACGAATCTTCAGTTTTCACCTATGTCTAGGACAGTCAGCAAGTTTCCATCTACTTGCTTACCAAAAATGCCTTCAGTTGTTTTGTTTGTTGTTTGGCTATGGCCCTCAACCCAAAGACAGGTAGCTGTGAGCTTTTCTAAACTTTAGGTAAAAAGCTGGTATACAGCACAGAAGCAGACCATCGGCTTCTTTATTCCATGTTTCCACTGCTGGATGGCAGATATTTTCCTTTAGAAATGCATTAATGTTCATTAACTAAATAGGCAAGGCAGTTCACAGGTCTCAAGACAGGTCACTTTGTGATGTTTTGCGGTCACACAACTGAAGGCTAATAATTCTTTTAATAAAAGTATTGATACTCTTCAATTTATTAAGAAAAATGTATTCCCTTAGGCATCTTAATATATATACACGCATTTAATATTTTCGGAGCTGTATTTGCATTGGATCGTAAAAGATTATGTGCACATGTGCAATCATAAACATAATGTGCTACCACAGGCTTTGACAAAGAGCTGTTAAAGATAATCACCTTTTTTCTTCTCATTAATATACTTTAGAAAAGAATCCCCATGCTTGTTTTCTAAAATCTACCTTTACTAAAAGAGAACAGTTTAAAACAGAACATCACTATCTTAAAAGTTGATTTTTTTAAAAAGAACATCTCAATATGTCATGTAGAGAGAATTGGGCACCCTCTTCTCCTTTTGAACTAGAGTTAATGTGTTAACGTTCCGAGCTCCAAGCTTTTCTCATGTACGGTAAGTCCTGTAGTGTCTCTCTCCATCCACGACTTCTGAGGTGGGCTGGCTTTTTATGATGTTTCTATCCCAAACAACAGTATAAATATAGGGGTGAGTGATGATGAGACAAAGTGGAAGAACAGGAAGATTGCAAATGCATGAGTTGGCCTAAAGTTTGATCCAGAGCTCAATTTAGAATACAGACAGGTAATTTTAAAAGAACTATAGTTTTTAAATGGCATACAATTTTAGCTGGCATGTAGTTTTCATCATAGGGGAAGCCTTTCCAAGAGGAAAAATTCTTAAATCATCCTAAAAGTCTTCCCCCCCCCCCAAAAAAAAAGTTGAGTACCTGAATAGTTCATTTAAAATCACAATTTAACGAAAAATTATTCAGAAATCTTAAAACAAACAAAAAACTATAACATATTTTGAAAAATGGAACAAAGGCTTTAAAAATTCAAAAATAAGGAGTGTTTAGTGTCATAAATTTTGATCTTTTTTTAAAGCCCAACCTCTTCTCCATCAACGTATGTATAATAATGAGAGCAAAAATGAATATAAAAAATGTAATAAAGGAGTATGGAATAAGATCTATCATTCAATGCTATCAAAGAATATTCTACCAAAAGAAGACTGACCATAAATATTCCAAAAATAGTGATATGTAATTTCCAATGCTAGTCATTACTACTGTCTTGTCTGAGGAAAAAAAATGAATAAAAATTAAAGAAGGCATACATGCCAAAAATGAAAAACCTATTTGCATCTGACACACTGGAGAAATTGCTTACGGAGTAGTTTGCCCAAAAAGTAATACCTGTAATATTGTCCAAGTAAACCTAACTTCTGATATTTCGCTGATTTGAGCAGTCCACATATAATGTTGCCTGAAGATTGCCACAGTGCATTTTATTATTCTTTTTACTAAGAAAATCAAATATTGTTGTTTGGGAAATCTCCATTTTTTTCTCAGATGTTTCATTGTCACCTCTCAAGTCTGCCTGTGTATTTTGAGATGCAACCATTAGCATTCCTAAGAAAGATAAGGTACATCATATAATTTGAGTGTCAAAAGCTCCTCATTCCACCTCTTTATTTCAGTTTTTGTGAATATTAGAGCTACGCAACAGGTGAGATCAGAAAAGGGCCCTTTAACAATGAAACCAAAGCAGAGGACTTAGTCCTGATTTCTTTCGCTTGCTTTTTTTTTTTCTTTTCTTTTTTTTCTTTTTAACATGAAAACGAAAATGCAAGAATGGAAATGACAATACAACATCAAAAAGACATTTTTAACTTCATTCACTACTACAGTCACGAATTGGTTAAAGTCTACCTGCCATCCAACTTTAAGAAACAGAGACCCGGCACTGTGAGAAAGAAACAAAACCCAAACAAAATAAAACAATACGAAGCAACTGCGAATTAATGTTAAAATGAAGTGCAAATGCGACTACAGAATGCAATAAAAACATCAGTGCTGCAGACCCCAGCAACACTTATCAAAATAATTTCTGAAATGTTTCAACTGAAACATAGACAAAGCAATAAAAAGAGGATATATGTTTATCATCTTAAGCATAACAATGTGAGTTAAGAGCTTAAAAATTAAAAAAAAAAAAGTACTTGGAATGAATAGTGCTACCCTTTTTTTCCTAAGTAGGCATAAAAATATTTTTCATTTCCTTCTTGTTTTCCATACCATAATATCAAGAACTTTCATTTGTTTCATGTTACCGTTTACAACTTTAATGCACGCACACACACATACACACACACAAAAAGATATCTACTGCAATAGAAATAGTTGCTTCATTACCTTGTTTGCTACATTTGCAAATGTAAACAGCTAGGCAGAGCCAGAACTGACTCTAATGCATGATGGAATATCTTTGTTGCATACGTACACTGTAGAAAATAATTATTCAATATGTCAGGCACCATTATTTGAAATGTAATACATTAATATTTACTAGAAAAATAAGTTTTTTTTTCCTATTTGTTCTCCCAACTTCTTTAATGAAATAAGTTAATCTGACAGTGCATCCAGTAGCTTGTAATATCTTCTACATCTCCGTGGCAAAAAATAAACTACTGGTTGGGACAATATAATGCAAATTATTAAAGTCAGTCCTTGTACATACATCCTTGTAGCAAGCATTGAGGCTCGACTAACAGCACCTTTAACCAATTATTTAATGTTCAGTTATTTAGCCCTATTTCCCTGAGCAGTTATGCTGAGGAGCTTTCCCTTCATGGATAGTTTTTACAAAGCCTTAAGTATTAAATGTACTATGAAGACATACTTCTAAGAATCCTATTTAATGCTACTTAACTAAACCTGTATAAATCTAATGAAGGGATTGATTGGTACATATACCAACTGTCAGTCTGTGGTAACGTAACCTTAGACACTGCCTGACCACAAAGTTTGGAAATTATATTAACCAAAAGAAAATAAATAAATACAGCAGGTTACCTGGTGGAGAAATGCCATGTATTCTAGACAAATTAAACCCATGGTCTGACATTTGTATCCATCTATTTTTTTGAGGGGATTCCTGTAGTTATGATGTGCCAAGTGAGATTAGTGACCAACAGGAGGCTTAAAAAACAAACCCAAACATACAAAAAAGAAATATCTTGCTAAAATAAAATTACTACGGAAGCATCGAGGACATACTGTTGTTTTCAAATGGATATATATTTGGACAAAATGAACCTAAACTGCAAACAAAAGGACTACTGAGTATTTGAACATCTAAAGGATGAAAATATCAGAGAGGATGTGCATGTGCATGTACAGACAGGCTGGCCAAAACCATTGTGCCACCATCTGTCAATTCCCTTGCAGCTCTCTCACCAGGCCTAAGCACAGCTCGCATTTCTAGGTCGAAATTTGAAACATGATCTTTGAGAGGAAACTGATTTGAGAGGACACCATTTTCCTTTCATTGTCCCGGAGGTTCCATTTCTCCTCATTTGCCTAGGATTTCATGATGGTTCTAAATTGGGCAACAATTTATGGGTTTGGAAGCAAATGGGCCAATGGCCAGCCCAATGCTGCTTTCATACCATAACAAGTAAACCCTTTTGCATTCTGGACAGTTTTCATGTCTTTCTTTACCAACATAATATTTACAGTATGGTGGTAACTTCTTAGAGGTGGTTTCCCCAGTATACATTAGCCAAGATGGTTTTGACTTCCTAGGTTTTAAAAACTGATTGTTTACTATCTTCCATTCTTTCTCACTGACCATTTGTCTCACCCTTTAATCTTGGTAACCTACTCATCAAAAGAAAGAATAATAAAAGAAGGGAATTTCATGTTGGATAAGGCAGGCTCTATGAAGTATTTTTTTTAATAGGTCTTCATAAGACATTACAAGCTATTGAATTCCCATCAAGAAAACCTATTTCTATTTAATTGTGCTAAGTGCTAAGGTTTTACTCTTTAGGTTTTCCATTTTTTTCCGCTTGTGCATTGTTCCTATGCAGGCCCCTCTGGATATGTGTTGTGAAGTCATATTTGTCCGTGCAAAGATGCTGGCATATGCTGCACTGGAAAGGTCCACTGTCACCATGGCAACTCATATGCAAAGCATACATCACTTCATCCAGAAAGACAATGCCACAGTGCACACATTTTGTCGAAAGTTCATCTTGAGTACTTCTATCAACTTTCTCTGTTTTTACTACATTCAAGGGACCTTCATTTTTTACATTTGGCGGTGCCTTTGTTTTCTCCTTGGAGGCACCATTTGCAGTTGGCCCAGGTCTGGAATGCTTGATCGCCAAATCTAGAGGAATGTCATTGTCTGATCCAACAGCTGAAAAATGAGGAGGCAGATTGAAGGTGGGATAAGGCACATAGTTTTGGCAAGGATTTGGTAGGCCAGGCACATGACTCAAGTAGTGCGGATTCCCAGGAACGGAGAGCTTATACTTACTCCAGAACCGCAGCCAATCAGCTTCACTCTGGAAGTCATTATGTACAAAGGGAAGTCCAAAGAGTGGGTACTGGTACTTTTCAATCGGGCTGCCTGGGGGTGAATAATTTGGGTGTTTTGCCGGTCTCATGTACTTTTCTATAGGACTGCCTCTCTCAGAACTTCCTTTCCCTTCAGAGACGGATGAACTGTTTCCTGGATCTCCAGTACTTTCCTGAGGACTTTTTATCTGAATGTGCAAAGGTTGCATCCTTTTGTGAATATCCAGGGTTTGGCTGACCAGGACTGGCTGCTGAGCAGAATGGCTTTTAGTCAATGCACCCTGGGCTTCGTATTTGCTTAGGCTCGGGAGTGGAATTTCTCTCTGGTGACTATCAGTTAAATGATCTTCCGACCTCCTCTCTAATGGGCTTCCATTGATCTGCTCCTCACTGTTGCCCCTCTGCTGTTTGTTGAGCTGCTCAGCCTGAAGTGCCTCTGGGTTAAGGCGTTTTCTTGTTCTTCTCCTAATAATCTGCTCACCGTTGTTTTGTTTAATGATGTTTAAAGGCCTGGGAGTCTGCAGAGAACACACACACATTACATAAAAAGGAGACATTTAAAAATATATTAAAAGTTCCTCACAAATATAGACCACGCTTAAGTTCAAAGCAAGGAAGGGTCTTATGTTATAGATTTACTAAATCATCTACTTTTGCCCTAAGAAGGATCTGAGGAAGTAACCGAAGTGCAGGATTTTAGCCTACTTAAGTCATGTTCATCTTTATGGGTGGTGCTGGGAACTTTAATCTGGAAAATCGCCTTTCCAAACTGAATGCATTTTGGAATTGTATGATTTCATGACAAACGGTGTAGAAAGTTACCAGAAGCAATGTGTTTCTTCTAAGTATTTTTTACTTTTGGGTTGCGCATGAAATGTCAACACGATAACATGGAAATTAGGAATAATGACAACAGTGGAAAAGTTATGGATGCCATAGACTGAATTGGGTCCCCCCAAATTCACATGTTAAAGCCCTAACACCCAATGTGACTATGTCTGGAGATATGGGCTTTGGGAGAAGATTAGAATTAAAAGAAATAATTTAAAATGAAGCCTTTACCCAAGAATCTATGGCCATATAAGAGGAGGAAAAGAAAAACTTCTCTCTCTATCATGTCTGAACACAGCTATCTAGGCCAGGAAGAGAGCCTTCAGCAGAACCCAACCATGTTGACACCCTGATCTCAGCCTCCAGTACTCTAAGAAAATAAAATTCTGTGTTGTTTTAATCCACCCAGTCTATGGTATTTTGTTGTAGTAGTTTAAGTTGACTAATACATTCATCCTTCTAAAGAACTGCAAAGGTAAATATAAAATATTATCAGAGCACAAACAATCAAAGAAAAACAGAATTGATAAGATAGACATTGGGAACAGCAGTTAGCGTAATGGCTATGTCACTGGACTCCCACGTAGTCGACCGCGGTTCAAGTCCCGGACCCGGCGGCTTAAACTCACGCCGGGCACGTGTGCGTGCGTGCCCAAGATCCCGAGAGGAGAATGGAGGAGAAGGGATTGCGGCGTGGCCATCCCCCCTGGGGGGTGATTTCCTGCTTTCTATCTCTCTGTCTGTCTGGCGAGCGCACGCGCCCTATAGCAAAAAAACCTCTCCAAAAAAAGAAAAAAAAAAAAAAAAGATAGACATCAGTATTCAAAGTCATATCTGAGGGAATTTTTTCTGTTCCCTTTGTTTCTTGTCCTTTGGTAATATTTATATTCACTGTGGGGAATTTTAGTTATTAACAGGTGAAGCCTTAGTTTTATGTTGGACATCTAAATTCACCTATAGCTTTAACTCACATATTCAGTCTGTCACATACTCTCTACTTAAAGTGAATGCTAACTTTCAGTCATTTTAAATATTTTATTCAGCTTGAACACTGCATGATTAGTATTTATATACATGCTCAACAGGTGTTTATATGATTAAAATTCATGGTTAAAACTACAATAAAAACTTCACTTGCAGTAAGAACTATAACTTTTATTGATAAAATCAAAATAGTAAGTTTAACACATTAGTTCATACAGATTATAAATTCAGAAGACTCTTTAAATGAGCTAAAGTCTGATTTTTCCAAATAATCACCAAAATCAGAAAATTAATTTCTATATAAACTATGAATATAATTGATATGTAATTTGTGAATTATTCCTAGAAAGGGTGCAGCTTAATGTATCCATTTATGTATTAAATAGAATATACATACAAATTTTGGACTGTTTCTGCTGTCATGAAAGTATTTTGAAGAAGAGAAAGATATCGCATTTGTTATTCATCATTTAATTATGAGTTTCAGAATGAAAGTGCCACAGAGCTTGGACATGACATGTGCACTTGTTTGGTTCGGAATGTTTAGGCTTACAAAGTGCTCACACTACTATTCTAAAAATATACAGTATTTCATTTTTATACTAGGAAGAAACCTGAAATTTGCATTAATTCTTTTTAAAAACTTTTCTTATGTTTGCAGCAGTCTTTGACATGAAATGTGAGCGTAACCTGTATTTATGTATTTTTCTTGCTAGAGGGTGCATATGCTTGTCAGAAAGAGACAGAAAGATAGAGAAAAAGGGAGAAGAGAAAGCGCTCCTATGGGGAATGGTCATGTGCAGTCACTTCTCTTCCATCTCTCCCTCCTTTGGGATATTTTGCACACGTGTTTTTCAAACTACCAGGTCCAAGACTTGAACTGCACAGTTGGCCCTGTGGAATCCAGGTGCCTTAACCACCAGACCATGGAGTCGGCCCTCTTTATCTACTTCAAGTTATGGTTTAAAAAAAAAAAAAGTCAAAACTGAAAACATCTTGGCTCTTGAGAGTTGAATACTGATATAATTTTTCAGAAAGCTTTAGTTTATATACCAGAATATAAATGATCATAACCTGACAGAGCAGTAGTTTAATTAGTTTTTTGCCTATGATTGGCCAGAATTCAATTAAAACCATTAATGACAGTACTTCTAAATGAAAACTTATTGCTGTGCTTCAATGGTGAAGGATAAAAAAGGTAAGATGCACTTGGTGGAGGGTAATCTTTCTGTAAGGTACATGCAAATAACTAAAGTTTTTACAGCTATTGTACAGTATTGTTGGTAGCATGCATTTTTTAAAGAGTGCTTCCAAATGTCCATTTATGAGGACGTATTGTCTAAAACTGTATTCCCTGCAGCTGTCATCTATTCACTGTCTTGTGCTAAAAGCTATGGTAAAATGCCACACAAAAGGAAACAGGCACCAAAAAATATATTTCTGTTTACTTAATTGGGTATTCCTATTTTAAAGTCACCTTTTGTGGGCAGATAAACTTTTTAAATAAAACAGAACAAAAAAAGCAAAACAATAAAATCCGTCAGGAAGACAAATGCCTATTCAGATAAGGATATTTGCATGTTAAAATGTTATTACAGAATTCCACCTAAAATCTGAGAAAAAGTCATTGAAAGGATTCTCCTGATCCAGAGCCAGCTGGAGATCTTAAAATACGAAGCACTCTAGCACCTTACTCTCGTTCCACGTGTCTGCCATGCAGGACTTCCAATAACTCACCTCAAACTCACCCAAGCACTGCCCTGGTAGCACTGCAGAGATGCACGTGGCATTCTCTGGTCCTTGTTCAGAACTGTACCCCTGAACGTGCCTGTCCTCCCCTCCTGCCAGCAGCCAGTTGCAAATTCCAAAGGTAAACTGGAAAGCAAGCATTCTTTCCCTGTCCTCTCGTTTACTGTGAGCACACGAGAGTCCCAACCCTTTTTATTTTTCTTTTCTCTTTGTGTATTTTTGAAACTTTCAAGGTTTCTCTTTTCCACTTAAATTAATTCCACCAAATTTGAATAACCATTAGTTCAACTGTCTGTTACGTGAAGTTCCCAGAAATCAATCATTTTCCTCTTTTATATCAAAAGAGGCATAGTGCATTACTAATAATCTCAAACCTATCTCCCCATAACATCTAAGCCCTTTGGACCATAAATCACATGTGCACTCAAAGTGACTGTATTAAACGACCCCGCGGGGGCAAGTATTGCAAGCCAAGGAATGGGACATATCACGCCACAGAGGCGGCCAGCACTCTTCATAAAGCTTTTTCTGAAGCAGTGAAATAAGTTCTTACCGAGTGAAGCTTCTGGTAGAGGCCACACGCGTTGCATACATATCCGCCATTTGCATTCTTTCGCCAGAGAGAGGTCTTTGTGGTCAGGCAATTGGCACAAAAAACACCCGAGCCTCTACGCCTCTGAAATGAGAAAAAAACCCCTAAGGTCAGAGGTGAGTCACATGATCAGTGAAGTTAGACCAAATCAACCCAGGAGTTTTGTCTTTAGACTAGCAACAATGACAGTATAAAACCACACTGCCCATAATGAGGTCAGGTTCAATTGTGTTTAATAGGCACCACTGATTTTCATTATAATTAACCCTACAGTGATGGATGAGGTGTGTGGAACACCAAAGGCTTTTCACAAGAACAGCTTTAACTTTTTGAACTTTGGGTTTTGTGCCTTTAATGATGACTCCTAAATGCTGAACCTTAAAATATACCTTTTAAAAGCGTCAAAACAAAAGTCAAAAAGACAAGAACACGGCAATATGTTTAATATACTTTGGAAAAGGTGGTGCATATTGTTACCTGAGCTTTAAGATGTAGTCAAGCCTGGCATAAATGCACCATGTAAACCATTTAAAATGAAACCCAGTGTGTGTCTTTTTGTATGACATTTGTACGATGTCAGTATTTAAGAGACTATACGATACTCCTCGATTCTGGTCTTTTGTTTGCAACTGTAAAATCTGAAAAGAGAACACCTCCTATTCTGTAAAGCTGAAAGGACCAATAAAACTTATGCCAAAGAGCAGTACAGCATTACTGATGATAATCCTTACGAGGTGCCTGCTTAAGCCAGACAGCATCGTCCCATCAATTGCAATGTATTTATTTTATTTGACTCAGACTTGGAAATCACAAACGTTTTTATATAAATTGATTGTAGTGGCTTGAATTCTGTAATCACCAGATTAAAAACTAACCTAAGAATAGTTAGAAGTAGATAATTAGGATTGCTTGTTTCATTCTTGCTATCAAGTAATGATTCCATTAAACTTCTCATTTAAACAAAAGTCAGGCTGTGTCTGAAGGCACAAATACTAACAGGCAGGAAATGGAATTCTCTTGCCACAGGAAAAAAAAAAAAAAAAAAAAAAAAAGACAGCCTGAATTGCAGCTTAGCTCTCCTTTCTCCAGGAAGCAAAGCCTTTAATGATAAAATATGCATGTTAGATAAGGAGTGGAAAAAGTCTTGCTGGAATCTAATTTTATTGTAAATTAAATATTACAAATGCTATATGTCAAAATTTCAGGGATTCATAAAATTTAGGCAATTTATTTAACTCCAGTCCATACTGTAGAACAGTGGTATCCTTGCCAAGAAAATACAATGGTTATAATTGTACTCTGATACATTTCAAATGGAAAGCTTTCTGCAGACATAATTTTGGCTTCAAGAATGGAACACTTTCTTGGCATTGAAAGGGCATTTGATTCATCGGGTGTTTCACAATGTATCACTAAAAAGACCTGGTGAGCAGCCAGTTCCCTATAGGGTAATTTTTCCATCCAGATGCGAGTGCTATCAGAGGCCCTCGTCAGCTAAACTAATTATGATCTTGCAATTGCTGATGCCTGCTCACTCTAACATTCGACATCCTCCATTAATCATCAATACAAGGAAAATGAATGAAACGTAAAGAAATGAGGGCTGGTAAGCTGCACAGCTATAAAAATCTGAAATGAGAGCAATAACTTAACAAGATTGGGGGAATGTTTTTAGTGAGCACAAAGTCAGGGTAACAATTGCCCTTTTAAACCAAGAACACGATTTCATTAGTGTAGCAGGTTGTGCTACTTTAGGTGATGTAATAAAAGCTAGATTTTCACAAAGATAATCTCTGGCTCCCTTTTTGGTCTCGCTTCCCCCCACTCAAGTCAGAACCAGGAGGGCATCATCAGTTTGTACATTTCAACAGAAACAACATTAAATACTGGGTCTCAGTCCGCAAGTCCCAACGAGAACCTACTGGAAAAGTAGAAGCTGCTGCCTCTGGAAAAATCAGTGAACTCTTAGAGCAAACATTCTGGGGTCCCCTTTATCTGCGTAAACTAGGAAGCCTAGTAGGGTTATAAATGTGGAACTTTTCTGGGGCCATCTGTCATTTTCCTAGATCTAAATAACACGTTTGGCAAATAAACACCAACTTGATCCGTGTAAAGGCACTCTAAATGTCCATTTGGAAACTAACCCATATATATGGCCAAGGCTCAAATGTGTATGTAACCATTCAGTCCAGCCTGCTCTTCTTTCCTTCTGCCCTGGGTGCTTGACACAGCATGCCAGAGTGGGTGTAATCCTCATTTCACTGAGCATTTCAACCCTTGCACAATTTGGTGCTTAATTCTCTTGCAAGGAAAATGCCCTTCATTAGAGGGAAAATCCTGAAATTACAGCACCGGTTTCCACAGGCATACCTTGCTTTAAGCAGCTCTTAAAACTCCTATAAAAGTCGTTATATTTTAGGTAGGCCATATTTTGTTTATTTAAAGTTTATTTATTTATTCTGAGAGAGAGAGAAAGAGGTACCCCCAACAAGGACCCCAGCCTCCCAGTTTGGATCATGAGCACGTGAACGTAAGGGGCATGGACCCTTGTGTAAGGCCGTAGGATGGGAACCTGGGGCCTGCCCATATGGGCCCAGCATCCAGAATGTTACATAATTGCTGCACTACCACTGGCTCCAACCGTATCTTATTTTAAATACATAGGGGTACTCTGAATTCACTAACGGAATCAGTCTAGCATGGAGGTTAGTAATTAGATTTAAGAGTCAGACTACTTGTATTGAAACCTGTCTTTGCCCTTTTCTACGTGCAAATATGGGCAAGTTATTTAACCTCTCAGTGCTTAAACTTCTCCCATCTTTCCAGTATGTGCCACTGTGAGTATTATGTAGATTAAGAGATGCAATTACAACCCTGCCAGGCCTGTAGTAAACATTCAATATGCTAGCTCGTTTGTGGAGGAGACTTAACTGTCATTTCTTCTGTATGAGAAAAAAATAGTTCATTAGTTTGGTTTTCATCCTCTTAATCTTGTTTTTGAAGATGTGAGGTACAGTTGGACTTATCAAATCTATTTCATTTGTACCAATCTTATTAAACATGGGAATGGAAAGTTGAGTCAGAGTGAAAAATCTAGGTGTTCACACCCAGAATTCAATAGGAGCATACTTGCATGGGGGTGGAGAGTAGGAGGTAGGTGAGAAATATTTTATACATAAAATTACCTCCCATCTAAACAAATTTAGCACTTCGGTAAGCCTTGTAGGACCTAATTTTTGGTGCACTTGAAATTTCTACAAGCAGCAAAGTAGGTGGGAAAAGTAGATCTTGTCCTCAGCTGTGTGAGACAGAATTATCTCTCTCTAAACCACGGTAGAGAAGAGATCCCTAACCTGGTCACACCTGGCTGGACACAGCATGGCATTTGCTTTGAAGTTATCAACAGCGTTAGCCCTATCCAGTGCAAAGAAGCAGTGTGTTGCCAAAAGAAGGCAAAGACGAAATCTTTTTTGTCTATTAAGAAATAAGCTTGACCTAAATTTTAAAAACGAAAAGCACTAAAGACCATATTTCATTCACAGTACATCCTGCAAGGCAGAGTTTTAAAATACTTTGTCATTTTCCTTTATACTGTGCTTGTTAAGGTAGTAAGGACAGAAGTCATGTCTCCTAACAATCACTGAATATTGTTTTATTTAAAATTTATTTTTTTCTGGGCCAGCAGATTGCATAGTGGTTACATCACTGGACTCCCATGTGGCCAACTGTGGTTTGAGTCCCAGACCCAGTGGCTTGAAACTCATGCTGCATGTGTGCATGTGTGCCCAAGATCCCAGGAGGAGACTGTAGGAGAAGGTGTTGCAGCACGGTCATTCACTGAGAAGGGTGATTTCTTACTTTTCCTCTCACTGTCTCTTATCTCTGGCAAGCACATGTGCCCTAAGGCAAAAACCACTGAAGTCTGGGACTCAAGCTTCAGCTGACTATATGGGAGTCCACTGATGTAACAATTACACCATCTGCTGGTCCCTCACGGTGGGGAGATCATTTGTAGCTCTACGACCTTGTGGAGGAGAGGGGAGAATTTTGAGTCATACAGATAAGTGCCCTGCTGGGAGAGGAAGGGATAGGAATAAGTGGTAGCAGGTATCACCAATAGCATTCTGAGGGACGCACAGTGAATCTTACTCCCTCTGGCTACAGAAAAGCTGCCCACTTACATAGCTAAAGTCACACAGTATTCTCTCCCTCCAAACTTCTCTGTGTGCACCTTCTACTTCTAGGTGGGTTCAAGAGAGTCTGGAAGAAGAAGAAAGCTGCTAGAAAAAGCACATCTCCATGCAAGTCAGCTCAAGTGAAAATAATTCTGGACTCAACAATTCGAGAAAATAATTATTATTTATTTTAACTTGAAGTTTTAATAGTTAGACTACTATAGCTATAGTATAGATCATGCTTCCTCCATATTATTTCTGTTATCCTATTATTTTTTTTAAGTAGAATGATAGAGTTCATTTTTTTTTTTTTCTTAAGTAGAATGATAGAGTTCATTGCAAGGGGTTTTGAGGCCAGTGATAAGCCTAGAAAGTGCTTTTCAATAATCATTACTGCAACATGTTTAGATCACTTGTTTCCTCTCCATATTCCACTTTATTAAAATACAGTATTAATTTTCAGAACAGCAATGTAGGTAATGAATCTGGATAATTATCTATGTCAAGATTTGAAATACAGGGGCTGGCAAGTGGCGTGGTGGTTAAGGGCGCTGGACTCCCACATGGCCGACCACGGTTCGAGTCTCGGACCTGATGGCTTGCTTTCTCACTTCCTCTCTCTCTCTCTCTCTCTCTGTCTCTCTCTGATCAAACTGAAAAATAATAATGATGTAATAATAAATAAAAGTTAAATAAAATAATTCTTAAAAAAAAAAAAAAAAAGATTTGAAATACAAAACAGTGTACTTATCTTTTAATATACATAGACTTTAAATCCAACATATTGTTTTTCCTGCTTAGGAATACACAAAAATATACAATGACTGTTAATTTATTATTAGTATTTTATTATTCTTCTTCTTTAATCTGATGAGAAAGAGAGAGAGAGAGGGAAAGTAAGAAAGCAAGCTGCTAGGTCCAGGACTCAAACTGTGGTTGGCCATGTGGGAGTCCAGTGCCTTAACCACCATGCTACATGCTGGTCCCATACCATGACTTTTTAAAACAAAACATCTCTGGTTTTTAGGTTCATAGCTAACTCACTGTATGAGTATTGCTATGGTTAAATTTTTCTCAGTTTTCAATTCGAATTTTACTTTTAGGGGGCTTAATTTCTCAATTATATATCACACTGAGCTGAGTCTTAGCACATGTGTTGGTAAATATTGATGTAAATTAAAAAAAAAAAAAACCTTAAATTGATTTAGTTGTGTTTACTGCTTATTTTATTATTTGAAAATTAGCCAAAAATGAAAATTTTAAGGTTTTCAAATTTCACTATTAACAAAGAACTGATTTCATCTGATTAATAAAAAGTAAATTTGATTGAATTATTTATTCAAGTGGCTTAACATTTTGTGACATGGATATTCTTCTCTAAGATACTGAAAGTTTTCATTGATATAGGAATTTGTGCAGAAATGACCTTTTATAATAGTTTTCTATGAATAAGAACCATACTGAAACCATGTAATTACATAACAAGCCTTGATAGGCAGAGTATTTACTCACATTTTTTATGGTTTTATATCTTAGCTGTTTTAAATCGAATCAATCTGAAATTTGATATTCATGTTGTTAGTCTGGATTTACCTAAAATATTCTTAACTCTTTATTATTTTCTGTGTTTATTCGATTATATCAAGAATCCTTTGCAAACTTCATTTTAGGCAAATGCACAGATGGCTATGATAGAACCTTCTGGTATGATTTTGCAGTAATAACATTTCAGTGATAAATTTAATTCAATTCAATTCTGGGACTAATTATTGAGCATCTCCCATGTGCCTGGTACTGTGCTAGAGGTTGGGGTTACAGTGATACATAAGAAAAACATGGTCTGAAATCTTGCATTTTCCAGCACACTATGCTAAGCACATTCTAAACGTGTAGCAAAAGTGGCACAAACTGAAATTGTGTATGAATGTTGACGGTTTAAGACAGGTAAACTATATAAAAACTTCTGAAGAAATCAAAGTATTTCCCATGAATAAATCTCATTTAACAGTTAAAAGTTACCTAATCATCAAAGGGCTTCCTCTTTGAAGTCCTTTATAAAAATAGATAATAGTCTAATCACTTCAGGGGCAAATTAACACTTGCCTATTGATTCATTAGTAATAGTACCTTACTGATTCATTAGTAATAATATCTTATTGCATCATTAGTAATAATATCTTATCAATAAATTGTCCTATTAATTACCAAAAGAGTTGACATGAGTTAAGTACTATGTTCATGACTATTAGAGACTAGACATTCAAAAAGTATTGAATAGATGATGACTATTATTTTAGAGCTACTATTATTCACCATTAAGAGACAGAGAAGGCCACATCCTTCCCCCCTCCCCCAAAACAGAATTAACTGGCTACTGATTAAACACAGTAGACCCTACAGAATATGCAGAATGCAGCAGCTAAACAACTTAAAACTACATGGTAGTATATAATGAACATCTTTAGATTAACAGCCAGAATTTTACCAGAAGCACAGGTTGGCCAATAGTTTAGCAAGAGTTGGGTTAGAACTCTGCCAACATAAAGCAATAGTTACCAATATATTGGCTGACTTTTGTTCCAAATAAAATTGTAAAGAATCAGTTGAAATGGGCTATATAGCAAGTCTATACCTGTTTTAAAATAGCCTTCTTTGCCCTCAGATTTCTTGCCAGAAAACTGAAGAGATTCTATGAGGATCAGCCAAGCACCCATCTTACAATCACCTATCTCAGAGTTTGGAAACAAAACCTGTTTACCCTGCTTATTCAATTCACTTCCTCAACATATCAGCAATGATAATGGAGATCAGTGTAAACTAAACTGACTTCCCTGGCTAGGGGCAGTGGAACAAATTTTGTTCCAGGACATGAAGCAATACATACTCTAGTAATCATACAGTGTACCTAGCTACAAATGCACCTAAGACTTATCCCACTGACACGTCACCCTACAGGGATTGCTCAATATATCAAGTAATTCTGGTATGCTTAACACATTAGCTCCATTTCTTCTGAGATATAACTGCTGACTGCTGGAGTGAGATAGCAAAAAAATCAAGTTTTGCAACCTATATTTCATAGTTTAAATTGTTCACACAGATTCTTCAAATCTGAAGACTTCTGAAATTTATTATACAGATATAAAACCCATTACACCGATCTGGGGACTCCTCTCTTCTTTGACTTACTGCATCTTTGGTAAATGGGCAAACCAAACATCGAAAGTCATACATGAATTATATAACAAAATCAGGACTAGAACAACACAAATCTTTGGCATTCTAAACCCATACTGTTTCTGTAATAATGTTCTGCTTTTATAGGAAGTATGCATTTGGATAGCTAAAAATACCGTTGAAAATTTATGTCTGCACTGCCTTTTTTCATTCCACGTGAAAGTCATTATTGTCAAAAGAACTACTCAAGTCTCTCACTGCTTCTATTTCTGCCACCATGTATCTGTTTTCACCTTTCCTTTAGCTACAACAATGGTTGGAAAGTTGCTCTACAGGGATTTTCTTCTATGCCAAAATCTGACACTGAAAAGAAAAAACATAATAAAAAACGTTTTTGGAAGCACTGTTAAATGATTTTAGCACCTCCTAAGTAAACTTCAGCTTGAGAATGTAAGACTTGATTCTTTCAATAAATTTATTTCATATTTGTTCATAAAATATATTTAGTAAACCCACTTATTGTGAGACTACTTCATATTATGAAAAAATGCAAATGTCAGTGATACACACTTATTCTCTAAATATTAAAAAAAATAATGTGCAAAGGCCTCCCCTTTAAACATTTAATTGAAGAGACAAATGCATTTATTTTATATAGCATCTGCGTAGGGCTGCCTTTTATAATATATAATGATGATAATAGTTATTTTGGGAGAAATATAAAATACCAAATAATAGTAATTTTCTTCAAATTAGCTAACAGTTAATAACTGATCTATGAAATGCCGCTATTCTTAAGTAGTTCCTCGGTGGCTCCTAACACACTTGAAGTCATAACTCTTTTGATAAAATTTATGATGCTCTACCCAGAAAAAGTAAACTTGTAAAACATTTTACTAATAACTTCAGGATGTTCAACTATGCCTCTCACAAAATGTATCCAAAGATTCTGTATGGGTCTGAATGCCCACGGATCTCAAGGTTAAGAACTCTTCACATTATTCCAGTTTAGCTATAAAGTGAATTATTAGGTATAATCATTCTCCTTCTTTTACTGATGACATAAAAGACTGAGAGTAGTTCTTTGACTGACTTAGCAAGGGTCACAAAATACTTCCTGGTATCTGAATTGAGACTAAATGATAGGACTGTATTCTCACAAGCATTTTTGCATCAATTATCTCACCATTGATTCTGGTAGAATCCACATAATTGATTATCTACTTATTTAAACTACTTTTTTAACTGCTTTTTTTCCCTACTATTAGTTTTCACTACTTTTTTTTCCCCCTCCCATAATAATCATCATACATCTAGGATGTGTAGGATAATACTCTGTAAGTTTAGTTTCATTATCTGATGTCTTCAAAATGATCCGAGATGGATATTATTATTATGGCTTTCACTTCACAGATGAGAAGACTGAGGCTTAGAAACATTTTCCAATTGCTAAGTAGTAGAACTAAATTACAAACCCAGGTCCCTCTCAGAACTGGGGAATTTTTACCAAAAATATTTCACCATAGCCTAGCTTTGAAGAACCCTTATCTTCTCAAACCACCCTGTAACAGCTGATTGAAATTATGAAAGGTTTGAGGCACCAGAAAGAAATGACTCATCCTTGATCAGATATGTCAAAGCGTTGTTTTGAGGTCGACAGATACAGTCATAGCCAGAGGAACAGAACATTTGGCTGATGGAGAGGCAGTGGTGGGGAGGGGGGATGGGTACAGTACATGTGTTTTGATCCTGTTGTGTCAAAAAAAAAAAAAAAGTGTATGAGACATAAGTCTCTACTTAAAAGCACAAGTTGGTGACACTGCTTACTTAGACCCTTACATTGCTTGCCACACGGGAGGGCCGCTGTGAACTCGGGTCTCTGTTTGCTTTTGCACACAACACGGCTACAGATAGGCAGAAAAACTGGTGCTGGGGTTTTGACATGTTCTTTAAAAACACGTATTCAGGTAACAATTTATTAGATTTATTTTATATATTTGCATATTCCCAGGCGCAGGACTTTTGTGACGCGTGGTCACAAAAAAAGTGTCATTATTCAAGGTAGAATACTGCCTATTCTTAAAGACGAGTTTTTCTTTACCCAACACCTCAAGATTCAGCTAATATAAAAAAAAATTTATAATTATTTTTTCTAAAACTCTCCCCAATGTGATAGATGAAAGTATATGTTTTGCATCTACTTCTGGAGTTTACTTTTATGTTTTGTTTTTTTTTTAATGTGAATAGAGTTTCCATTCTTTCACACAACAGCACAAAAGCATTCTTAACTCTAAGCTTTTTCACAGGCTATCAAGTTGACAGGATATAGCACAAGTCAAGTATTAGAACACCGCATTTTGAGCACTCAGAAAAAAGATGGTAACTACTGCTTATTTCTATTTAAACAACAAAATCTCATGGGGATACAAAAGCTAAATATATTAACATTAAAATCAATTAAGAACAATTTTGAAAAATCTGCAAACGTGTCAACAAAGGCCCCAAACTGA
The DNA here is from genome assembly GCA_026018925.1 of Tupaia tana. Lineage (NCBI taxonomy): Eukaryota > Metazoa > Chordata > Mammalia > Scandentia > Tupaiidae > Tupaia > Tupaia tana. The sequence continues at coordinate 68,666,764 of JAKSZU010000008.1, forward strand.
ATATGCAATCTGTACCAAACACTTGACAGACTACATTGAGATTACTTCTTGCACCATGTCATTATGACTTCCCAACGCACAGAGGAAAAATTACACTAAGGAAAATGAACCTAAATTTCACCTAATTTTTGAATCTATACATCGTTTTAAAATGTCCTATCATTTTTATTCTATTTTGTAAGATACATAAAATTGCAGATTTTTAAAAATCACCTTTTTCCCATGGATAAGTGTCCTACAGTCTATTCTGTTATTAACTGGAAGATCCTTCTCGAAATAAGAGCTCTGTGACTGCTTTAGGCTTAAAACCCTTCATGAGCAGATCATTTCTTTATTAGAAATACTGTGCAGACAGAGACATCTAAGTTGATTTTTAAAGTTTCAATAACATGATTTTTAAAAGACTACTTGGAATTTTGAGTTTCCTTTATGATAATGACGTAATTTTGTAATAACTGAAATCTTTCATGGGAAAGCTGGCTCTTCAGTAACTCACCCAGTCAATTACACAGGAAAGTCCTGTAATGGGCTGTCCCCCCAGTCAAATAGCTCACGTACACGACTTCCTTTTCAATTACCAACTTGTCTGCGGTACCATCTGTAAAAACGAACACATACCTTATGCTGCCAGTTTCTGCTTTTGCACATCCATTAGTGGGACTGGCTGCAGCTGCCCAAGAAGAAAGCAGTGATTGTCTTTGTTTTATGTATGTGTATACACACACACACACACACACACACACACACACACACATTTCTCCTTCAATGCGAGTGTATTAGCTCAAGGTAATACATTGTCTTGGGGAAGGACCTGCGCTCAATAGTCTTACTCTCACCCGGTTCTCTCTGTGATCTGGAGTTTGTTAATCACACTGTATCGTGTACCAAAGCAAGCACTACCTCATCACATTAAGCACTCTTGAGACTACCCTCAGTCATCTGTACCAAAAAGAACAGCTAAATTGTTTTGTACTTTGACATTTTGGACATCAAGCAGAGAATTAGGAACCCAATACTAAGAGCTGGCAAGCCCAACCTGAGACACGAAACTCCTGGGGAGCGAGATTTTATTTCATGAGAGGGGCTCTGAAAATATAACACAGCAACTTCTCAAAACTTTTATTTTCCTCTGCCTCATGTTTATATTCTTTTTCTGCTCACATTGTTTTGTTCTTCTCCCTAGATGAAAATGGTTCTACTGTTCACAATCTCAGCAGAAGATGTAAGATATAGAAAGAAATTATTCAGTAAATTTTTAAAAGTGATCTGTTTTAAAGAAACATTTCTCCCTACTGTGAAGTAATATGAATTAAAAAAATGAAAAAAGAAAACAATTACCAAGCTGTTAAAATAAAAATACTTGAAAAGGGATTCATGGAGAAGCCGAAAATGTAAAACACACGAAAGAAATAGAAAGAGAACAAACAAAAATGGCTTAGTTATGACTTGTCCTAAACTAGTTCCTATTTACAAATTTATCCCAAATATATCAAAATTACTCTTCATCATAAAAGACACTTTGTGATTAGTGTGTAAGCTCAGCTTTTGGAAGAAATAATACAAACTTTGCTTTAATTTTTCATACATTGAATCATCTCACATCACCAAATAGCTCTGTTTTCTCAGCACTTAGGTGCGGCTGATAAGAGTTCTGGTTTCCCATGGCTTACACATGCAAGTCAAACTCAGAGGACTATTTTTCTGATGAAAGCCCTGATTTTTCTCCTAGTCATTTCAATACCAGTGCCTTGCACACAGCAGGCATTTAGTTAATGACAGGTAAAGAAGAGATGCCTGTAGGTTTAGTAAATAGTTGTTATTGAAGGAATATACTTTAAGTTATAAAATATAAATGGTAGTCATCATTACAGAAAATAGAGCTTAAATGGAAAACAATTTCACTTTTGTGAAATGCAAAAGAAAATGAACAAAGTCTGGGTCACATTTAGATTATGTATTCTATAAGAGGATTGAATAGATATAAATCACGTTAAGCTTCTGAGCAATTGGTAGAACTTATAGAAGTGGCATATGTTGGTGTATGTATCTGTGTGCATGTGTCTATATATATAGATAGATAGATAAGTCTCCCTATATATACATATATAGATATATACATGCTCACATGAATTAATCAATTGAGACATTTTCAGTACTACTTCATAGTGAGATATCACTAATTTTCATTTTCTTTAAAGCAATATCATATTTTATAAGTGGAACTAGAATAACACTGATCCTGCTAAGAAATTCCATGAATTTTCTTCAGCTCTGATAATAACTATAAGTAACTACATGTAAATTTTTTGTGAAAGACTGAAAAAGAAATGAGGTGATATCATACCTGGCGGGGTGTATTATGCTAGTCTAGTAAGTACTGACATTAGGTGGAAAATAAAACATTGATACCTTTAATTTTTTTATTACTAATTTATTTTTATGACTATGTTAGAGGTCTTTCAATTCACTTAAATACTCAACACAAATAGAATTATGTATGAGAGACTACCAAATGCCTTTGTTTGCATGAATCAGGTTTTGATGACTATTAAATACCTTCTTTCTCTGTTTCAAAAGATAGTGAACAACTCAAAAGATATTGTTTTAGGAGATACTCAATAACTGAATAAACCTTTGACATATATATGCACATCTATAACTCAGTATCTATAGGTTCATGTCTATGAATTTATGTATAAAACTTACCTAAAAGGATAATTTATGTTTTCAACTTAAAAATAAAATGTGTGGCTAGTGACCTAAAAGCTCAGTTGCATAGTGACTGTATTTAAAAGTTTATCACATGAGGACGTCACTAGACTTTCACATAGTCGACTGCCATTTGAGTCCCAGACCTGGAGGCTTAAAACTCACATCAGGCACATATGAGTGCATGCCCAAGATCCCGAGAGGAGAATGGAGGAGAAGGGATTGCGGCATGGCCATTCCCCCCAGGGAGTGATTTCTTCCTTTCTCTCTCTCTGTCGCTTGGTAAGCACAAGCACCCTATAGCAAAAATCTCCCTTAAGAAAAATATTTATCACATCAATTACATACTTAAAATATATATAAACACCTCTCTCCTTTCACTTGATTTTTTCTGTCTCTTCTAGTCTCTTTTTGACAGTGTTCAAATCTAATGATTTAAGGATTTCAAAGCATAAATTATTTAGTGATGACTTATTCACTTTCATGAGATCTATCTATCAAAGACAGATTTTTTTTTCTCTTTTTTTTTGCCCAAAAGATAAGTGGAAATTGGGGAAGGAATCCAGTGCCCATTGGAAATTTCTAGAACATAAAGGAATGCTTTGTAGATCACATTCCTTCATGTATATTATATTACTCATTTCTAGCTGCAGACAGTTTTCTTCTTTTATATAATGCAGCCACATAGATTATATACAGAAAATAAAATAATAAATATTTATTCATAGATTACAAATAAAGTTGATTCACTTAGACTTGTATTATTCTAGATTTAGAAACTGTGAATAAGAATTAATCTTGAGTGCTAGCTACTATTTAGAACTTGACTATTTGATAAATACATATTTATATATGTACTTAAATACATATACATACACATGAATATATATATATATATATATATATATATATATATATATTTGTATATTTGAAAGAAAGTGGCTTCAAGTTCCTCTAGTTTATTACACTTAAAAATGCAGAGGCTAATGCTCTTGTATTTTAATATGTCAACCAAACAAAATGAAAAGTCATACTTCTTTCTCAAGGGGTTCTATATGACTTAGAAGAAAAAACATTTCTTTTATGCAAAAGCTGTAATGGCAGAATTAGTGAATCAATGAAACTTAAGGAACCAATAGGTAGTACTTCATAAGCATTAATGTATTTATGATTAAAAACATTTGTAGACACTACATGCTCTACAAGTTATGCACCCTGAAGGAAAAGTTAAGTGTATATGTTTACTTATCTTTCCTTTTCTAAAATTATATTTAGTTAAATTGAATATATATATAGGCACTAAAAGTATGGATGCATGTATATTCACATATATGTATATAGAAATATGTGTGTGTGATCAGTATACCCATGTACTTCTTCAAAAAAAAATAAAAATGGAAATAGCTATCTTTCTGGAAATTCATCTCATATGAAAGCAATAGTTCAGAAATAAATAAAATGGACTCTTTGGTACGGACTAAAATTTAAAGCAATTCACATATTTAAAAGTTAGATAAAGTGTGACTTAAACATAAAAGTTTTCACTTTTACAGAAGAAAATCACCATGAGCGTAGGCTTAGCTAATTAGTCAATCTAATACAGGGTTTTAATGTGTGTAGGTTTATAAATTTCAGAAAATGACCAAATGATTCCACTTATATCATTAACTTGACCCCTTCCAAGATTTGACCTTCCTAATAGATTTATTTTTTTATAAGATGTGACATTGTCAACAGCTGTGCTATTCTTTCTTGAACTTGACTTTTTCCTTTCCTTTTTCTTTTTAAGGATGAAAATAGACTGGTGATGTATTCTTTGGTAATAGTGGAGGAAGGGAAGGATTCGCAATGAAAAAATAATGTAAGTTTTTATCAGAACAAGTCATTCTGAAACTCGGAGAAGATACTGAAACATTACAAATATTTGTGTTCAGTTAAAGAAATTGTGTCAAGTGTCAGCCAGTGTCATGGCGAAGACAGCCGGATCCCAAATGACTGACTGCATGGTGTGAGTCCTGGTCTCAGGAGCTTGAAAAACACATTCGTGTGTGTGCATTCCTTTCTAAAATCCAGAAAGAAGAGAGAAATGGAGGAGAAGGGGTTTTAGAGTCATCTCTATGGGAGAGATGTTTTCTCTCTCTCACACACTCTCACTCTGTCTGCCTGCCTGTTTCTGTCTAGTGAGTGACTATTCAAATGGAGCATCAACACATTTGACTGTCCTGATTTTTCAGACCCCTGACCTCGGGGTTGATGCCATTATATGGCCAATGGCAATTACAACATGTTTACTCTGGTTAGTCAGGCTCTCTCTAGGTTTTTAATTGTGAAAAGTAATATAAATCAGCATTAAGTTAAACCATTTCAAGGGGAAAAAATTCTCTTAAGTTTTATACAGGACACAATAACTTGCAGGCATATTGCAAATACACTATATATACATACAGCATATATACACACACATCACACACCTATGTATACTTTAAATTTTAATATGCTATGGGATGTGTGAACTCATGAGAGAGAGAGAGAGAGAGAGATATACTCTCTCCTGAGGGAAGGAGATGGCCACGCTGAAATCCCTCCTCCTCTACCCTTCTCTCAGGATTCTGGGCACGCATCACATGCTCCCAATGTGTTCTCAAACTTCTGAGTCTGGGACTGGAACCGCCTACAGAGCCATGTGGGATCCAGCTGCCTAAACCACTGCACTACCAGCTTGCCCAATAGATTATATTTAATGCAGCAATTAATTACTTTGTTTTCATCTGAATTCTGGTTTTCATTGAGAATTCTCCTAATGGTAAAAAGCAATACTGAATTTATAGATGAAGTATAAAAGGGGAAAACAATATTTAATAGTCATGGTTTCTACCCCCACTGAATTCAGGGTCAGAATTCAGGGTCACGTTTTACCGTATAAAGGTAGTTACGTTGAAATGTTCTTTTTCTACCCTGGCTCCACAAAGCATCTTGGCTTATCATTCAAGAAAGTTCTTCAGACAAGTAATACATTGTAGCACAGTACTAAAAGCCCATATGAAAGCTACTCCTACTTTCAACTAGACTTTTAATACATTATCTGATTATTGCCTCTGATAGTTCCACCATTGTCCAATAGTCCAAGCACACTTTTTTTTTTTTTTTTTAATGAGAAGTAGAGGCATTTGGAGAAGGGAAAAAAAAATCAGACAACTGTTTCTTGTGTCTCTGTGATAACTGTTACCTTTCTCCTTTTCAACTTTAAAAGAAAGCCCCATCTATTATTGCTCAGGGCAGCTGTATAAAGCTTGGGCTGTCAGAACCTTTTCAACCTGAGTAGATTTGGAATTATTTAAAAATCATTATTGCATCTCACTAAACGTGTGATTGCTGTTAATAATAGAACATATCCGGTGTCCTTACACAGCATAACTGACCCAGGGGACATGTATCCAGACTCATTTTTGTACATATACACATAAACATAGATTTTTTTCTTCTTCTTTTTTTTTTTTTTTGAGAGGTTTTTGCTATAGAGCGCATGCTCTCACCAGAAAGACAGAGAGAGACAGAGAGACAGAAAGTGAGAAATCACCACCCAGGGGGGATGGCCACGCCATAATCCCTTTTCCTCCATTCTCCTCTCAGGATCCTGGGCACGCACGCACACGTATCCAGCGTGAGTTTAAGCCACCGGGTCTGGAGCTCGAACCGCAGTCAACTACATGGGAGTCCAGCAACATAGCCATCACGCTAACTGCTGGTCCCTAAACATAGATTTTACATGAGTGTTCTAAATGGTTTACTCTGACTTAAGAGAACAACTTAGAAAAATATTTTTATGAAGAGTGTAATACTGGTAGTCTGACATAATAACAGTCATCAGATTATCTGGCCTTAGATACATTAATTTGAAATTCATATTTCAAATCAAATTCTAAAAACAATATTCCCTTAAAACGGGGGACTTCAGACGTTGCTTCATTGTTCTACTTCATTTTACTATGTAATATGCTGTGGTAATGTAATTCCTGAGTATTAGGAGGGAAGTTCTGCTTGAATAGTCTAACAAAATTATGCACGCCAAACCACTGTGACATCAGCAACATTTAGGTCTTGTAAAAACGTACCTTTCTCACTCAATGAAGATCCATAAAGTTAACTAAAATCAATACTTTGAAAATATGTTTTCCAGTTCATAGTTTAAATGACTGGACTTGCTTCTCCTACCAGATAAATGTGTAATTCTTCATCTAGTAATACTAGTGTAATTTTCAATTAGAACTACAATTAAAATGCATTTTGGCTCTAGCCATAAGCATTGGTTTCCTCTAGCTGCCTTCTAAGTTGATTTAGATTTTCCTTAGCAACCAATGCATAGCCTTCTCCACCCCTTTATTTCTTTGAATGTTTATTACCTGTTGAAAGCTTCTTGGCTTGCAAAAGTAGCAGACAGGAAAGGAGTAAACTTACAACCTAAATGCCTGATATTTAATCAATAAGCAAAGGATTTTCTCCTTTAGGAATTCATTGCCCTGTGAACTCTGCCTCTCCTCTGTTAGAAAAAGAAATAAAAATACTCTGTTGTCTTACAAAATCTAAAGTCTACGTCACTTCAACACACAGAAGATAATAAGAGCCACACTCTTATTTACTGCTTTTATTATATATTATTTCTCTATTACCTTTCAGTATACTTGTTAATCCACTTAAATTATATAAAGATGATAAGGCTTATGAGCTTGAATTCATACTTCTAATTCCGAAGTTTCTCAGAGGCATATATTCTACATATTCATTATATTGGGTTTCTTGGGGATAGAAAATCTACTTTCCTAGTGAGCCAATCTCATTTCTGGAACGAGATAAACATTGTTTAGAGTAAAGACGAAAAATAGGTGGCAGAACATTTTTGGTAATACCCAGGGGTGATACTGAAATTTAAAACTATCAGTATGCACAGGCACTGCTGATCAAAATCAGAACCGGGCCAGCAGGTGGTGTAGCGATTAAGTTGCTGATCACACATGGCCGAATCTGCTGTTCCAGTCGCAGACCCAGGGGCTGGAAACACAGTTGGGGTGCATGTACATGTATGTGTGCTTGCCTAGACTCCTGAGAAGATAATGGAGGAGTAGGGTTATGGGGTGGCTATGCCCACTGGGTAGTGATTTCTCACTTTCCTGCTCTCTCTCCCTGTCTCTTTCTGGCAAGTACACATGCCCTATGACAAAAATCTTAAATAATAATAGTAATAATAATAATCAGAACCAATGCTGGGTGTAATAGGGGAACTGAATACTAGAGACCCTGGTAGGTCAGGTGCTACCCTTTCATTGCTGCAGGGCAATAGTTCCCAGGGTGTCCTATGAGAGGAGGTTAGGGCATCAGGACACTTAGGGGACTTGGGTGAAGGCTTGTCAATAGGAATTGAAGTGTTCTCATTTTTTTTTTTTTTTGAGAGATTTTTTTCCTATAGGGCATGTGTGCTTGCCAGAGAGACAGAGAGACAGAAAGTGAGAAATCACCCCCCAGGGGAGATGGGTACGCCACAATCCCTTCTCATCCATTCTCCTCCTGGGATCTTGGGCATGCACGCACACACGTCCCATGTGAGTTTAAGACACCAGGTCTCCAGACTACATGGGAATCCAGCAACATTGCCATTACGCCAACTGCTGGTCCCAGAATTGAAGTGTTCTGACTGGGTTGAACATCATTCCCAATAGTGCCGCTTCTGGTAACTATCAGATGTAACCAGCAAAGCACTGGTGTGATCGCATGGCTCCAAAAACTGGTGCTGATCCTTATTCTAAAGAGTTGTAACAATGTTCTCTCCAAAGTCAGCGAAACCTGAATAAATTGGCAGCTTCCTCAGGTGGTGGTTTTGAAAGCCTACACTCACTTGGTAAAAGTTCTGGTATGTTTATTTATAAACGTCTTATTACTTTAAATTATCGCCTCATGTATAAAAAAGTCGAGTGCCTTTGATGTGTTTATAATTTTAAGGTAAATATACATGGAGCACTTGAGAGAATGATGCAAGAAAGCAGGCATGTTTCAATCTTAGGATTTTGTGATTTTTATGCTTCTAAATGCTACAACAAATGCTAAATGAGAAATACACACACACATTCAGTTAAGAAGTCCATAAAAGTAGGTGGCTTGAATAGGTTATTAATTATTACTCATCACTGTATCTCTTAGTTTCTGCTACTTGAGGCAGAAAATATAACCCAAACTGGATCAACGTAAAGGAACTCTTCTGTTTCAAACACCTATAAATCTGAGAAAACCTCTGACTTTAGGTGGAGTTTAACTAGGACTCAAATGATATCCTGAGAGCACAATTTCCCCCCTGGAATACACTTCCTCTAGGCAGATATAAGTAACCTCTATGCAAATATAACATTTTGAATGGCAAAATGGCTGCTATGTATCTAGTGCCACTGAGTAAGTCAGGGGAAAACACCGAGTCCACTTTCTTGACAGCTCAACCCAATGTCTTCAAACAGGACTTGGTTGATCAAACTTCCTGTCCCACTATGGCTTGGTAGATGAAAGACCTGGATTGGTTTGGGTCTATGTCAGTCTCTCAGACTTTAATGTGTGTTACAAATTACCTGGAGATCTTGTCAAAATACAGATATGAATTTACTAGGTCTGAGACAGGATGTGAGATTCAGCATTTCTAATAAGCTCTCAGTTTGAGTAGCAAGGATGTAAGACAATTTTGGCTTTGACTCTAGGGCACAATGAGTTTCACTTGAGTTAGATGAAATAAAAGTAAGGGATTTCATTTTTCCTCAGAAAAAATTAAGGGCTATTACATATATATATATATATATATATATATGTGTATATATATATATATATATATATATATATATATATATATATCTGTATATTTAAATATACACACACATATATATTTCCATTTTTGGTATGTTATCTGTCCAAAAGTGGTATCATTTCGTAAGGAGAGCACCAGACAGGACCGCTGGTCACATCTGAGCAGTCCATTATGCCACCCAGTACTTCCTTTGGTTTGAATAATCCTTGAAAGAGTCTATCTTTATCTATACTTCTCATGTAACTGTTTTGACAAAATCAAGCCATGCTATTTTCTTTGCCCTACAAAAGTCACACTATGAGGAAGTACTATCACAGTCACAATATTGTTGAAGAGTCTGTTAGAAGAACTTGGCAAGTCATTGCTGGTGCAAAAGGTAGGGATACCCCCCAGGACAGGTGCCATGGTCCACCATTTGAGATCCAATCGATACCATTTCCTTGGTTCACAATGAACATACAGGATACCTTTAGAAGGTTCACAATAAAGGTTCTGGGGCTAGCTCACATGAGACCGCTCCTGAAGGGTTATCTGTACTGGAAAAGCCAGCCGAGCTTTTCAGCTGTCACAATGATGACAAAGGTAGCATCAGATATTTTTTTGAATGCCGGTACTTACTCTCCTGTGTCAAATATCAAAAAGTATCTAATTGGGTAGTAATTGTTTTCACTGGCATACATATCAGAAAAGTAAATAAGCGACAAAAGTATCCTCCTTATCTTCCAGAAAAGCTGAGTATCACCATGAACAAGAAAGACTTGCTTTCTTTCAAATGAGGTGTACAAAAAGAATTGGAGGGAAAATGCACCTTTTCTAGTACCATAACTAGCCTTAGGTCCTATTTCTGTTGTAAATATTAAATAAACTGCTATTAATTTCATTGTTGTTTGAATTCTGCCTCACCAGGCATGTATCTAGTTTGTCCGGGTTATAGGTTGGAGTCAAAGAAAGCATGAGTTTGCTTTCCATGTTCTTTGTAAGGCAAAGAAAGGCTGTGAGTTCATTTTCCTCCATAAACTAAATGCGTCTATCTTACAACCTAGCAAGTGGATTTTATAAGTGTTTTATGAGATTATTAAGGCTAAGACACCAAAACATGCCTTTTTTCCTACATCTAAATAAGAGCAAGCTAATGTAATAAAAAAAGATTCACAAGATTCTAATAAAAACTAGAATCTAGAGCAAAGTTCACTTACTCTCAAAAGGATGTAAATCTAACACCAAGAAGCCTTGCATGAACAAGACTGCATATGCACCAAGACTATGGCACAGTCAATGTGGTCACTGTGTGATACTTATCTGTAATTCTTCTGTTCATTTATACATATTTTTAAACGTATTTCTTTCATGTGCAAGAGAGAGACAGCAGCCTCAATCGGATCTTGATCCTGTGACCCACACCCCAGCTTCAGCCAGCCCTGTATCATGGGCACATGGGCCCAACATACTCAGTGAGGTTGTCAGAAACAAGGTGAAAACCTTCCCAAGTCGACTGGCCTCACAGAGAGCTGTGTTTTCCTACTGTGCCACTGTCCTGCCCCCATTCATTTATTTTTAATACCATTCACTGATTATCCAACCTGTGTCAAGTGCCATGTTGGATGCTACAGCCTGAGAAGGGCTCTAATAAAGCCATTTCCTAAGTTCTGCTTTGGAAAGAGGAAAGAAGGAAGGAAAATATGGAGGGAGGGAGAGAGGAAACAGAAAAAGCAAGTGGCCAATCATTCTGAAGGGTGGTGAATATGACAAATTTAGAATGTCTTTAATGGTGCCAATCACATAGTAGGTGTTCGATAACTTAGTTGCTCTCTCTCTCTCTCTCTCTCTCTCTCTCTCACACACACACACACACACACACACACTCACATAAGAGGATGGGGGTGGGCAGAGAGTGTAAACAATTTCCAAGGTCTCTCAGGCTCTAGGATTCTAACAGTTCATTCTTCTCTGGAATGGTCTGGAATAACCTCACTGGTTTTGAGACTCACATTTTGGTCTCTCCTTCCCTTTCCCTCTTCCTTCCCTCCTTTTCCCTCTTCCTCCCTTCTTCAATTTGTCTTTTCTTTAAATTTTTTTCCCATTATTATTTAGGCTATTCATGCTGCAGCCATTATACCGGAAATTCTAAGGAAAATGAAGCAATTCACAATAAAGCCATCATTTCAAGATGCTCTTATAATCCAAATACATAATGACTAGTGACTAAACCATCTTAACATTAATAGATAAAGGGACAGGGTGAGCCAATGTTAATTTCACTCTTTTAACAGATACATATCCATTATATGAGGGGTCTTTAAAAAGCTTATGGAAAAGGTGTATTATGAAAAACGTGCAGTTTTCAAAATCTTCTGCAATGAAAGAAACTTGTACTTTAATTCCATTTTTCCACACTTTCTGAAGTCCCCATGTAGAATAAAAGACACATCACTCTTTTTAGGATGGGCTTCTGTTGTTTGAGGGAGTGAGTCAGTTTCAATTGCACGTGGAGCTAATACTAGATTTCTTTCTTCTGCTAAACTTATAGTCAAGAAGGATGACGGTCAGAGTAGGAAAGTAGAAGAGTGCCTTGCTGGCTTCAGCCATGCGTTTGGCTATAAATTAGGGATGGGCCTGCTCCTCTACTCTCCCTGCAGCAAGGAAGAGGGGTAGTGATTCTTGCCGGAAAGTGACTTCCTTTCCAGGCTCAGAACAGCATTTGGTGCAGGAGACTGGAGCTGGGAGAGCCACATTTTTGTGTGATTCTACCTGAGACTTACGTTTTGACTAGAACAAATTAATTTCGTCTTCTCTTTTTTCTATTTATACCATCTTTAGAAAAGGGAGGTATGATCTCTGCACTGCCATTTACGGTGACGTTAAAAGAATAATAATATAAATTAGAGAGTAAAATGTACATGAAAGTAAACATCATGTTACAGAATCAGAGGATCTTACAGAGGATTTAACTGACAGACATGAACTAGTTAAAATGGCAAAGACAAATATTATCGAGCAAAATCATGATGGGGTCATTAGGCTGTCAATTGGCCTGTAAGTTATTTTCCGTATTATCCTCTAGGAGAAATTTGGTTAACTATGTAATGTTCTTCAGGTTTTTACCACGTTTGTTTATAAAGCAGATCACTGGTAGAACTGAAATTTATTTTAATAGTGAAAAAGTTATATTTAAAGAGCACAGTGTTTCCTCATTAGCCACAGGGGACATTTTGTACCCTGTTTTCGTTATTATTAGCACTTTGCAGCTAACAAGCAACTTTTAAACACTACTCGGCAACAGCTGTAAAACTAAACCTTCCAGCCGTTCGTCCCTTCTGCTGAATGTCCAGGATTGCAGTGTTATGACATGTAAGAATATCACCCTAACTTCCTTTAAACTGAGAAAGCTCAGGAACTGTAGAAAAAGAGTCGAATCCACAAGAATCCTCTCTCCCCACCGTACACAGTATCTCACACTCTGATTAGAGCCCCAGAGCACACGGGCCAGAGAGAGCCACAGCTGTTTTCTGTCTTTTCATTCCCTTCTCCTATTAATGTTATTTCAATTGTGTTATGGGTTGCACTTTAGATCTAAAAAGAAACATTTAGTTTTATTTGAATGTTTAAATGATTAATGACCCTCTAGTGCAGTTGTCTTCCATAATTGCCACAGAGTAAGATGCAATTTACTTTAAAAATCCAGACCTCTGTGTACTATGGAGAACTAACGATTGAAACTGGCCGCTCTGTTGAAATTCATTTTTTTTAAAATGCATTCATTTCCTAGTCATCTATGTGGGTGTTTTCTTAGGTTTTTGTTTACATTAAGTCAAACAAATGTCTAAAAATTTATATTCTGGAAAAATCAAGGGACTGCCACAGCGTTTGTTGGTGCAGGGCTGGGTGTGTGCAGGAGATGCAAGGAGAGAGAAGATGCAAGAGATGCAGCAATAGCAGACTGATGGCAGGGCCGAGTCTCGATGTTCTTCAAAAGAAAGACATTCTTGCATTTCAGCCGAGAGCAGCACACAGCTGTACACCGAAGGGGAAGGAAGTAGTTATGTGCTCCTATCGTGTAATCAGGAAAAGGTGCCTGTAAGTCATAACAGGACCCTGTGAGTCTTACATTCTTCTCTTTTATATAGTTAAAATCCTCCTGTCCCAGTGAGTCAGAACAGCAGCCTACGTAAAACACGTAACTCCCCAAAATATAGATGTTTACATTCGTATAATGGAAAAAGAAATGGTGTTTGCTTTCCAGAATTTGAGCAATAAATCTTAGAATAAGTTTATATTGTTCTCCTTCTTTTCTAGAAAATGCAATATACATTAAAGAATAAAGATTCTAGGGCATTATTGCTGAGGACGTCTGGGAGAACATATGAAGCAACGGCTCACAGGATGAAAGCTGTCGGTATTAAAACCACAGTGCCTGCGAGTTACCTAGATAGTACTGTCAGTTTGTTGTGTTTTCTTTTTAAGTCTTCTGGCTAAAATGTTTTCTGACTTTTGTCTTGGCCAATTTTGGGCCACACTGAATGTTAAATAAACTATTATTTAATCAAATACAGGCATATTAGTCTCACTCCTGCTGACAAGTTCAATTAGAATATTTTTGCTTTGTTAAAAAAAAAAAAAAAAAAAAAAAAAAAAAAAAGCCCTCCTGATCTTTAAACTGTTAAGGCCTCTGAACAACATCTGGTAACAATTTTTGATATATCCAACCATCAAACTTCTATCTCCATGAAGTGGTTTATCCAAGATTTGTTTTAATTAGGCTGCCTTTCTAACTTCACATGGCTTTCAAAAGGCAGAATCACTCAGATGTTTTAAGCTGTAAACTGACTGAGAGGTTCCGAGGCTGTAATCAGAGCTTTACCAAGGTGAACTATTTCTGTTTATTAGCTAGATAGCTAGGTTAATTCAGTTGTCTCTTAAACAAGGGCAGCAAAGCAGTTCTAAGTTTAGCACATGGGTTTTTAATTTTATAAAAGCATATAGCTGCTCTTTAACACTTTACTCGTCTTGCTGGGGCTCACACAAAGCAGTTTGGGGCCAACCTTTCCATAGAAGCTGGCCTTCAAAATGTATATGTTCTATGTTTGGCCAGCCCCCTGTTCAGTTCTGCAAGTATTTCATTTAAATTAAATCCGAGTGAGAGAAAACGATCACTAGGAAGACATGATCGGACAGAACAGCATACGTTTGAACAAAGAGTATAAAAATAAACCTATTTGTAGATTCCTTTTAATGAAGCGTCTTCCCTCCATCAGCCGTAGCATCCTGTAAGATGCTGTTTTAGTCAGAAATTACACCTACCTTGGGTGTTCGTTTTTTAATATATTTGCTTCTACATAAACCTTTGGGAATACAAAAATCTCCACTCATTTATGTGCATCACAGGCACAGATTAAAGGCAAAAAGTAATGTGGAAACTTAAACTATTTATTTTATGAGGTAACTATTTTAAAATCCACTGGGAAAATAATGAAAAATGGCCTCATTATCCGTCTTTTTTTTGGTGAACCAGGCTTTATTCTACCAAGATAGGTCCAACTCTGTGTGGGGTGTGTGTGTGTGTGTGTGTGTGCATGTGTGTGTGTGTGTGTGTGCATATGTGTGTGTGTGTATGTCTGAAGTGGATGGTAGCCCATGGCTTTTCTCCACAAGTATTTGATGTTACTCCCTTTGAAGACCAAACACAAATTTATTGCATTTTATTATTATAAAACTACTTCACAAATACAGGAATTTCTCACCATGATGCACAAAGTCTAAGCTGGGGCCCAGAAGAGCACTCACATCTTCAGTTTTTGGGGAAAAACTGCATAAAAACGATTGTATGAAGCTCATTTTTCAGTCTACATGATGCAGCACATGTAGGTATTTGGAAATACTTGGAGGATTGACTTCAAGTGTCTTATTTAGATTCACTGGTCTTACATAAACACTCAATTTCTCTGAGTAGATGACACAGTGTGGGCGGCAACAAACATTTTTACCCATTGATTTTCTGAAGGAAAAATACATCTAATTTTCTATTTTTGCTGGCAGAAATGTGGGGGAAGAGTAACTATGAATTTTCACCTAAAACTGAAATTTTAGTGAGATTTATACTGTAGTTGAAAACTGACTACTTCTTTTTAACTTTTTAATTTTATTTTTTCAGAGAGATTTTTGCTATAGGGCTTGCTAAAGAGACAGAAAGTGAGAAACCATCCCCTGGGGGGATGGCCATGCCACAATCCTTTCTCCTCCATTCTCCTCTTGGGATCCTAGGCACACACCCATATGTGTCCAGCGTGAGTTTTATGCCACCTGGTCTGGGACTTGAACTGTGGTCGACTATGTGGGAATCCACTGGCACCACCATTATCCCATCTGCTGCTCCTGAAAATTGATTACTTCTATATACAGCAAGAATTAGTGGACTTTGCTAATATATACATAATGTACAAAATGACTTTTTATCTTTTTGTAAATAAGAATTATGTTCATGGCGAACACAGGACTGTATCTGGGCAGCAGGGGTGTGTGTGTGTGTGTGTGTGTGTGTTTGCACACACATGTACTTGTGTATTTGCTAGGGGGTTGGGGGTGCTACACAATGTACCACAAAAGGAAAACCTGAGTCAGTTTTCAACATTTCAACACTGGATGATTTCATATAAAAACTCATGCTTTTCCTAGATTTTATTGACAGTAGTAAAATGTAGCATTACTAGGCTTATCTCCTTGCATGGCCAGGCATGGCTGAGGGGGTTGTGACAGTCCTTTTAATAGTTTACTTGTCATGCCCGTTATCAGATTATTTTCCATTTTTGTGTTCTTTAAATGTTTTGCTTCTTTCTTTTTCCCCTTGATTCCCTCCCTTGTATGGTAATAACTTTGACTGGACTAATATACAGTGTATTCATGCTGGGAAAACTCGTTTTGATTGCTATAATGATATACAGTGATTAAATGTAAAAAAAAAATAGTAACAATAATAATAATAATGGTAGTAATCAATAAGAGAAGTTCTACTTGCCTCTGCATTGCAAACCTCTTAGTCTTAACACTTGTACAACTTGCTTGGCTTCCATGGGCATGTAATTTTGCCACAATAACTTTCGAGTCTTTTTAGTTATGCTAGGTCTTCTATGTCTGCACTGCTTTGGTTTCTGGAGGTTCTGAAGACTGAGTTCTGAAGACTTGGTTCAATCCTGCCTGAGTTCAAATCCTGCTGCGAACACTAACTAGATAAGTGATCTTGAGCTAACTACTTTAACCCTTTTTTGATATCATTTTGTCATATGTGTAAAGGGGATGATGACAGTATCCCTGACAGGGTAATGTGAGGAGTAAAGGTGACAATTCAGTGCTTGGATAAGATAATAAATAATAGTTTCTTTTACAACAAGCTACTGACAGATATTACCATTTAGATGATTATCCAAAACATATCTTCGGGTGCCTAATGAAGCTCGAGATAATTATTTCATTTTTTTTTAACCCTTTGAAAATTTAGATCTATAATGTCTTGAATCTATGAGGGAAATTTGAAAAGTTCATGGAAAATTGAATTAAAATATTGGGTTGGTAGGAAAGTCATGATGTATTTTTCTAAGCAAAAAGGCATCATGACTTTCCCAATAACCTAATACATTTTGGTGCAAAATTTTTTTTTTAATTCATGCATAGATTTTTCATAATATATATTTTATATGGCCTTTCTGAAGACTCTCTCAGAAATCTAAAATATTCATCTTTTCTCAAACAATGAAAGTTCCCCAGATTTAGAGGACAATATAACTTAAAGCTCTTAGCCCTTTTTCATTTGGTCTAGTTTATTACTATTAACTATCTTACCTTCCTCACGCCTTTGCTCCATCCACACAAGAATACATGCCGCTCCATCCACACAAGAATACATGCCATCTACATAGACTTTATTCTGGTCATTTTTAATTTTTTCTAATGGAAAACATGGTTTCCTACCACATATCCAGTGTGCCACACAGTGCATGCAATAGAGCAAGCAACAAACAAATATTTTTGTTGAATGTACAAATGAATAAAGGGTAAATCTAATTGATTTAAGTTCTTCCTTGTTATCTTTTTGGGTTCAGCTCATATAAACTTCTGTTTCTCATCTAAGATACCTATGTCTCTCTTATATTCTATTCATTTTATTGATAATCCTAACATTTTACATTTTATCTTTCTACAGTGTTTGTGAACATGGATATATCTCCCACTAAAGCTTTGATGTTGTTAAGAAGATTTTTGCTATAGAGCGCTTGTGCTCACCAGAAAGAGAGACTGAAAGTGAGAATTCACTCCCGGGGGGATGGCCCCGACACAATCCCTTCTCCATTCTCTTCTCAGGATTTTGGGCATGCACACACATGCACCCAGTGTGAGTTTTAAGCCACCAGGTATAGAACTCAAACCGTGGTTGACTACGTGGGAGTTCAGCATTGTAAACATTATACCATCTGCTGGTCCTGCGCACACTTTTTTTTTTCCTGACATTTTTCAAAATGCCTTGCAAATCCTCAGTTTTCAATTATTCAAGTGAATGATGCTTTGTCATCTTAAAAGTCAACAATTGTTTAAGGGAAAAATCTTTAATTCACAACCGGGTTCTTCTCATTTTTATTATTCTGTGTAACTCCACCTCTTGAAATAGGCACAGACTTTAATGACTTTCTCTACCATGGCCTGTCGGTCATTAAGTCCTGTTATTCTTTCTAGCATCAGTGTTTTCCTTCCACTAAGGATAACTCTCTGCTCTTGCATCTTTGCTTTGATCAAAAGTACCATATTAGGCCAGCCCATGGACCAGTGGTTAAGAGAGCTGGATCCCATATGGTCAACTGTGTGGTACAAGTCCCTGATCTGGGGCTTGAAAAACATCCTGCATGCATGTGCATGTGTACCCCCAAATCAAATGTGGGAGAAATGGAGGAAAAGGGATTTCAGCAAAACTATTCCCCCATGGGGGGGTTTTGGGGGTGCTTTCTCATTCTATCTGTCTCTGACAGCACACATGCCCTCTGATAAGTTTTTAAAAAACTGAATACCATTTCTAGGTGACACTTCTGAAGACAATTACATCAGTTCTTTGTTTATAACTTCCATCTTTTCGCAACTCAGTGGGAAAATTCCCAAACCCTTTGTTCCACATTCATGAGCCTTGATACAAGCTAGATTCACAGCCCAGTGTAGGATCCCAGACATTATGAAGTTTAAGTGCAATAATGTGGTTTCCAGGATTTCTATAAAAGCTTCAGGTAACTTGCTTTATTTCTACCATGCTGTCCAAACCTCCCTCATCAGATAAGAAAACATTTTATCCACTTTTCATTCTTTTCCTTTTCTGTAACACCCTAAAATCTCCCTTCCCAACTCTTAATCATACCCTTTGAATTACATTCTCCTTTAAGTTGGTCCAAAGAGGTTGTAACTGAATTACACCAAAACTCCTTCTTCACCAGAGGTAACAAAAAAGAGCCAATGAGGTAAAAGAAGTGTCCATTATTACTGTATAAGTCTGAATTTTCAGAGGCAAGAAACATGACGTTTAATTGCTCAGCAAAACTTTGTTCACTAAAGTGGGAAGAATTAAATAGCTCAATTTTTGAAATTAAGAAAAGGAGGCACACTAACTTGAAGTCCATTCTCTTTCAAAACATTACATTAATGAATGGTTAAAATGATGTAATGTGAGATGGATTAACAAGAGAAAAATGACTAATGTAATGCCTTATTACTGCTCTGTCATTACAAATGAAAGAAACTCACCTATAAATATCAACACGTAATGGTTTCCATATGAAACTTGTGTCATTAGCCATAATTTCATACACAGATACATTTATAAAAGGATAGATATGATGAATATATTTATCATGAAGGTTTCCCGTTAAGTAAATTTAACTTTTCCCCATGAACTTTTTTTCTCCCAAACATTGATCACTTTTTAATTCTGAGTTTGAGGAAAAGTACTGTGAAATGCAACATTTTGTTTTGCATACGTTAAGAGTTTGTGGTAAGTTGGCATGGGTGTATGGGTTATAGTTTGTTTTGATTTTGCCAAGTGTTTCCTTATAGAGTTCATTTGAAAGGTACGGATGTGTTTAGTGAATGTTTAAAACACTCACTTAATTGTTTTTGAACTATTTTAGAGACAACATTTACATAAAAAGGACTGTACTGTGTATAAATTACCCTTATATATTTACTACTCTTTGCTTCCGCCACAAGAAAAGATTTTCTTTCCTAGAGACTAAAAAACGGCTGCCTCTCTCGACCTCACACTTTTCACCTGCCCCAGCTGCTTCCAATTACCTGCTTCCACCTGCAGGGACCTCCTCGAGTTGTATTGAGATTGGTTCCTGTTTCAAAAACAACCACAAAAGTGACCTGGGCCTGAGGCAGAAGGCTGCCTTAGTTAGAACCAAGAATCTTGCATCAATTTAGTTTCTTGCTTGTTTTTCCTTCTCTGAAATTCTTGGTTCCTCACTCTTCCCATGCTTTCTAATCAGTTATATTTTTCAGTCCCTGATATGTTCATCCCTGCAGTGTTAATCCCACATGCTTTCTCTGTTTATCCGTGGCTATTCTAGAATCCTTGAATGTTAGACCAGAAAAGATTGTAGGTATGATCACAAACCCAGAAAAGTTATAAGAATTACAAAATTCCCATGCTGACAAAAACAGAATTGTAGGACCTTATTCAATTGTCAGTTTATAGGTGAATTTTATACAGTTCAACCTAATGAAATGTGTTTTCTGAGGATGCCAATTTTGACTTCCTTCTGCTTTGCTCTGATACCTTTCTATGTTTCAAATTCAGTCTTCTTAACAGCCTTCAGTGCTTAGCCTTGCTCCGATATTACACTATTTAGGACGGAAATTTCTTGATCTACAATAGTGTTTCTCAAAGTGTCATCCACATACTGTCCTCATCAGATTTACCCAGGAGTACTTGTTTAAAACTGCAGTTTCTTTGGTCTCACTCCAAGCCCACTGAGTCAGAATCACTACTTGTGTATTCCAGCAATCCATGTTTTTTTGTTTGTTTTTTGTTTTTAATTTTATTTTTATCAAGGTTTCCTAGAGTGATTCTCGGGCATATGCAAGTTGGAGAATCACTTCTGATCTTTTAGGTCCAGCTGGACCATGATTTTCTGAGTTCTACTCCAAATTCCCTACCTAAGCTATTCACTAATCTTTTGGCCCATTCTTGCTCCCAAGAATCTAAGTCCTGTGATTAAAATATGAAACAAAATGGAGATCTATTACTGAACATACTTAAAAACAATGAAATTTCATAAGAATACTGTTTAGCAAATGAGACAGATTCTCCCTTCATGTGCTGATCTTCAGCGCTTTGATTTCTTTTTTACTAATCCTACAAAACAAACAAAAAACAAGTGCCTCCTTTATGCCTTATTAGAAGCTCATAGGCTAGTGAGCTTCTGAGTTCACAGAGAAGCTAACAGTTAGCGTAATGGCTATGTTGCTGGATTCCCACGTAGTCGACCGCGGTTCGAGTCCCGGACCTGGTGGCTTAAACTCACACCGGGCGCGTGTGCGTGCGTGCCCAAGATCCCGAGAGGAGAATGGAGGAGAAGGGATTGCGGCGTGGCCATCCCCACTGGGGGGTGATTTCTTGCTTTCTCTCTCTCTGTCTCTCTCTGTCTGTCTGGCGAGCGCACACACCCTATAGCAAAAACCTCTCCAAAAAAAAAAAAAAAAAAATGCTAAAAGCAATAAAACATTATGCCCAGGTGTACAATATGAGCACAAACAGTTGTCAAACCCAGTTGGGGTTCCTACTGAATTTAAGCCTAGTTTAACATTATTTATAATCTTAAATAACCTCAGGTTTCTTTTCAGGAAAAAAAATGAGAATAACTTTAGAAACAGTTTGATGTACTTAAAATGTCATATTTTTTATACATATCAGAAGAAACATCAGTAACACTGTGCGAAAAATAATTTAACAGTTTCTAAAAAATATACAAGTATTTTAACTGTTAACTTTCATGATTAAATACTTAGAAAAAACAAAACTTATGTTCAATGTCACCTACTATGAAATCACTGTACAGAGATCTGAGTCTATTCGTTTACTTTCATAATTGTTGTCAAAGTTAAAATGTTTTAAACCTTTGAAAACAGAAACGAAAATGTCTCAACTTTCTAAATCACATAAAAGAGAATACATTTTATGCTTGCTTTGCGAGCCTCTGATGTCTTTTTCCTTTCAAGTACGTATACTAAATTACTGACTTCGCCATGATGACTAAGATAAAAGGACCACGCAAAATACTGTTCACTCACCAGAGAAGATATATAGACTCATTATAATAAAGTGCAATTAATTCTCATTTATGTAAACGAAACAACAATACTGGTAAGAGCCTTCTTAGCCATGCTTCAAATCTTGGTTTAGGAAGAGTCTAAACAGAATGCAGGGTCACAGCATTTCATTAGTCTGTATTATTTTTTATACCAACCACAGTGTTCATATTGCTTTAGACACGTTCCTTATTCTTGTGATATTTGAGAAATGACAAAATTAGAGGAGTCTGATAAAGATACAGCATGGCACGAGAGCTATATGGATAATTGCCTTCGCAAACGTAGTTCAGCTCTCATCTCTCCTAATTGGCTGCATTACCATAGTTTAAGAAAGACCAGCAGTCACTCAAGACCTGTTTTTTCTGTCTGAACAAGTGCAGACAGCCAAAATGGACAACATATGGAAAAGTACCCTCTTTCCGGCTATTCTCCCATGCTCTAGGCCTTTGGTACAAAACATAGATCAGAAAAAGTATCCTCAAGTCCATGCTGAAATAGGTGTCTCTACGTCAGGAACAGAACAATGCCATGAGATGCTTCTCTTCAAGCCCATAGCATACCACAGCTTTGGGAGCTTAGGTCACACACTTTGTCTTCTGTGAGAATTTTGACTGCTTGCTAAAATAACTTACAAGTCTACTTCTATTAGACAATTGGAGCTGGTAGACCACTTTGTCATTAAAGAACTGTAATGAAATTTTAACTCTTGGATACTCCATGTTCTTAGTTTGTCTTCAATAATCAAAATGACTCCTGATATTCCTTCTTAGAGTCCAATGTAAGGAACTCTTTGATTATCTTTTGAAAGTAAGTTTTAAATATTGATTTTTAAAAATTTGAAATAGTCCTTGCTTTAAACATAATTGTGAATACAGGCTCATTTGCTATAGGAAAAACATGGAATATACATTAAAAAGAAAAAAGAAAAAGAAAATAAGTAGTGATGGCTTGAAATTCTTTTCTTATTCTGGAAGCCTCATCATACCATGAGGAGAATCCAAAAAAGCTAGTAAAAAAAAAGTGGAATTAAACTATGAGTTCATTTCGGTGCACAAAAATTTTGAAATTCTGTATAGCATCTTCATGATATGCATTTCCACAAAAGTATATTCTACCTTCTGATCACTTTAAAAATATATTTTGACAATTTGACTTAACATAACATTGGAAAAGGTAATCATTTGATTCCATTAGTCATAATTTTTTTACAGTATGATTAATTTCACACATGCTAATGAAAGCAAGATGCTTCAGTCAACTTTAAACAAATTAGCTGTGAAGAACTTCTATAGGTTCTTTTTTAGGCCCTTTTATTTCTATAATCACAAATTATTTTTCCTGATCACCTTTCCAGTTCTCTAAAGAAGATATTTTTGCTAGATTTTATTTTGCTTTTTGCAGTGCGAAGCTTATGATGCAATCTTAACGGCAACAAAATCAGGGAAATGGCTTTTCTGCACTTTGCAGATTGGGGAAACTAACAGTCCATTCAGCGTGACTGAGAAATACCCTGAAGGCCAATATTTACTAAGCATGGCACACACACAGGAGCCTTGTTAAAAAATCCACAACAAATCTCTCATTGCAAACAAATCCAGAGGCTTCAGAGCTTCTGCAACTGTCTGAGTAATGTTGATTCTGACAGGAGAAAGCTGCTTTCTTACTAATCCAGCAGCTAGCTAGAGGTTTGCTGGCCCCACATCAAGATTTCATGATTTCTCCTCTGTGTTCTTGGGTACATGTTCCTTTTGCAATGACGTACCAGAGAGGAAGACCATAAGCATAAGCTGAGGTTTACTTATCTGCCTAACATCCAAATGAGACTGGTAAACATCAACTAGCTGTTTAAGGAGATCAGTTAGTCCAATAAGGCATACATAATTAATGCTGGGTTCCCGTCAGACTGTTGGAAGAAAAAATAATAGTCAAAGAACATTCCCAAATAACAGGAAATACTTGGAGCTTCACACATAACGTTTTAAAATGGATGGTGCCTTCCCTCAAAGATGCCAAAGTAATATGTGACTTAAAGAACACACACACACACACACATATGCACATACTTGGAAGAGGGAAGAAAGTGAGGGCATTTCTTGTGTGACAAAAGTGACAGGATACAGGAATACGACTCAACTGTGCAGAGCCGCTAGGCCGTGTGTCACAGAGAATGAGGAGAAAGGCTCTCAAGTTTTCTTACAAAAATCTGATTATAAATTTAGTGAGTTATTTCTGCAATCTATTTCTTGCACCCACCTATGAAGCTTGGGAAACATCTGTTCAAATCGTGATGCGGAGCCAGAAAGTGAATTCCAAACGCAATGAGATTAGATGATCAGTATTCAGAATCCTTCTGTGTCCACAGGAGCTGCTCAGAGTGGCACAG